>CM038217.1:3865187-4468364 GCA_021442155.1 Cymbidium sinense
TTACCTTTTTTTCCAAGTTTATTTTGCTTATTTCTTATGATTATGTTTTAGACATCTCAATGGAAGCATTGATGACAGTTTGGATGGTTTCTGGATGGTATTCAGATTGTACCTCTTTGAGGTAGAACGATTTTGACCTTTTTTTCCAGTTTATTCTGCCAACCTCTTATGATTATGATTAGGGCATTGCAAAGGAAGAATTTTATGGCAGTTTGGATGGTTTCTGGGTGGTATTTTGCATCTGTACTTTGTATACCTCTTTGGAGGGTATAAATTATTTTTGATCTTTTTTTGCAGTTTATTTTGCCAACTTCTTATGATTATGTTTAAGGCATTGCAAAGGAAGTATTTTGAGGCAGTTTGGATGGTTTCTGGGAGGTTTAGTGCATCCGTACTCTATGTACCTCTTTGGAGGGTACAGATTATTTTTTACCTTTTTTTGCAGTTTATTTTGCTTACTTCTTATGATTATGTTTTAGACATCTCAATGGAAGCATTGATGGCAGTTTGGATGATTTCTAGGTGGTATTTTCCATCTGTACTCTATGTACCTCTTTGGAGGGTACAGATCATTTTTTACCTTTAATGTGTGTGGACAAATTTAAAAGCCGTCTTAATCTATTGTTTGTACAAAATTCAGTAATTGAAAATAATTTTTATATAATTAAATGTTAAAAGTTATCCGTTACGGACAAGTTCCATTGCAGTTATAACAGATTTAAAATTCAACTTCAGTTATTTTATTTTTGTTTCATCTAAATAAATAGACAAGTCAGTCTGATAAGGTTCAAGTTAATATTCACCTTCATTTCACTCGACCATGAGCATACTAAGAATACCAATGAGCTAATTTTTTCCACTGCTTTATTTTCATAATAAAAAAAATAGCTAACAATAATCAAAATTTATAATCAGAATTTTACAATCAAAATTTACTTACCTATGAGATAATTTTTTCAACTGCTTTATTTCAATACATATCAGTTAAAATTAAAACTGTAAGAATATCATGATTTTACAATGAAAATTTACTTACACACCACACTAATTTTACAATAAAACTTTTTAAAAAAAGATAATCCCTAATCGAATCACTAATTTAATTTTCGCTACTGGGTAACGCTTATTTTATGCAAATACCGTGCATTAACTTTATGCATTCTCATAACAAAATGACCATACCATAAAAAATGATTTTAAATGTAGATTTCATTGAAGAGTATAGCCCCCACATATCAACCCAGAGTAAAATATCAGTGAAATCAAACTATATGAAATGAGAGAAGAGAAGTTAAAAAAAGCAGAGTAAAATATCATCCTAGGTCCAAGCACTTCAACAAAAAATAGCTAAGTCTTCAAAGCCACCTAACAGATGCATTAAACAAAATCCTATATCAAACTAAATAATATTGTTCTCACTTTGGATTTTTAAGTCCCAAACAAAATTATTCACTTTGGCCAATCCTGTTGGTCTACCCAATCCACGAGGTTTCGCACGCCTCCATGTATTTTGACAAATATTTCGCTGACACTATTTTCGACCGGGTATCCCACTCACTATGTCGATTGGCCATATCCTGGGATGCACTACACCCCCCAGAAACCATCCAAACTGCCTCAAAATGCTTCCTTTGCAATGCCCTAAACATAATCATAAGAAGTTGGCAAAATAAACTGCAATAAAAAGGTCAAAAATAATTTGTACCCTCCAAAGAGGTACACAGAGTACAGATGCAAAATACCACTTAAAACCATCCAACCGCCATAAAATTCTTCCTGAATGCCCCTAATCATAATCATAAGAGGTTGGCGTAATAAATTGGGAAAAAAGTCAAAATTCAGATCCTCCAAAGAGGTACTGTGAAAGATATAAAATACCACTCAGAAATCATCCAAACTGCCATCAATGCTTCCATTGAGATGTCTTAAACATAATCATAAGAAGTAAGCAAAATAAACTGCAAAAAATATCAAAATCGATCTGTACCCTCCAAAGAGGTACACATAGTACAGATGCACTAAACCAGTTCTTAACCATCCAAACTGCCATCAAATGCTTCATTTGCAATGTCCTAAACATAATCCTAAGAAGTTGGCAAAATAAATTGGAAAAAAAAGGTCAAAATGTACCGCGAGTACGATGCAAAATACCACCCAGAAACCATCCAAACAATCTCCAAATGCTTCCATTGCAATTTCCTAAACATAATCATAAGAAGTTGGCAAAATAAATTGGAAAAAAAAGGTAAAAAATGATCTGTACCATCCAAAGAGGTACACAGAGTACAGATTCAAAATAGCTCCCAGAAACCATCCAAACTGCCATAAAATGCTTCCTTTGGAATGCCCCAAACATAATCATAAGAGGTTGGCAAAATAAACTGGAAAAAAAAAAGATCAAAAATGATATGTACCCTCCAAAGAGGTACATAGAGTACAGATGCAAAATACCACCAAGAAACCATCCAAATAATCTCCAAATGCTTCCATTGCAATGCCCTAAACATAATCATAAGAAGTTGGCAAAATAAACTGGGAAAAAAATATAAAAAATGATCTGTACCCTCCAAAGAGGTACACAGAGTACAGATGCAAAATAGCCCACAAAAATCATCCAAACTGCCATAAAATGCTTCATTTGGAATGCCCCAAACATAATCATAAGAGGTTGGCAAAATAAACTGGAAAAAAATGGTCAAAAATGATCTGTACCCTCCAAAGAGGTACATAGAGTACAGATGCAAAATACCTCCCAGAAACCATCCAAACAATCTCCAAATGCTTCCATTGCAATGCCCTAAACATAATCATAAGAAGTTGGCAAAATAAACTGGGAAAAAAGATAAAAAATGATCTGTATCCTCCAAAGAGGTACACAGAGTACAGATGTAAAATAGCCCCCAAAAACCATCCAAACTGCCATAAAATGCTTCCTTTGGAATGCCCCAAACATAATCATAAGAGGTTGGCAAAATAAACTGGGAAAAATGGTCAAAAATGATCTATGCCCTCCAAAAAGGTACATAGTACAGATGCAACATACCACCCAGAAACCATCTAAACTACTATCAAATGCTTCCTTTGCAATTCCCTAAACATAATCATAACAGGTTGGCAAAATAAACTGGAAAAAAAAGGTCAAAAATGATATATATCCTCCAAAGAGGTACATAGAGTACAGATGCAAAATAGCACCCATAAACCATCCAAACTGCCATAAAATGCTTCCTTTGCAATGCCCTAAACATAATCATAAGAGATTGGCAAAATAAACTAGGAAAAAAAGGTCAAAAATGATCTGTACCCTCCAAAGAGGTACACAGAGTACAGATGCAAAATAGCACCTAGAAATCATCCATACTGCCATAAAATGCTTCCTTTGCAATGCCCTAAACATAATCATAAGAGGTTGGCAAAATAAACTGAGAAAAAAAGGTCAAAAATGATCTGTACCCTCCAAAGAGGTACACAGAGTACAAAATAGCCCCCACAAACCATCCAAACTGCCATAAAATGCTTCCTTTGGAATGCCCCAAATATAATCATAAGAAGTTGGCAAAATAAACTAGAAAAAAAAGGTCAAAATTAATCTGTACCCTCCAAAGAGGTACACAGAGTACATATGCAAAATACCACTCAGAAACCATCCAAACAATCTCCAAATGCTTCCATTGCAATACCCTAAACATAATCATAAGAAGTTGGCAAAATAAACTGGGAAAAAAAGGTAAAAAATGAGTTGTACCCTCCAAAGAGGTACACAGAGTACAGATGCAAAATAGCCCCCAGAAACCATCCAAACTGCCATAAAATGCTTTCATTGCAATGCCCTAAACATAATCATAAGAAGTTGGCAAAATAAACTGGGAAAAAAAGGTAAAAAATGATCTGTATCCTCCAAAGAGGTACACAGAGTACAAATGCAAAATAGCCCTCAGAAACCATCCAAACTGCCATAAAATGCTTCCTTTGGAATGCCCCAAACATAATCATAAGAGGTTGGCAAAATAAACTAGGAAAAGGTCAAAAATGATCTATACCCTCCAAAGAGGTACACAGAGTACAGATGCAAAATACTACCCAGAAAATCTCCAAACAATCTCCAAATGCTTCCATTGAGATGTCTTAAACATAATCATAAGAAGTAAACAAAATAAACTGCAAAAAAAGGTCAAAATCGATCTATACCCTCCAAAGAGGTACACATAGTACAGATGCACTAAACCAGATCTTAACCATCCAAACTGCCATCAAATGCTTCCTTTGCAATGCCCTAAACATAATCATAATAAGTAAGCAAAATAAACTGCAAAAAAAGATCAAAAATGATCTGTACCCTCCAAAGAGGTACACAGAGTACAGATGCAACATATCACCCAGAAACTATCCTAACTGCCATCAAATGCTTCCTTTGAGATGCCCTATACATAATCTCAATAAAAAGGCAAAATAAATTGGGAAAAAAGGTCAAAAATAATATGTACCCTCCAAAGAGGTACATAGAGTACAGATGCAAAATACCACCCAGAAACATCCAAACTGCCATCAAATTGTTTACATTTGAATATAATGAACATAATCTCAAGAAACAAGCTAAGAAAAATGGAAAAAAAGCCCTAAATATTATGTACCCAGAGAGGTAGAGTCTGAATACAAATAACATATAAAACCAATCTTTCCTGACAGAAGAACAGAGTAAACCCTAAATTCATTCAAGTTGAAATGCATGTAAATACCTCATGTAGTCACCTACAATACCTCAATTTTTGATTTGCTATATCAGAGTGAAGGTGACGCTGCCATCGGGAGCTAAGGCGAAAAAATCCTTCCGAAAGAAAGCCCTAAAGTTTCGACGAGGAATGTCGAACGTAATATTTCTCGTTCTCTTCTTCTCTCGCTTTTGAACGAGGGCGGGTCGGGCTGGGAAATGTCTGCCGTCTTATGCTACTTGGGTCGTTTTATCTTCCGCTCCATTAATCGCTAAAATGGGAAAAAAAACTGGGACACGCATCGTCCGTGGATTGGAGTCCGCACGTAAAGCTACGTGCAGACTCCGGACGTAATATTTTCTCCTTCAGAACGGTTGAGAGGAACCGAATAAACGGACATGAGCGGACTTTTTTTTTTAACGGATTTGTTTTGGCCGAACATATGTGAGGCTTTTTTTTTATATTACTAACAGCAATATTTTTTTTAATGTAATATCTATTTATATTTATAATATATATATAAATATATTTATAACATAAATTTATTTATGTTATATATATATATTTATGTATATATAATATAAATATATTTATGCACTATTATTATTTGTATATTTTTTCATTCCAAAAAAAATGGGATACTAATGAGGGTCAACAAATGCTCCCAACAAATATGATATGTGTATGACGCGGATCGTATTTGTTACAAGCTAATTTACATCTCCTTAGTGTAGCTTTTTATTCTCTCTTTGTTATGTGTTGTCATGCTTTCACCTGAATTCTTATATGTGTTTCCTCTAATCATTTAACGGAGGATGTTTGCTTGGAGGAGATCAGACAACTAATCTCCCAATGAGCCTAGCGAAGAGGCTATTTGGCTGGAGATTGATAGACATGATCCTCACGAAGATGCTCGAGGATAGGGATCGAGCGACATCTGGACATGTTGAGAGGCGTGATTTTACGGGTTTCTTTACGATCCCCTACTTCTATGCTTTCTCTTGCTTTTGAGAATCCCACAGATTGGGTGTCTACCATTAAGCTGAAATGCGGAGACTACAATCCTCTGGATGACACAGTAGCTCAGGTCAGTTCTGGATATTGTGATATTTTATAGCCTGCTTCTAACAGCATTGAGCAGACGAGACAGTCTAGACTTCTGAACCACCATCAGCTACAATCGAACTCGTTAGACTTGCTTCGAGATTCATCAATTAGCAGAATCCCTAGTCTTCCTTGTGGATATGTTACATGGGCTAGGTACATCTTGCAGGTTCACAGAGACACCTTACGGACAGCTGGTATTTATGAAGCAATGTATGTGTCTATATTTGATTTTAGTGACATTCCCCCTGCTTAGGCTTACGGAGTTGTGGAGTTTTGGGATGCTAAACACAACACATGTTGGATAGGCTGGAGGAGTTGACAGTCACACTTTGGGACTTACAGACTGTGTTAGGACTCCTAGTGTTTGGTTACTACTACGAAGAGTGTGTTCTAGGAGTTATTTCTCGGTGACCTTGTGATGGTGGCCCGAGGTAGATTAGCCATGTCACCAGCTTATATTGATCTTTTGAGCCACTACCACCAGACTTTCAGGGCTTTGGGGTATTCTAGGTGCTCACGTGCTACACTTCCCATGAGTACATGGATTCAGAGTTTCTTACAAGAGGAAGCTTTGTCGGAGGAGTCCGTATTGCTACATGATCCTTTTGGATTGGGAGTATTAGATGTTAGTAGTTTGTCTGAGGATACTGTAGAGCCTTCTTTACTAGTTGGATATTCTTCTCGGTATCTGAGTGAGCAAGGAGTTACTCTTAGCGGTTTTATACTTAGCTGCATCTTTGTGCTACCGATTCTGATAGGTCATGCGCGTGTTATGTTAGCAACTAGCAGGATTTCATGACATGAGCGGATCTCATTATCTTCAGCAATACTAGCTACAATTTACAGAGTTCTTGGGGTGATTTCTGAGGCAGATTCATTGGGTAGCTGTGATGTTACATTATCTTGGCATTACTTATATGCTTGGATTTACCTTCATATATGTGGAGCCTATGCATGTTTCGAGTACCCATACTTTTCAGAACGAGGATATCCCACAGTTATTCAACTGTACTGAGCATCATCTACATTTGAGAGGGATCAGATACATCTATTCTTCTTTGCACCTCACTTGGTTAGGGATCGATTCTTGCTAATTCATCAGCCGGATACAGTTGGTTTATCACCTGACTTGATAGAGACTGATCTTACCGATGGCTTCGATGAGAGTGGTAGAGCCTCACTACTTTATAGTCGACGGACATTGATAGTGGCCGAGTACTTTTTTAGTATATGTCCAGGCTGGTTATGTTACAGGTTTGGTCAATCAGTTATCATTGAGGGCTACTAGCTCAATCGTGTTGCACGACAGTTTAGATTTTGTCAGTGTACTGCTCATGATGGCCGACCATTCATCCCATGGATAGTAGATGTCAGGAAGACTAGGGTAGTGCCTCTTGAGACATGCTATTATGCTGCTTCTATAGTTTGGCTACATTTACTGAGACTTGGTACTGGCTCTCATTTTCAGATAGCTCCTCCACAAAGCCACACAGGGGTCATCTATACTCACCTCACTTGGGTACGATTGTCGTTTGGTCCTTTTTTGGAGCATGGCACAAAAGATATGAGCGCAGAATGAGATCTTTGGGAGTTCCTCGAGGTCAGAGAACCCATCATCGATCACCATTGGTAGGAGATAGTAGCACTAGATGTATGATCACTATCTTTCTCTCCTTCCATACTTCTATCATCTTCTTCATTGCATTGTTAAAATATATTCAGTATATCTGATATTTTGATGTGATTCATGACAGATGTGCCAGTTGATGAGGAGGTTAGGGCTGAGGAGACAACTCCTCATAGCAGAGTCAGAGCTAGGGATTCTGCTGTTATTAGCTATATTGAGATTTCTTCACCAGCTTGTAGAAATAG
The DNA here is from genome assembly GCA_021442155.1 of Cymbidium sinense. NCBI lineage: Eukaryota > Viridiplantae > Streptophyta > Magnoliopsida > Asparagales > Orchidaceae > Cymbidium > Cymbidium sinense. Next base: position 3,872,876 of record CM038217.1, read on the forward strand.
GTGTAGTCGACCTACAGAGCCTGTTATAGCTTTAGCTGATTGTGCACAAGTCCACTTCCACAGTAGTTTATGACTTCTGATGAAATGCCATAGGTGTCAGGTAGCACCAGAGATATTATGGAGGACAATAGAGTTGAGCCGTCGCGTGTGCCGGCCTTTGATACTACCACTTCAGATTTTGCTGCTCCTTCTACTGAGTCTGACTTTGCTCATTGTTCTGGCGAGACTTCTGAGGTGAGAGATCTCATGCCTAGCAGAGTTTCTATTGAGCCAACACATAGCCTTGGAGTTTATCGGATGGTTCTTGAGGATTACATTGCTTACAATAGACCAGTTCAGTCAGATTCACCATGCTCATGTATTTTCTTTCTCTCTTTATTTTTTAGTGGCACTCTTTTATATTTAATGTTATGCTTTATGTTGATTGTTTTCATTTGTTCCATGTAGTGCCTGATGTAGGTTATAAGTCCGAGATCTACCATCGATATCCTTCTAGGCCAAATCCACGTGATAGGAGCATGCAGGATTGTGGCTTTGTGTTTCTAAGGGATGTGGTTTCACGGATTGCCTTGGACTCAGAGTCACTTGTCAACTTCATGTCCTATGCGAACACCGCTTTGGACCTTTAAGCTCATATGGCTTGGAGGAGCAGGTTCTCAGGTATCTGGAGACTCTTTGTAGAGATGTAGAGTTCTTGATCCACCGGATGAGATCACTCAGTATTGTCCGCTCTAGCACTTTACTGATAGAGCTTCAGGAGCAGGTCACGCTTCATAGGGAGATGGCTAACCTAGCACATGATGAGTTTGAGGAGAGTGTTGAGGCTCTACGACATGACCGTCAGAGTTCGATAGATGCTTCTTCTGAGTTAGGCAGGATTGACCGCCAGATGTAGAGTTGAAGCGCAGACAGAGCTGCCATAGAGCGGAGCAGCAGCTTTTATCGCCTACACCGCTATGGTAGATGAAGTCGCTTTGATTAGAGCTACGATGCTTTATAGTTGGTGAGTGAAGTCTTTAGCGCTTTATTTAGCACAATTGAGTTACCAGGCTCCCATGATGTACTTTACTTTTCTCTCTTTTTTCTTTATTAGTCATGTATCGTCTATCCTCTTATTGTATTAGTGGATGTCAGCATTCCTCTGCTACTTCTATACTTTTTTCTTTTGGGATTTGATGAGAAAATTAGCTTTAATTTGTGCTCTAGGCTTGATTTGTATACTTTGTGCTTTGGATTTAATTTGTATGCTTTGTGCTTTGGGTTTAATTTATATGCTGGCTACAGAACTTGGATCATTTTAGCTTTTCCTGCCATAGCTTACGAAACTTTGATAAGATTTTTCATTAGTATGCTGCCTTATTCAAGACATGTTAAATGACAAGCTTGACCGATTTGTCAGAATCGACTTGTCGGATAGATAAGAGTTCCTGCACCATCTACTATCTACTTTAATGGCTTTGCTGAAGATCTCTTTCTTTTATGTTATTACAGATTTGAGTTTCCTCGAACCCTAGCTTCGTGCTTGGTTGGGTTTGATGGAGGAATTGATCTGCTTGTTTTGATGAAGGACTCCACTAGGGAATCAGTTATCTGTGCTTGATCGAATTTTAAACTCCTTCTGTCCTAGCTTTGATCTTGACAGACTTGATGAAGGATTGACCTGATTTGTCAACATTGACTTGTCAGGAAGTATATGTATGCCATGAACCCTGTGATTGCTGCTTTGATGGATTCATTGAAGGATACATACAAATGACCCAGCCTTCCAGCTTATATAGGGTCAAAGTTGAGTTATTAGTCTAGCAACGTGTGCTTTAATAGACTAAATAACCACAAAATTCTTTTAGTTCGGCCATCGACTTTATATGAACTATAGAATTGCTTCCTCAGTCCTGTAATTTCTGATTTGACAGACTTAATGAGGAGATAGGCTTTGATCTGTGCTTTGAGCTTGATCAGATCATTTGAGAATAGATTGAAATATCACCTTGCAGGTAATATGAAGTTTGATTCGAGGCAGCCCTGAATTGAGAGTTTCCTCAAATTGTCTTAATCTATCGATCAAGTAGAAAGATCTCTTAGATCCTGGTTGCTTGTAATCACGAGATTGATCTGGTTTGAGATTGAACAACTATCACCATTCGACTGACAAGCGGGGGGTCTTTCACTGCGTTTTTTTTCGTAGCTTATTGAGTGAGGAGAGCATCAGCAACTCGGCCATATTTAGGCTTGTTGAGTTCAACATTTAAAATCTACTCGAGTCTTCGACTTAAGTTGTAGTGGGTTTGTGATTTTGCCATCAGACTAACGAACAGGGACTCTTTCACTGCGGCATTTTCTTGTGGCTTGTTGAGTTCTACCTTTAAAACCTATTCATGTCCTAGACTTTAGGATGTAAAGGTTGATGTTTCTCCAACTCAGTTGATTGAAGTTTTTGAAATCGGAGTTCTTTTGACTTGATATCCAGAATTTGGCAAGTTTGAGAGATAAATTTCCTAACATTTAGGGCTAGCTTTTAATGCATAGAGATAGATTATTTTTATTCCTGCAAGACTCTATAGCTTAACGGTAACAATTATTTATATATCTAGGGATTTCGGCGTAAAGCTAGATGGCAACCTGAATAGGAGTATATTTGAGGATCTCATCTTATGGCACAATGTCAACTCAAATAAACTTGATATAAATTAAAAAAATACCCCCTGTCTTGTAGGGGGAATTCTAAAGTACCTTTAGGAGAATTTTTCAAGATGAAAATATACAAATACATCCATATTTGAATCGATGTATTCTAAAGGATATTTTAACATACAATATTGATTTTATCCGTATGTGAAAATCTAAAAATGCCCCATGTGTAACCAAAGAATTTTCACGAAAAAGTTTTTCATCTAGAGTGTATTTATTTAGGGATCTCGGCATGATGCATGATGTCAACCTAAATAGATATACTAAAAAAAATGCCCCTATGTAATAGAAGAATTTTCATGGAAAAGTTCTTCATCTGGAGTGTGTTTATTTAGGGATCTCGGCATGAAGCACGATGTTAACCTAAATATATATACTAAAAAAATGCCCCCTGTCTTGCAAGGGGATTTCTATTGTATTGGGAATGTATTTATCATGTATAATACTTTTTTAGGTAATGATCGTTGATTAGCGGCATTGGTCTTTCTCCCGTTAGGTTGATGAGTTGGTATGACCCTCCTTGATACACTTTTTCAATGACAAAAGGGTCTTCCCAGTTAGGCTCAAATTTGCCATCAAATTTTCGATTGGGAATAATTGGTATTCTCAGCACCAGGACCAATTCTCCTTTTTGGAATGTTCGAGGTCGCACCGTATGGTCAAAAGCCCTAGACATCTTTGCTTGATAGACTTCCAAATTTTGATGAGCTTGTAATCTAACTTCATCAAGCGCATCGAGTTCCTCCATTCTCAAATGAGCATTTTGATCTTTAGTTAGATTGTACTGGATGGCTACTCGAAGTGAAGAAAACTCAACTTCAAGTGGAAGAACTGCTTCAGTTCCAAATACCAGTGAATAAAGAGTGGCTTTAGTCGGCGTCTTGTAGGTAGTTTGATATGCCCATAGATCCTCTACTAGCTTAGTATGTCATTCTCTCTTATTTTTAGTGAGAATCTTCTTGAGCAGCTTGACTAATGTCATGTTGAAGGCCTCTGTCAAACTATTTGCTCTTGGATTGTATATTGAAGAGTATCGCCAATCAATTTTGTGTCGATCGACGAATCTATAAATCTTGCACTTTTGAAGGCTGTGCCATTATCAGAAATTATTCAGCGTGGCACTCTAAATCTATAGACTACATTATGTGTAAAGAAGTTAATCACTCGATCAGCAGTAACTTCTTTAAATGGGGTAGTTTCGCCCACTTAGAGAAATAATCAGTTGCTGCTAGGATGAAGCGATGTTCAGCTAATGAAGGTGGATCAATTGGTCCAATTACATCCATACCCTAACATTCGAATGACCAGGATGCTATTATTGGGTGTAATGGATTTGGAAGTTGATGGATGAGATCCTCATGTACTTGACACTCATGACACTTCTTAGCGTGATTAATACAATCTCTCACCATAGACGGCCAATAATAACCCATCCTTTTGATTTTTACTGCCATCTTGGGACCTGACTGATGTGCCCCACAAAGTCTTTCATGAACTTCAACCATCGCTTTGCTAGCTTCATCTACACTAATCATCATAGCCACATTTATTCAAAAGATCTACGATATAAGGTGTTGTTGACAAAAACATAGCGTAGCATTCTCTTTTCAATTTAAGTTGTTAGTGATTTATTACTTTGTAATTTGCCTTCTTTAAAATAGTCAATGAAGGGTTGTCTCCAATCATGTGACTCTTCTACAACAAAGGCTTCATACTACTTTTTTGAGGCAATGTCGTTCTTAGCTCTTATTGGTATAACTCCTTGTTGATTTTAGGGAGTATGAGGAGCAATCTGAGTCGCATCCTGCTGTGTTGAATTTGGTAACCCCTCTACCTACAGGGATTGATACTTTATTAGCTATAGAACTCGACGAGTAAATATGTCGATCATGACATAATCACCATTCATACTTGCCATTTTATTAGCTAGTTTTGCTAAGCAGTCGGCTTTGCTATTCTCAGATCGAGAGACTCGAGTTAGAGTGATATTTGGTATCTACTTCATAAGCTCAAGAACTCGCTTGTGATAGAAGCTAACTCAAGCTTGTTAATTCTATAGATGTCAAGTACTTGATTTATAATAAGCTGAGAATCGCCAAAAATATGCAAGTTCTGAATGCCTATGAAAATAGCTTCTTCCGACCGCCACTAATGCTTCATATTCGCCTTCATTATTAGTTCTTGGCGTCAATCCATATGATCGTTTCATTATCCCTCCTTCTGGTGATATGAAGATGATGTCGATTCCTGCTCTTGCTCTTGGAAAATTTAGAGATTGGACTTATTTGATCGATGAGGCTCCATCGAAGTATATTTCCCAAATTTGTGATTTTTCTCTTTCATGAATGAGCATAATTTGATCTCAGGTAAATCGCCATTAAGAGAAGAGTTCGTAGGGATAGGATGTGCAGCCAAAAATTTGCTAAGACTTGACCCTTCACTGCTTTCTGTGGAATATATGTGATATCAAATTGCAAAAGTAATACTGCCCATCTTTTCAAACAACCTGCCAATGCTGGTCTTGTCATCAAGTACTTCAGCAAATCGATCCTTGAGATGAGTGTAATCTTGCGAGGTAACACATAATGATGAAGCTTTTAGACATCTTTGCTTGGTAGACTTCTAGATTTTGTTGAGCTTGGTACTTGACCTCGTCAAGTCCATCAAATTCTCACATCCGTAGACAGGCATTCTCATCTTGAGTGAGATTGTGTTGAATGTCTACTTAGAGTGAAGGTAGTTCAACTTCAAGTGGCAAGACTATTTCATCTCCAAATGCTAGCTCATAAGGAGTGGATTTTGTGAGAGTACTATCTAGATGTCATATCGTTGTCTTTTGTAAGGCAATTTTGCTTCGAGATTTTGGCTTCTAAATTTGGTCACCTATTTGCCGGGACCTTTCGACGGTGAATTCTTGAGCCTGCAGTCCAAGTGTCACACATCGATGCTCACCGTGCGGGACTTGAATTAGTAGACTTCTTGTCAGGGTTGTAGGAGGAGGTTTCTTTGAAGAAGCAACTCTAGCCTCCCTGATGATAGAACCTTCATATTTTCTTTTTATCAATCATTTCTCCTTAATAAATTTGAGAACTCGATGCACTCTTGCATATACAATTTCAAGTTTTCTCACTGGATAAGTTAGAATTTAATGTTATCTAGTCCGGAATGACTATTTGATTTGATCAGTAGAGCTGTTCCGCTTTGCTAATCTTAGGTTATCAAACCTATTATGGGTTAAAACACTCGCTTCTAGTTTCACAGTTGGTTGTGCAATTTTCTACTTGAACAATGGCTGTTGAGCACGTAGTTCAGTATTTCTCTTTCTCCGTTGTCTCTAGTTTAGCTTACTTCCAGATGAAGAAGCTTCTACATCACTACTTTTTTTTGAGGCTTTGGCCTCCACATTTATTTTTCTTTCTACCGGGATATTTCGGTAATGGATTCCTGAACACACGGTTCAGGTGTCACGCCCCAATGCTCACCGTGTAGAAATTGCTCAGAATGGTCCTGAACTCTTATTACCATTAATTGTAGCTTTTATAGTAGAGCATTTTTGGCTTCTTTAATAATTGACATTTGATACATGTTCTTCATAAGACATTTTTCTTTAACAACCTTCATAACTCTATGTACTCGAATAGATATAGTTTCATGTTGTTTCTTTAGAAAGGTTGAAGCCGACTGCTGTTGAGCCCAAAAATATCGCTTAACATCACCAGTAGAGCTATTCCTTTTCACTCATCTCAAAATTTTCAAATTTATTGTGTGGAAATACTCACTTCTAGTTGTAAGGTTGGTTGTATGACTTGTGATTCAGACAGTAACTATTGAGCTCATAATTTAGTGTTTTTTCTCCTTTACCTTCTACTCAATTTTCCTCCAGAAGAGCAGGCTTCAGAATCATACCTTCCTAGTGTGAAAGGTTCAATCGGTGGTTGTCATTCACGTATATGAAACTTTCTAGTGAAGGTTCTCTTCATGACTAGCGCCTCAAAATGAATCAATCTTTTAAGTATAAAGGCTCTCTTTTAAGGAACCTCAATAGCAGTAGTGGCCATTCCAACTGTCCTCCTCCATTGCACAGGTTGATGTATATAATATGCAGATGCTTCATGTGGAGAATTATTTGCAACATTGATGGCTAGAAAGTCTATACTATCAAATTGAATAGTAGATCCAACATCCCCAGTATTAATTATAGCATTAGCTAGACAGATATTATCTCCGCGACCTAGCTGCATATCAAACGGTGTTATGAAGATCCATCAATATACAGAACAAATAGATTAGTGATAAGAATATGACTTATTTAAATATAATTTCATTGATGATTGATTTTAAATATTAATTTTATCATGCTCTACTGCTATTATAGCTTAAATTTGACTAGCCAAAGATAGAAAGAGAATCCTTTCTCCAGAAGAGTTGCCAAAAATCTATGGGCTCTGAGAATTCGCCACCGACCTCTTCGATGAAAAGAGTAGTTTTAAAGTGTCAGTGTAATTTTGAGAAGATAGATGGAATAGTAAATAAGACACTACCCAGAGATTTCATTCTCATTTGGTGAGGACTTTAGATCTGGTTCCAGGTTTCTTATAAGCCCTATAGTTAATTACTCCTCTCAATAAGTGAGAGAGAACTTTCGATTAAGGCTAATCATTAGATCATAAAATTCATAGCATATAGTAGCAGTATGTATAGTTTCAAAATTTAGATTATGAAATTTATCATTTTAGCTTAAACTGGATGGTTGGGGAAATGATGGGATTGGTCTAGTCCAGTCGGTCCCAACCCTACGTAAGAATCCTCATCAATAATATATGGGTTACGTCGTCCAAGAAATTCTTGTAGACTTGGGGTGGTGTTTGTCTAAGGAAATAAGATTAAGTCTATCTTAACTGACAGAGGGCTGCTTGCCCTATCAAGTATACCCTATGATTCACAACTCAAAGGGCAAATCCATTGGGGAGCATATGGGCTACGGTCAAGATCATAATATAATCTGACCGCCAAACCACCCGTCGAGAACTCGTCATAATTGCTTCATCTGGAGCCTCTGCCAAGCACGGGAGGACACGGCCACGCCCCTCGCAAGAGATTGATTGAGAGTGAACATAGCACAACACTTCATTTGACATTGGCTCCTTTGTGACTTAGAGTTTTCTTAATTTGTCACCCCCGATAAATATTGCATAAGGTGGATAGACTGAGTTTGGCTTTAAGTTTTTAATGATAAAGTTTCATTTAAATAATTTTTTATATTAACACTCAATTTGAGTTACTTTAATTTGAAAATAAAATCACATTTTGATGGAAATATCCCCTCCAGTTGAAATTATCATTCAACACAGTCATCATCGGGTAGTTAATTGATTGATTGAATCAAATATATTTGAGAATTTTAGATCCTGTCAACTTTGTTTAGCTCCTAATAGAGGATCAGATCTACTGTCACATTACAAAATTAGCTTCTCAGATATTTCACTAAGTTGAAATTCTCATAATTGATTTTTTAGGTTTTGTTAACCCAAACCCAGTCCTAAGACTAAATCGGGAAGCAACCCACGTAGCATCCTCAGACATTTGAATTTAAGCATTTAGCATAGTGTCGGGGCACATGCAGGTGTGTTTGAAAATTTATATAGTTTTGTGTTTAAACTATGATATTGATTTTAGATTTTTATTTAATTCTATTTTAGCCTGCGCAGCCTTTTTAGACATTAAAAATTGCACTTGAAATCTCTATATCCGAGCACATGCAGAATTTATAGCTTAGCTAAATTCATCTAATCAATGAAATCATTGATTTTGAAAATCATAATTAGGATGAAATTCCTTGATTTTTGGTTGAAGAAAGCTCAATAATTTTTGTAGATTTGGATTTAGTATCGTCTTCTATCTGCTTGTACAAAGGGTTGCAGATCCGGTGGCGAAGAATGCATTTTGATTTAGATTGTATTTTAAAACACTACTTGCACTATGTTTACTTGTTGAGTTTTTTTGTAATTCTCCTAATTTGATTATGCTTAATTTTCATCAATTTTGATAAATTATGTCGATTTTTTAGTTTGTAGCTTTAGCCCCACTTATGCTTATTAACTAGCATAGTAATCACCTCTACATTCGTTGTGTACGAGTTATTAAACTCAATTTGGATTTATCCTTAGATTTTGAGTTTATTGCAAGTATGTTGTGAATTTGACATTCCCCAAATTCTAATTAAAGCTTGTCTAATTTTGAGGAATTTACAAAAAAAAGAGAACTCACTCATTACTTCTCTTTAAGCCATAGAGAAGTAATGAGTGATTTATAGCTTAGCTAATTTCATCTAGTTAATGAAATCATTAATTTTGAAAATCATAATTAGGATGAAATTCCTTAATTTTTGGTTGAAGGAAGCTCAATAATTTTTGTAGATTTGGATTTAGTATCGTCTTCTATCTGCTTGTACAAAAGATTGTAGATCCGGTGGCGAAGAAGGCATTTTGATTTAAATTGTAGTTTAAAATACTACTTGCACTGTGTTTACTTGTTGAGTTTTTTTGTAATTCTCCCAATTTGATTATGCTTAATTTACATCAATTTTGATAAATTATGTCGATTTTAATATTTTTAGCTTTAGCCTCACTTATGCTTATTAACTAGCATAGTAATCACCTCCACATTCGTACACGAGTTATCAAACTCAATTTGGATTTATCTTTAGATTTTGAGTTTATTGCAAGTATGTTATGAATTTGACATTAGTCCCCCCCCCCCAAATTTCAATTAAAGCTTGTATAATTTTGAGAAATTTACAAGAAAAGAGAACTCACTCATTACTTCTCTTTAAGCCATAGAGAATAGTTATTAGAGTTTGTGAGTTTCATATTAACCTCTCCCAAATTTTACTTAGATTTTAAATGAATATTCTATTCTTTCCAAGATTTATTTTAAAGGCTCCCCTCCCCCCCCCCCCTTTTTTTTTTATTTGACGCTATAAAATTAGCTGCATGTTACTTAGAGCTCTAAATTAGCCCATTTCATTCTCCCATTTTTTAAGTCAAAAGATTTGAGAATTTTGGCCTCCTCCAAGATCATCCTGTGGGTCGGGGTATTTGCTCAGACGCCCTCACTGGCGTGAGTGGCGCCTTGTGACACTGTGCCTTTTTCATCTAGTCATACAGCGACAACGAGAGGCCTTCAAACCTAAAAGAAGACAAATACAATATATATTCATTCCCCCACCTCTTTTTCTAAGTCTAGAATTTAGACACAATTTGAGCCTCCGTGCCATCCCCGAGGGGGTCGATCGGTGTTTTGGCTTTCGGACACCTCACTGAACGTGAGTGGTGTCTTGTGACACCACAACCTATTTTTTTATCTCGTTGTGCCCTGCTGAGCACAACAAGGTCTTCAAACCTGTATAAAAAAGCATATATACATGCATATATTTTTTTACACATTCCAATATTAAATTTATTTATTTATTTCAGCAACGTAGTGACGATGGCAGTGCTGCAGATGTTGTGCTGCCGATTATTTCATTTGGATGCTCAGCAGACCCAGCCTCGCTATTTCTAGGCACATTTTTTTAGCTGTCGAGCCACAAAGGTTTCCTTTGATCTTAAACCAAGTCTCTGCACCTTGCTTATGTGCAAAAGCTATCCTTGCAAGAGCAAACCAAGTTGATCGGACAACCTCTTTCCCGACTACAGATCTCCAAACTAAGATGACAGATTGAGCAATCTCTTTCATATTTTTAACACTTTCTTCAACCTCTGAAATTATACTCTCCAAATCAACTTCCATTGAAAAGAAGCACAAGAAGACAGTTGATAATAATTTGAATCAGAAGATGATGCCATGGTCGTGAGTAGGCACTGGGCACGATCACCACCGTAAAAAAAAAAAAATTAGGATCATCGTTTATGCATACTGCTCCATCCTTATTTTTTACTACTATTTCGACCTTTCTGCTCTGGCTGCTCCATGGCTGCATAAAAAAGAGACTCACAAAGTACCCCTCATCTTTTCTCCCACCCTCCTCGCAGCAGATCACGCGTCTTTCCTCCCACCCTCCTTTGCACATTTCTGGTTTGTCTAAATTTCTATAAATCGGCCTATTAACAGGAATTAGTAAATCCAGAGTTAATCATGTGAAAGCTGTTTTACTGTTAGGAATTAAGACTTTATAAATCTGGATTTAACCATGCGAAAGCAGCTTTGCTGCTTTAGGATTCAATAAATCCGGATTTAACCATGCGGTAGATGATTTAGCGTGTTAAATGATTAAAGTAGCTCTTGTTATTTTTATCAATCATAATTAAAAGCCATGATAAGTAAAATTATTTAAAACATTCTAACTAAAAAAAATCTCGAACTTTATTTTATAATTCAACATTAAATAGTTCTTATAAATTTAGAGATTACACATTAGTCTCTAAATTCATTTTATTAATTTCAACCATTTAATTTTTTTTAATTCATTATTAAATTTACTTAGTTCTTTAATTGATTCCAACTAACTTACTTTGAAAGAAGTTTTTTTTGTTAAATAATTATATTAGTGCTGCATATGTGTTCATTAAGTAATGATTTTATTTTTATTTTATATATGAAATTGAAAATGATATATTTAAAAAAGTTCAAGTATGACGGTTGGTTGCTTGTAGATGGAAATTATATTTAGAAAAATTATAATATACGTTTTCTATTTATTTATGTTTTGAAAAAATATTATATTTGAGGAAGTTTTTAGTGGAGCTTAAAGTTTACATTAACTTATGTGGATCATGTTACAATTTCATTAGCTTTAAAATTTTTAATATTACATCAAAAAATAGTGTCATCATTAACTTTATTATTGAATTTTACTTTATTTTAAATTTTAATATATCTTTAATGAATATTTAATCATTAACTATATAATATTAGAATATTTAGAAATATTTTTAATGGAATATTATTCATAATTGACTTGGAGGGAGAAATTATAGATGATGTATAATATAAAAAAAATTAAGGTTATTGTGAAGCTTAATTTTTTATTTTGTTATATGAGATATTTTTATTTTATATAAAATATAATATTTTTTATTTTATTGTGCCTCTAGGAAAAATTCTAGATCCGCCCCTCGCTATGGTTCATCTTCTGCATCAGAGAAGCATAATGTCACGGAGCTAAATAAAGGGAGATCAACCATGCTCTCTTAGCCATACACAAGGAAGGAAGCTTCTAAAGAATTATAGAAAGATGGGGAATAACGTGGAGCACTCTAGAAGGTTCCACCATATTCCAGAAAACTTTGGAGGAGGAATGCTTCAAGAAGACTCTAGAATGGTATGGAATACTTTAGAACATTTGTATATGATAGGAGTGGTGTGGAATGATCTAGAACCATGTATATATTAATGTATTCTAAAATATTTTTTATCTAGATTATTCCTAGGGATAGGGGGAGGGCTATAAATAAGGGACCTCACCTCTCATTTGCAACCAACCAAGAAACCAAGCAAAGATTCAAGCAAGTATCAAATGATCTCAAGTATTCTTGTATTATAAAGTTCCTTTACATAGTGAAGTGCTTTCCCAATCTTTCTAACCTCTCCTCTCTAAAAGAGATTTGAGTGTTCTAGTGATGTGTTGCGAAAGTTAAGCTGACTTAGAATCGAGGAAAGAGTGTTAAGGCCGCACGGGTGACTTGGGAAAAGTTTCTTCGTGATAGTTGGTATCAGAGCCAAGGTTGGAGGCATGACGAAGGCTGGCAAGGAACAAGTTGTTGGATTGGAGACCACGAATGTTGAGTCATCCCAACATGTTCGAGGTCGTGAGGAGCAACGGGATCCCGCTGCATCCAAGCCATGTGGGAAGTCCAAAGAGGTCATCTCTACCTTTGAGGCACGCCTTACTCAGGTAGAGGAGGCTATGGGGGGGATGGAAGCCTAGATGGAGGATCTAGGTGAAAGGGTGAATGGCCTCGAGGAGGAGGATGCCACCATCCACTCATCGATCAGAGACTTGTTGGCTAGGCTGCAGAATCGCTCCTGGATCAAATGGAGAAAATGCGAGAGAACTTAATGGGAGAGCTCCATGGGATGCAGCGATCTCATTAGGGGGAGATGATTAGTCTACGTGCAGGCATGGAGGAGATGCGAGGGGACATCGCTTTGTGCAAGAGGGCACTAGCAGCTGGATCTAGCAGCCATGCCATTGAAGCCAAGAGGATCGAAGTGCCAAAACCAAAGAGCTTCAGGGGAGTACGCAACGCAAAGGAGGTGGACAACTTCCTATGGGGCTAGCAAGATTTGGAGCCATGGGCATCACTGATGAAGGCTCTAAAGTTCAATTTGGTGCTCTTTATCTCTCAGACACCGCGATGCTGTGGTGAAAGGAGGCGTGGAGATATGGAAAGAGGTATGTGAACCATATCAACCTTTGATGACTTCAAGAAGGAACGGGAGGCGCTCTATCCCCGAGAATGGAGGATGAGGCTAGAGCCAAATTAAGGAGCTCAAACATGAAGGGTCGATTCGGGAGTATGTCAAAGACTTCACTAGTCTAGTCCTTGAAATCCCCGATATGTCTGACAAAGACTCTCTCTTCTACTTCATGGACGGACTTTAATCATGGGCAAAGATCGAGCTTAGGAGGCGTGGAGTGCAAGATCTTGCGACTGCCATTGTCGTTGCCGAGAGCTTGATCGATTATGCTAAAGAGTCCACAAAGCCAAAAGAGAGAAGGAGTGCTTATGGCAACGGTAGGGGAGACGAAGGACAACAGAGGGAGGAGTCTCGCCATGAATCGACCCCGACTCGGGGAAAATACAAGGGAAGGCAGAAGGAAGGAAAGAGTCAACCACATAATAATTGCTTCCTTTGTGAAGGGCCTCATTGGGCAAGGGAGTGTCCTTAGAAGAATGCCTTGAACACCCTTTTAGCAAGTCATCATAAGGCAAAGAAGGGGAATGATGTGGTATGGATCCATCCTGAATGAGTCGCCACAAGCCAATGCTCTTCGTGGAGATGGTTATTGTGGGAAAACTATCACACTATGGTACAGGGCTTCTCATAATTTCATCTCTAGAAGAAGTAGTATTGGGACTACCAACGATTGGAGGAGGGGGCTCCATCAAGGTAGTCAACGTAGAGGCAATGCCAATACATGGCATTGCACGAGGGGTCAAGACCAACATGGGAGCTTGGTCAGGTATGGTAAACTTCTCTGCCATCTTGATGGATGACTATAGGGTTATTCTTGGATTGGATTTCCAGCATCAGGCAAAGGCAATCTTGATGCCCTTTGTCAACAGCATGTGCATCATGGAGGGCAATCAAACTTGCACCTGCCGACAATGCCTCCTGTGTCGATGCAAAGATGCTCACGGCCATCCAATTCAAAGAGGGGAAGGACTTGGTTGTTCTTCATAATATGGGTAATGAAGAACCAAGGCCACAAGAAGGCATGCCAAGGGAGGCAGCAGTGGAACTTGAAGAGTTCAAGTTCATCTCACCGATAGAGTTGTCAAAAGAACTCTCACCCAGAAGGGAGATAGCTGGGGTCACACTACATAAGGCAACAGGTGGGCCGAGAAGATGCGGATATCAGAAAAGGAGACACCTAATGAAATCCAAGCAAGCTCCAATATTGCCAAGTACTCCTTTTGACAAGGAAGAAGAGGGAGTGGAGGTTCACAGGAGAAGGGTGTCAAACCACCAGAACTATCTCATCAAATGGAAAGGGTTACCAAATAGTGAGGCCAACTAAAGATTCAGATACTCCGTGGCAATTCAGATGCAGGCACGCGATGAGGGCATTCCGGTTTTAGGTGGGGGAGAATGTCACAGAGCTAAATAAAGGGAGATCAACCATGCTTTCTTAGCCATACACAAGGAGGGAAGCTTCTAGAGAATTATAGAAAGATGGGGAATAATGTGCAGCACTCTAGAAGGTTCCATCATATTCCAGAAAACTTTGGAGGAGGAATGCTTCAAGAGGACTCTAGAATGGTATGGAATACTCTAGAACCCTTGTATATAGTAGGAGTGGTGTGGAATGATCTAGAACCATATATATATATATAATGTATTCTAGAATATTCTTTTCTAGATTATTCCTAGGGATAGGGGAGGTCTATAAATAAGGGACATCACCCATCATTTGCAACCAACCAAGAAACCAAGCAAAGATTCAAGCAAGAATCAAAGGATTCCAAGTATTCTTGTATTATAAAGTTCCTTTACATAGTGAAGTACTTTCCCAATATTTCTAACCTCTCCTCTCTAAAAGAGATTTGAGTGTTCTAGTCCTGTGTTGCAAAAGTTAGGCTGACTTAGCATCAAGGAAAGAGTGCTAAGGCTGCACGGGTGACTTGGGAAAAGTTTCTCCGTTACAATAAGCTACCATCACTCTCTTCAATGATGGAAGAATGCGGAGGACCCATCTCTATATTATGTGTTGATCCCCCCCTTTTCGTGTACATTTCAAAGGAGAAGTGATAGGATTTGGAGAAACGATAAAGACATGTTTTCCAAGGATAGATTTAACGATGATTTGCTCAATGACTCCACAACAAAAGGATAGAGCTCCATTATGAAGTTTATCCATCCCAAAAAAATCTCCACCATTGGAATATACCAAGAAACCAACCTTTTCTGTAATGAGGATGAGGGAGCCCCTCTTGTCGTTAACTTCCAATCCTCGACGACGCCTCACACCAAGCGCAGAGACCGGCGAGAGTCATATAGCAGATATGTGTAATGATCTTGGCGACCTGACGCAGATCTTGAATCCGTAATCGCACAAGTGCCCATGGCTTTAACTCAGCCTTCGTCCCTTGCCACTAGCCTCCTCAAGACGGGTTCCTCATCTTCCAGCTCATTCATGATGAGAGAGAGAGAGAGAGAGAGAGAGAGAGAGAGAGACAGAGAGAGAGAGAGAGAGAGAGAGAGAGAGAGAGGAGTGGGGAGAGGGAGAGAGTTACGTAACTCCTTTTTTCTTTTCATGCATGCGCTTGCTCTTCTAGAGGGAGACGAGAGAGAGAGAGTCATGCAGAGTGAGAAGTGAAAAGATGAGAGTGAAGGTTCTTGCATTGAGGGAAATCAAGCTTCACTGCCATGATTTTGGAGTCGCCGAGAGCGAGCAATTTGAGGAGAACTCGCTTGAACGAGAAAATATTACGCCCGAGTCTGATGTAGTTTTACGCGACTAACTCGTCTGACGCGTGTCAGTGGTTTGTTTCCGCTTTTAGCGCTTAATGGCTAATCGACGAACGCGACCATGCTTATCCGCCCCACTGACCGACCTTGTTCAAACAAGTGGGAGAAAAAATGAGATGTGCGTCAACATTCCTCCGATATGACGCTTTAGGGCTTTCTCCACTAGCCTCGCTCTTGATCGTGAACGCCCGTGCCTGGTTTGAACGAGTCTTGCGAATAACTTCCATAGGTATTGTAGTGACTACATGAGGTATTTACACTGTGTTCCTAACTTTAATGAATTTAGGTTTTCTATTCTTCTCACCGCCCAAAGATGTGAACATTTTAGAACATTTGAGTTCTTTAAATGAACAGGATGTATTTTAGTAGTTTTTTGATATGTTTTGCATGTGTACTCTCTGTACTACCAAGATGGTACACGCCGTTATTTTCAAATTTTTGAACTAATTAGCCTTGTGAAATGTTTAATATATCACATGGTAGGATGTTTGGTCATGTTTCAAGATGAATTCTGGTTTGATTAGGGATGATAGTATGTTCAACATGGAATTAAAATTATATGGCTGATTTACATTCTGACTCTTTGTACTCTGAGAGTACGATATTTTGGTCATTTTTTTCCTGTTTCTTTGGCCTATTTGGAGAAAATATATTCACTGCAATCCATCAGAAATAATTTGGAGGATGTTTGATTGGTTTTTTAGTGTTATTTTATTTCTGTACTCTCTGTACTCTCTTGAGAGTATAGATGATTTTGTGGACATTTTTTTCAATTTCTTTGGCCTGGTTGTTCAGATTATGTTCATTACATTATATTGGAAGCAATTTGGTGGGATGTTTAGATGGTTTCTGGGAGATTTTGCATCAGATCTCATTCTCAAGAGAGCATGATGATTTTGTGGAATGTTGCTGGAAGTTATTATTGGTATTTCTTTTGTACTTTGAGAGTTCAAAGCATTTTGATAATTTTTTCCGCTTTTGGCCTGTTTGGAGGAAATATATTCTAAATCCATCGTGAATAATTTGGAGGTCGTTTGGTTAATTTTTTAATATTATTTTACATCTATACTCTCTGTACTCTCAAGAGTACAGATGATTTTGTGGACATTTTTTTTAGTTTCTTTGGCCTGGTTGTTCAGATTATATTCATTACATTACATTGAAAGCAATTTGGTAGGATGTTTTGATGGTTTCTGGAGAATTTTTGCATCTATACTCTCTGTACTCTCAAGAGCATACAGATGATTTTGTGGACATTTTTTTCAATTTCTTTGGCGTAGTTGTTCAGATTATGTTCATTACATTCCAGTAGAAGCAATTTGGTGGGATATTTATTATTATTTTGCATCTATACTCTCTGTACTCTCTTGAGAGTATAGAGCATTTTGGACATTTTTTCTTATTTCTTTGGCCTGTTTGGAGGAAATTTGTTCATCAAATCCATCGAATAATTTGGAGGTCGTTTGGTTAGTTTTTTAGTTATTTTACATCAGTACTCTACTCTGAGAGTATAATTTTATGGATATTTTTCCGCTTTTTTGGCTTGTTTAGATTATGTTCATTACATAACATTGGAAGTAATTTGGTGGGATGTTTGGATGGTTTTTGGGAAATTTTTACATCTGTACTCTCTGTACTCTCAAGAGAGCTGTACTCTCAAGAGAGTATAGATGATTTTGTGGATATTTTTTCTAATTTCTTTGGTCTGGTTGTTCAGATTATGTTCATTACATTACATTGGAAGCAATTTGGTGGGATGTTTGGATGGTTTTTGGGAGATTTTTGCATATGTACTCTCTATACTCTCAAGAGAGTACAGATGATTTTGTGGACATTTTTTCGTTTTTTTTGGCCTGGTTGTTCAGATTATGTTCATTACATTCCAGTTGAAGTAATTTGGTGGGTTGTTTGGTTGGTTTAGTAGTGTTATTTTGCATCTGTACTTTCTATACTCTCTTGAGAGTACAGAACATTTTGGATATTTTTTCCTGTTTCTTTGGCCTATTTGGAGGAAATTTGTTCATTACAATCTATCAGGAATATTTTGGAGGCTGTTGATTTGGTTTTTAGTGTTATTTTGCATCTGTACTCTTTGAGAGTACAAATAATTTTGTGGATATTTTTTCTAGTTTTTTTGGCCTGGTTGTTCAGATTATGTTCATTACATTACATTAGAAGCAATTTGGTGGGATATTTGGATGATTTCTGGAAGATTTTTACATCTGTACTCTTTATACTCTCAAGAGAGTAAAGATCATTTTGTGGATATTTTTTGAGTTTCTTTGGCCTGGTTGTTTAGATTACTTTTAATACATTCCAGTGGAAGCAATTTGGTATGTTGGATGGTTTTAGATTTATTCATTTCTCATGAGAGAGAGTATTTGGTCATTTTTTCATTTCTTTGGCATGTTTGGGGGAAATATGTTCATTGCAATCCATCAGGAATAATTTGGAGGCTGTTTGGTTAGTTTTTTAGTGTTATCTTGTATCTATACTCTCTGTACTCTCTGTACTCTCTTGAGAGTATAGATAATTTTGTGAATATTTTTTCTAGTTTCTTTGGCCTGGTTGTTCAGATTACTTTCATTAAATGACTTTTCATTTTGAAGTTTACAATATCTGGGAAAAGGATAATTTTGAGATGCAGGCCTACCACCGTTAGAATAGTGTTCGATAATATTATAGCATGATTTACTGATGAAGTCATTAACATTTTAAAGAGGCTTCATCTGCATCAATCATTAGACTCCACGGAATTCAGCAAGACTCAATAGCCATTACCTCAATCCTGTCATGCTGGGAGATAGAGAAGCAAGCTTTCTTTCTAGTGGACAGTGCATTCCTTTCACCTCCGATGAAGTTACAGTAATTATAGGGATGCCAAACAAAGGGGAGAAGGTCTTATGGCAAAAATCCCCGCTGTCGCAGTTCAGTTTAGTAGACTATAAGACTATGCTTAAGCATGGATTGCATGTGGTACGCTTTGTAGCTTGTACATACATTTTCTGCTATCAAATCTTTTTTTTTGTATATCAAAACTATAGGGTGGCATCAAAATTGATTGCCTATGCTGATGACATAGATAAATATCCTGAATACAACTTGGCAGAGGCCATCTGGGCTTTTCTAGTTTCACAATTTGATGGTATTACATCAAAGATTCATACCTAGAGGACACCGGGTACATGAGTGGATTTGTCACTCTTCTTATGGTATATTTTATATCTTGGTATGTATTATTTGATGCATTGAAGTTAACTTACATAAATATTAATTGTAGATCCGAGCATATAAGCATCATGAGGTCGCCATCTCCATTTGCAAAGCCACGATGCCGCGATGGTAAAAATAAAGTTTTCAGATGAAACCTTCACTGGTTTAGGAGGACACCGGGTGACATATAATAATATCACTTAGTTCTTATAATTATGTATTTATTCATGTTATAGTAATCACATTTTCTTATTGGTTTAACACAGGTCTACCTTTCATTCGAGGATATATCAGAAAAGGAGACCTGGCTCCTTGAATCATTTTTCCCTGCCCAACATGCAATACATGTTGAGCCCGATAGCAGTCCCATTTTAAGTCCCCTGAGTTCAGCCCCCATTGAATCTCCATATGTCTCTCCTCGATATTCTCCCCCATCTAGTGTATCTAGCATGCCCTCTGCTACTACCCCCACAGAAGGCTTTGCGGTGGAGAGGATACTTGCAGGTTTTAGGGACTTGAAATATATAGTATCTTCTTTTCAAGCAACAATGACAAAGAGAATGAATGGAATTGATTTGCAGGTTACTGTTATCGAGGAGGTTCTTGCTGGGCAGCGGGGTCCTACCATCCTTCCGCTGGGGAAGCTCTGGGAGGTCACCATGGGGAACTCAGAGGGCAAGCCACATGGAGGCTATCAGAGGAGCTTTCCCTGTGGATGCTAGCATAAGGGAGTCTCCTATGGAGGCAACTATAGCTGCTGCCCCTGTGGATACTTCCACTTGGGAAGCCCCTGAGGTAGCCTCCACTAGGGAAGCCCCTATTTAGTCCACCATAGGGGAAGCTATTATGGAGGCCTCCAATGCACATGAAGATGCTCCGAAGCCTTTAATCGAAGATTGAGCGTGGTGTGAAAGCAGTGATAAGGAAGAGGAAAGTAGTTCCCCTTCACACTCACTGAAGTCACAAGCAATAAGTGATGTGGTGGCCTCCACTCAAGATGAGAAGCCGGCAACAGAGGTATTAAGTTACTTTCTTTTAAATTTGAGATAATAGAAATAGATTTCACTAAATTTTTTTATAGGTTCGCAAAGATGAGCCAATAAAGGTCGATGACCCACAGACTACTATCGTTGTGGTAAAGGAGCATCAATCGGAGGTATGAATCATCTCAGTAGATTGATCCTTAATTCATAGTGAATCTAGCTCTTCATCACTAACTTTCATCGCCGAATTTCATCAGATAGAGGCACATCATTTTATTGAGTTCTCATCCGTGACTCGCCTAAGCCGATGCTCCATCTTATTAACACGTCATGCTCCCGATTCGAGGATAAGTAAGTCAATCTTCAATTAGCTCCTTCATACATAAAATAACCTATTCGTTTAATTAAGCTCACTTTAAAATATTTATCACTTGGTGATAAAGATTCACTGGAATATCATTATTGCGAGAGATCGATGAGTTGTCGAGATCAATATCCCTCAGATGCACACGTTGATGCCTTCGCCTTCTTATTGGTCGAGGAGTACTCGCTCTGTCCGGGACTGTATGTCCCCTATTTGTACATCTCATGCTTGCACTGGGTAAGTTATCCCACAAATATGCAGGGTATTATAATTTAATCATTATTTATATAGATGGAAACTACACTTTATAAACGTTCTCTTCTTTTCTTCTGTAGCTAAAAATATGGCCTACACAAGGAAAGCAAAATGTTCATCCAAAGATGTCAGACAAGGTGTCAGTCGAGCAACTTTACTTCCAATTATAGATAATCGACGGACACTCTGTATATTAAGCTATTTTATTTTGACTCATTACCAAAACCTAAGGCCATTCTTCCAGAGATTATAAGAGTTATTTTTAATTTGGTTTCCATAAATTGATTTTTTTACCTCCCTTATTGACTATACTTCTTGCTATTCAGATCAGATTACTTGTTGAAGATGCTGGCCAATCTTTTGTGAGCGATCTCATAAAATGGCCAATCGAAATTGTGAGAGGGCTTCCAGTCCAAGATAATAGTGTTGACTGCGGGATGTTTGTCTGCAAGTACATGGAGGCAACAATTAGGAAATCCCCACTTAACTGGGCTGACCACCAAGATTGGCCTAAGAAGAAGAATTTTTTTAGGGCCGAGTTCGCTTATGCTATCTTTTGTTTGGGAATGAAAAAGCCAAGCTAAGAAACTGTACATTTAAAGTTTGATAAGTAGGAAATAATTGTACAGGGTATTTCATTTTTTTTCAATATTATTGGGCAGTTTGGATCTTTTATTGGGAGTACACAGTATTTCATCTATTTTTCTTCAATTTTCCCTGGCAGTTTTGGATAAATTATGATTAGCAGAGAACATCTGCAGCAATTTGTTTGAAGCTTGACTGTTCTACTGAGATGTGTTTCGTATGTACTCTTTATGTTGTTTATGCTATCTATGTTCTCCATACTCTCTGTACTCTCTGTACTCACTATTTTTTTCAACAATCTGTTTTTTCCCATTTCCACTTTTTTGCTTCGAAGAGGAATTGTTCAAGATAACCTTAAAGCAAGTTGGATGCTCCGGTTGCCTTTTTATGAGTTTTCTGTGTAGTTTTGCATGTGTATACTCTCTGATTTCCTCTCAGACTATTTATATCATATTTTAAATTCGAGATCAACTGAAAAGGTGAAACTAAAATTTACATTATCTAAAATTTATGTTATACTCAGCCACATTCTAAATACCTCAATCTAAAAGTATGCAGGAGAAGCAATATGAACTACTTAGCATGTGAACGTAATACAAGTGGGTACGATTATTTTCTACTAGTCGAAATCATGCTTCTTAAAACCTACTTTCTACTGAAACATGTGCATAAAATAGACAAATATATTGTCGATGATGCGACTTACCAGCGTCTTATTCACAAATATAGATTTTGAAGGCAGTGTGGAGCAAATTATATTTTTTAAGATGATGAATTTTTTCAAATAATGTAATAACTGAAAGTATAATTTGAATTAAATTAATATCATTGATAAATTTATAAATAATTACTAAACTAATATCGTCAGTATTAATATAATCGTCATCACATATTTTCTTTTCTTTTTCATAAAATGTAGAGTACTTTATAAAGAACATATATCAAACTATGTAATACCTGCAATGGAAATCAGCTCATTCTCGTAAGCAAGGTAGACTCATCAATCAAATACTGCAATTTAGTAAAATATGAGAGATTTAGTTGCCACAGTCTAAGGATTACAAAATTATGAACCCTCTATACTTTACTGATTCTCCTAATGAGTACGAGCTTCGGCTTTTTTATAATAATAGTATGTTTCAGAATAAAGCTGCTCAAAAGAAGAAAGTCATCCTAACAAAGAAATGATTACATGGTATGGAGCATGAGAAGGTCATCCTAATGCCGCAACTCTGAGGCAGTCTTCCTAACTGAATCTCATAGGTGAGACTGCTGGTGTGCCTGTTAAGTAAAAGAAAGTCATCTTTAAGACTCTAAAGCTTTGCAGAAATGATTGCATAGTCAAAGAACACATAACTAAATGATATCATGCATTGAAATATTTTCCTGTAATAATATTCATCACTTAGTGTACCGACCGATCATTGAGCTCGAGTTGAATTCTTAAGGTAGAACATCGCATAAGTTAATGATTTTTAATAGTATCGATGTGTGCTATTTTGTGCGTACCTTTGAAAAACACTCTGGCATAACAGAGAAAGGTGTTGCAAGCGGTGACGAAACACATTCTGCGACACTATCAGTTTGAACCTTCCAGAATAACAAAAAATATGATGGTTTGAAGATTAGCGAATATTTTAAATACTACAAATTAAGAGGAAAATAGAGAATTACTCTTAGCTTTCTTGGATCTCTCCTAATATCTCTTAAGCCTTTCGTTGGAAACACCCTTTGGACGTTGCTTAACCTGGATCCTTCAAGATGTCTTTTCCTCGTCAGTAGCTAACTTCTTCTTCTTACCGCTTCTATCACCATATAGAGTCAACATCGTCATATAGCTTTTTTTAAGGATTGAAACATATAGCTCTATTATTACCCTGCGTCGACACTTATTTGATATGCATATCATTAACGCGTGATTCAAAAAATAATTCCGAAGCATTTCCATGCTTTTCGACATCTCTTAATTTTCTATATGCACTATCGATGTAAATATCCCTCTTTGCTCTGGTAGACCATCACATGAGAAGATACTTATCTGAATGCGCACTACATCTTCCTGACTAAGAACTCTGATACAATGGGCATAAAGTAATCCCATCATTTCAAATTTCTTACAAGTACAAGTTACATCTAGGGTAGTCCCATCAAATGGACACCCATATTTTGGATGAATTTTATTCTCTAAGTTTCTCACCAAATACTCCATGGGGCCATCTAACACGCATCGATAGCCTCCAACTCCATGCAAAAATTCTTCCTCAAACATAGTATACAACTTTTTTGTACAAAATATAGCAGCTTGTTTAAGAATTGGACTGGTCTTAATAATAGGAACAATCGATGACTGGCTACACTTGAAGTCTTCGTCATGTTCATTCCGGTTATGTCTCCATAACCTTTTCCAACCCTAAGAAATAATCTGTGAGCGAACTTATTGGTTTAGAGATTCTGTGACATACGTTGTTCATTGACTCACTATGTTGCATTGACAAGATGCCCATACAGAATGAGTCTTTATTGAATGCAGTGGACCACTTGAATCTAATTTTATAAAGCTCAAACAGCCAAGGATGATCATGCAAATTGCCTTCTTCTAGCATGGCGACAAGCTTCTTCAAACTCTTCCTCTGAGTCACATTTGCTCATGCATGCATAAAATAGCCCTTGTACCCTCTTATTACTATTAAAGCAGTGAACCTTGGAAGGAGCTTTCTTCGAAATATTCCATTGGCACAACTTATGACGAGTATGTGGTAATACAATTTCGATAGCTCGTGCTATAGCCTGATCTTGATCAGTGAATATTGTTGTAGGATTTCTATCACCCATCAACCGAAGAAATGTCTGGAATAGCCATGAGAATGACTCAATCGTCTCTTCTGATAAAAAGGCTACTCCAAATAACACATTTTGCCAGTGATGATTCACTCCAATAAGAGGGGCACAAACAAGATTATATTTATTGAGTCGATAGCTTATATCAAAAATTATCACATCACCAAAATAGTCATATTCTATTCTAGACGTGTCATTGCTCCAAAAAAAAAACTTACTAAGCAATCTGGCTCATCAACTTGTACAACCCATGCAAACATCCCCGTCACGCTTTTCCTTGAACAAATGATTAATGCATTATCACCATTCAATCCTCGATCTTTTATCTTTCTGAATAAAATTGAAAGCATCTCTTTTAGTGAATCCAATATTCTCTACACCGTCAACCTCCTCACTTAGATAGCTGAATGCATCAATTGCTCTAATTCCGGCCTCTATCATTGTCTTCAACACGGAAGCCTTTTCATCGCTAATGCATCTGTGTCTCATGAGAGTACAGAGAGTACATATGCAAAAAACTCTCAAAATGAGCAAACTCATCTTGCAAAGAACCCCAAACAGTGTAGAAAATATACACTAAATAAAAGAATTTCAAGGAATAACACTAACAAACCAGAAAAATTGTAATGATACAACGGTTGAGAAAATTACCAATGAATTTTATTTAATACATCCTCCTATTTCCTCAGGCCTTCGCTTCTCCATGTTCATGGTTCTTTCGTAAAAAAATGAGAAAATCTCTTTCTCTCTCTGGGTTTGTAAGAAAAAGTACACCCCTAAACCCTAAATATAGATATATATTTCTTTTAAATTCCTCCCGCTCATTCCAACGATGCTTCTTCTCCCACTGTTTGAACGAGGCAGGCCGGGCTGGGTCGGGTCAGGATAAATGGCGTGGTCGTCCGTCCAGTTACTGCGTCGTTAAGTGCTAAAATGGGAAAAAAATCATTGGACACGCGTCGGGCCAGGATTGGAGTCCGCACGTAAAGCTACGTGCGGACTCTGGACGTAATATTTTCTCCGTTTGAATGGGGAAGATAGCTCGCATGAGCGGTTGTAGTTTGAACAGGCGAGCGGGAGTAGTTCTTCGGAACTGTTGAGAGGAGCCGAATAAACTGAATTTTCCAATTCTATTTAAGGAGACGGATATGAGCGGACTTTTTTTTTTGACGGATTTGTTTTGGCCAACATATGTGAGGCACCTTTTTTATTTTTTTATTTTTTTTATATTACTAACAGCAATATTTTTTTTCTTTTTTTTAATGTAATATCTATTTATATTTAATATATATATATATATAACATAAATGTATTTATGTTATATATATATTTATGTATATATAGTATAAATATATTTATGCACTATTATTATTTTTATTTTTTTATTCCAAAAAAAAAATGGGATACCAATGAGGGTCAATAATGTCATGATTTAGGTTGTGGGCTTCGTTGTACTTACTGAAAGCCCCAACCGACCGAGATGACATACTATCCCGAGCACTGCTGGCCATGTAAGTTAATAGTAGCTACTGCAAAGTTTCTTAAGTACTTATGTTTAAATGTTTAATTTTAACATCTATTCATTTGATTAATATAGGGGGAACATATCTTAGAGACTGAAGATATCTTCCAGCCTTTCTTTGGATGTCCCGATGACTCAAACTTATAGATGGCTATAAATAGGTATGAGAAGATATGTTGTGATTTGAGATTACATATGCACATTAGCAACCATCGCTTCCAGCACATCGCAGCAGAGCATATGTCACATGAGTATGCTTCAGGTCCAACTACACAAGCATCAGACATGGGTGCAAGGCCATATACTTATGCTGATCCAAGACCTTCAATTTATCAGCAGAGCTCTCAGTCTCAGCATCATATAGAAGTTGCACCTTCACCAGATTTGGTGCCTCTAGGAGGATTACAGCCAGAGCTGGGTTTAGATGTTGGAGGCCAAGATCAGAGACCACATGGAGTCTCAACTGCGTGATCGTCTATTGTAGCCACATATACACTACACTCCAAGTCGCGAGAATGTAGGCGTCGCAATAGTTTTCGGGATGTATGTTTATTTTGATATCTCTATTGTACTTGTAACGTTTTAGTAACTGATTATACTTGTAGCCTTTCTTAAAATGGATATTGACCATTGAATTTTTATTTTAATAAACTATCTCACTTAATATGCTACTAGTTATTAAAAGAACTTCATCACTTAATTTCACCCTAAATCAACACAATGTCTTAAATTCAACCTACAGATCTTCAAAAACTTATATCTTATTAATCAACACAATAATACATGAACAATCTAAATTACTTCAAGTGTAATGGAAAATATAGCTAATAAAAACTTTAGGCCGAAATCTAGTCATCCGTCAAACGGGTGACTGTACCTACTTTTAAATTTTTTAAACATACTTAAACAGTTAATTATGTTTAATACCATACTTATTTTAAAAAAACATCTTTTTTTATTTATTTACATATGTAATATCTAAATTTTTTGTAAATAGTTAAATAATACCTAATATCTTAATCACATCATAAAATTAATATATAATTTAACACATATACACGAGCATGCTATATACAACAGTAGTTACATATAAAAGAAGAAAGAAAGACAACAGGAAATTTATGAAATTTTCTAAAATTGGCTTTTTTAAATAATTACTTGTTTAAAATTTTTTAAAAAGATAATTATCTAATCCATGTTATAACTAGGTACACCTAATCTTGAATGTTTTGTTAAGTATATTAGAGTTTCTCAATAAATTCTAATAATAATAATTCTAGGATCCTTAAAAATCAAGTCTTGTTTGCTTGAAGAGGGTTTAAAGAAATTTTGACACATATCTTGGAATTACAAATACACACACAGGGTTGATTATTTTAATTTGTTAAAAAAAAGTAAATTTTCATGTCACATAATTCTAATATATCTATATATTCAGCAGTCAAAAATTGATATTTTCTATACTAAAATATATATTTCATTTTTAAAAAGTTAAATATAGTGATATTTTTTTATGTCATATTCAACTTTGAGATGCTATATATATAATTAAAATTTAAATATTATATATAGAAATATATAAAAATTATAAGATATTTACATAAAAAATTTTTGATAGTCAATAGTATAATAATTTTTCACCGATTATTAATTTAGCTCGAAAATTGAAAATTACTTGAAAATCAAATCTATTTTTGGATTGGATCAAGATTAAATCGAATATATTGAGCCGTTCTATCAGCCAATAGTTTGAATCAAATTTTTTTCTGAGTTGATCTCAAGCCAGCCATAGAACTAATCGAACTAGTTGGAGATATGATGGAATAGATTAATCTTTAAAATAATTTTAAATTTATATATAAGATTTATAAATTTATAACAATAAAATTATTTTTAAAATTAACTTTATTGAGTTGTAATTTATAATTTTTTTAAATAAATATAATATTTTATAAGTATAAAAATTATCTCTTTAAAATTTAAAATTTTTTCTTTTTAGTAATTATTTTTTAAAATTTAAACTAGTTAATCAAAATGAGCCAATTAAATTCAATTTCATATTAAATAGATAAAAAAGTTTAAATTGAGTCAACTCAAAATTAAAATGAGCTACTTAAAATCAAAATGTGCCTACTTGAAATCAATGAGAAGGCTCTAAATTGAATAATTCGAGCCACTAATTAATCTCAAGCCCTTCAAAATCTTTGAAGGCCATCTTAAGCTGAGTTTAGATCAAGTCAAAATCCCTTTTTAACGAGAAAAAATTACATACAGAGTTCGAATGTAGTTTTGTATGCGGACTCCAATCATATTCAGATACGTGACTCAATTATTTTTAAATTTTATTTAAAATAGTATTGTGCGTGCTAGAAAACTAGTTCCGGTAGAATAAAATTTTACGTCTTAGCCTTGGTGAGAAATCTAGCACACACACAGATATTTGCAGAGAGAACAAGAAACTTCAGGATTTTTACATGAAAAAACTCCAGAAAGACGAAAAAAAACTACAGGGCCCAGCATAGTAAAAATGTTCCACTATATATCTGCTTTGAATTATAAAGTTTAAGTTTTTCCAATAATGGGATTCTGAGTTGTATCAGAAATGCACCGAATCTCGTCAATGAATAACTATGTAGTAGAGTTAAGTTATCGATTGTTGGTATCGGTGATAATGAGCGGTCGGTAATCGACAACTCGGGTGGTAGTGGCGGTGTAGCATGGCCGGCGACCAATCAATAGTGGCGGCGGTGGCGCGGTGGTTGGCAGCGGCATGGTGGTCGATGGTAAGAAATGGCGGTGGTCGGCGCGATGATCAGCGTGGTGGTCGATGCGGCGACCGGCGGTGGTGCGGCGGTGATACCGGCAACGGCAGCCGGCGTGGTCAGCAGTGGTGGCGACGATTGTGGTGGCAGCGGTGGACGATATCGGCGCAACGATGATGTCGAGCGGTGGCGGATAGTGGTAGAGGGTGCGGTGAGGCGGTTGGGCAGTGATGGCCGTGGTGATGGCCGGTGGCAGCCGGCCGGTGGTCGGCGTCGTCGTGGACGATTATATTTGGAGGTTCTTCAAGCCTCAAAGCTCTCTCTTCTCTTTAGCCTCGGGTCCCCTCATATGAAGAATGATGGGCTATTTATAGATTAATGGAGTGACATTTCTATAAATACATGCAAAATCCAAACCACTCAATCAGACGCCTCAAAATGATTCTCTTTATCATCTGATGTATTTTAAGTATTTGAATGCTCAAATGAAGTCAGAATTAAGAGATCTTGGGCTTGTTAGATCTGGCCCGTCAAGACACTCGATTTGACTATAAAAACTCCATATTTAGGAGTTGACTGATATCCCAAAGTTTTTAATTATATTTTAAGCGCTTGATCTTGATTAGTCTAGACTCAGAATCAGATTGCTTTTAACATCAAGATTTCTGCTTCAACTAGTAGAATTTTCAGTGTCATATTAGTTGATCCCCTATTTTTGGATGGCATTATCTTTAATATCCAAAAATATATGCCAAATAATTAAAAATAACAATTTCTTCAATGAAATTTTGGGTTCATTAACATTTGCGTCACATATAGTTTGAGAGAATAGATCTTCATGGGTGCACAAGACTATGATCACGGAAGTGGGTGTAGGAGCAAGGTCTGGGGTCGCGTAAAGGCGGTTGTCGTCGGGCGTGGGGTTAGCGGCAGTGCGTGGGTGGTGTAAGGCGTAAGCCATGGGGCACATGAGAATAGCCTCCACTTCAGCGCATAAAACATCAAGAGTGGATTTTTTATTTTCTTCCCTTTTTTCACTTTTATAAAAGAAAAGAAATAATTGAGTGTAGAAATTTCGAAATCCATTTAAATGTTTCTAAATTTCTTTTTGAAATTTATTTCCTTTTTACCCCTATTATGGATCAATAAAAATCCCCTATTAGGGTCAAATAAGGAGACACTGTTTTCTCCCATATGCTCTGATATTCTTCTGCGTTAGATGAGAAATTATCTAATAGAAATTTAGGAGCTAAGGGTAATAAAAGATTTTTTTTGTTAGTAAAGCTTTGGCCTTCTTTTGACAAGAATGTTATTTGCTTTATTGATCATGACCCATAGTTCATACGGCGAGGCTTCAACTTTCTCTCGAGAGAGGCGTCAACTGTCCTCATCAGACCGACCGGGTTTGGAGGCGATCAAGGCCCGTAGTTCATATGACGAGACTCCGGTTTTTCCTCTAAAGAGGTGTCAACTGTTCTCGTGAGACCGACCGAATTTAGAGGCGATTAAGGCCCGTAGTTCATACGGTGATGCTCTGATTTTCTCTCGAAAGAGATGTCAACTGTCCTCGTCAGACCGACCTGGTTTGGAGGCGATTAAAGCCCGTAGTTTGTACGGCGAGGCTCCAATTTTCTCTCAAGAGGCGTCAACTGTCCTCGTCAGACCGACTGGGTTTGGAGGCGATCAACACCCGTAGTTCATACGACAAGGCTCTAGTTTTTTCTCGAAAAAGGCATCAACTGTCCTCGTCGGACTGACCGAGTTTGGAAGCGATCAGACTCATAGTTTATACGGTGAGACTCTGATTTCTCTTGAAAGAGGTGTCAATTATCTTCGTCAGACTGACCGAGTTTATAGGCGATCAAGACCCGTGGTCTATAGAAAATAGATTTTCTTGAAACTCCAATAAATGGTTCAACTGTTGACAACTATCAATGTGTTGGGGAAATATTGATTAGGAACCATTTTTCAAAAAACTCAAAAATTCTTGTAGATAATTTCGGAATGTCATTTTTTATGATGTTACTTGATGTCGTTGACTTGTATGAAAAAAAGTGAAAGAATCTGTGAAATATTTTTGACCAATCTGAGGTTATTTGTTAAAGTGTCACTTGATGAAATTAACATGTATGAAAAAGGTTAAATCAAATCCGCTGGAGATTTTTGACCCATCCGAGGCTATTTATCAAAGTATTACTTGATGACATTAATCGATATGGAAAGGGTTGAATCTAATCTGCTAAGAATTTTTGACCAATCCGAGGTTGTTTGTCAAAATGTTACTTGATTACATTAACCTGTATGGGAGGGGTCGAATCGAATTCACTGAGGATTTTTTACCCATCTGAGGTTGTTTGTCAAAATGTTACTTGATGATATTAACATATATGGAAGAAGTTGAATCAAATCTGCTGGGGATTTTTGGTCCATCCGAGGTTGTTTGTCAAAGTGTTACTTAATGACATTAATCTGTATGGAAGAGGTCGAATTAAATGTGCTAAAGATTTTTGACCCATCAGAAATTGTTTGTCAAAATGTTACTTGTTGGCATTAACCTGTATGGAATTGGTCAAATCAATCTGCTGAAGATTTTTGAGTCATCTGATATTGTTTGTTAAAGTGTTACTTGATGACATTAACCTATATGGAAGAGGTCGAATTGAATCTGACAAGTCGACCCATCCGAGGTTGTTTGTCAAAATGTTACTTGATGACATTAACCTGTATGGAAGAGGTCAAATCGAATCCGCCAAGGATTTTTTACCCATTTGAGGTTGTTTGTCAGAGTTTTACTCAGTGTCATTTAACCTGTGTGGAAGAAGTCAATAGTTTTAACTCTCATCGGAGGTTATTTTGTCAATGTATGATGTTAACCTATGTGAAGGAGGACATCTTGATTCTTTCAAGATTATCTATCAGAGTATTACTTGGTGACGTTAACCTGTGCGGAGTAGGTACAAAGTTATGACTTATCTGAGGTTGTTTGTCAGAGTGTTACTCGAAGACGTTAACTTGTGTTGAGCAGGTACAAAGTTATGACCTATCCGAGGTTGTTTGTCAGAGTGTTACTCGGTGACATTTAACCTATGTGGAGGAGGTCAAATCATAAACATCTGTTTGAGATTGTTGCCAAAGTTGCACTTTCATCTTTGCCTTTTTCATGAGTATTACTAACTTGCTTCTCGAACTGATAATCAATTAGATATCTAGAATATTAATTTGAATGATCTTTTGAGATTAAGAGTTGCCCCTAGTCTCCAACAAAAGCTGAAGAATTGAAGTTTGATAAATTTCCATTCTTCTTATGTGTTCCTCGAGAGTAAGATTTTCTTCACCATATAGGTGGTGCCGTTCTGAACATAAAGTCAGAGTCAACCATTGTGAAGATGTAAAGGGAATATTTTTCACAAATGACACAAAACTGTTACGTGCTAGAAAATTAATTGCGGTTGAATAAAACTTTACGCCTTAGCCTTGTTGAGAAATCTAATACACACACAGATATTTAAAGAGAGAATGAGAAATCCTAGGATTTTTACGTGAAAAAATCCTAGAAAGAGGGGAAAAAAATTACGGGAACTAGCCTATTAAAAATGTTCCACTGTATATTTACTTTGGAGTACAAAGTTTAAATTTTTCAGATAACGAGATTACAGAGTTGCATGTGAGAAAGCCTAACAATGGAAATCCCAAAGTCATATAACAATAGCTATGCAGTGGTAGTTGGGTTATAACAGTTGTTGGTGGTAGTCGGCGATAATGAACAGCGGTTGTTAGTGATGATCGGCATTATCCGGTGGTGCCGGTGGCGTGGCGATGCGGCCGGCGATGGTTGCTATGGCGGCCGGCGATGGTGTGATGTCGGTAACCGGCGTGGTCGACAATGGGCAGCGGTGGTGGCGGCAGCGGCAGTCTGTGGTGATGATCAGCGGCAGCACAAAATAAGATGTCTGCCGGCGGCAGTGGCGGCGAGGTGATCGACGATGGTGGTCAACAATGATCGATGGTAGTGGCCGACGGCGACGGCCGGTTGGTGGTGACCGACGACGGTGATTGGTGGCGGCGGTTAGCGATGATGATGGCGGCGATGCGGCCGCAATGGCAGCCGGCCGGTGGTCGCGGCCGTCCGAGATTATGCTCTTCAAGCCTCGAGCTCTCTCTCTTTTCTCGCTCCCCTCATATGAAGAATGAGAGACTATTTATATATTAGAGGAGTGACGTTTATGTAAATACATGCAAAATCCAAACTATTCCATTGGACGGCTCAAAATGATTCCCTTGATCATCTGATATATTTAAGTATTTGAATGCTCAAATGAAGTCTGAATTAGGAGATCATGGGCTTGTTAGATTCGGCTCGTCAAGATGCTCGATTTGACTATAAACACTCCATATTTAGAAGCTAATTGATATCCCAAAGTTTTCAATTATATTTTAAACGTTTAATTTGGGTTAGTCTAGACTCAAAATCAGATTATTTTTGACATCAAGATTTGTACTTTAATTAGTAAAATTTGCAATGTCATATCAAATATAAAATTTTATTTAGAGTCATATATTCAAACTTGATTGAAGTCCGAATAAATCGATCACATATAATCTCTTATTCTCTTTATCCGTACTACACATATAATCTTTTATCCGGACTATGCATGTAATATTTTCTCCTCTTTAATAGCTTTAATCGCACTTTATCTGTGTTCCGCTTGTTCGACATTACAGTCGAGAGTTTTTTTTTGAGACATTTGAGCGAATTTAATCGCCAACTCACAACACATCTGAGGCACACGAGATCTCTTGGTTGAAAAAAAATTTATCAACCACTAGGCTAAAATGCCCAAAGTCATGAGTTGATGTAATTTTTTTGGAAATAAATATTAGAATTATGAATATTTATGATTTTTCATATGTGTGCAAATTTCTTAATAAACATAATTTGAAATTAAATTTTCACCCAACTATTAAATATCCCTTAAATTTCCACTAGTCCGCGAACTCTTCTGTCTTCGATCCGTACCTCCTCTTCCACGCATGGCTAGCTGAGACTTGAGAAATCCTCCTTCGCTTCTGCTTCTCCAAAGGATGTCAAAGCCGACGACCGCAACGCTTGTTCTTCTCTTGGCCTGCGCCATCGCTGGTCTTCAAGCCGGTGCGGCGGCTACAGTTAACCAAGACAGTAAGCTTCTTCTCCTTGTATCTCATCCATCTCATTTAATGTAAATCCAATAGATTTGTATAGCTAGAAGAAAAGGTAGTTGTTGAGAAATAATGGAAATTTTGTTTTAGTTGCTGCACTTCGAGCTCTTATGGGTTACATGGACAACATACCTTCGGGCTGGGGGAGGTCGAACGATCCCTGCGGTTCGCAGCCATGGGAGGGAGTCACCTGCAGTGGCTTTCGGGTGACAGAGCTGTGAGCCCTTAAGCTATTTAATGCCCATTTGTGAGAGCTGGTTTTTGTTGGCCTGGACCTCGATTTGAGTTTTTATTTTTTATATTTTGATTGTTTCAGGAAATTATACAACATGGGGCTTAAAGGAAAGTTGAGCAGTGACATAGCAACCCTAACTGCGCTGAGGATCCTGTGAGTTTGCTTCTCTTAATTTTCGGCTGAAATCTTAGTTTTTAGAGTTGTAATTATAATTTTCAATTATTACTCTTACTATTGTTTTTTCAACACCCTCAAAAATAAAATCATATGAGCGGATGTAAAGATTTGTTGAGCCTAATTTTATAGGATCTGATGGTGTTGATTAAAAAAAAAAGAAGTATGATGTAACCAATGTGATTTTAAAAAAATAAGGATGCATCTCTTTCTCATAATTTGATTTGCATAACTCAAGATACAAGTATGATGTAACCAGTTGATTTATGATTTTCATTTCCCATTTTGTTTTTTTTTTTTTGAATACAGACAAAGAACTCGATGCCTACTAATTTAGGGTTTTCTGCATCATACCTTTGGAATGATTTGTTTGAATTGTAATTGGAGGATTCTTATTTTGAGATTTGTAGGGATCTTTCCTATAACAGTGACCTGGGCGGCCAACTTACACCAGCTATTGGGAACTTGCAACAGCTTGAAGCTTTGTAAGCCTATAAAATTATTGAATTATTTTGCTGGATTCGATGTAAGTTCAATTCTTCATGAAATGTTGAGCCTGACTACAATATTTTCTGGGTAATTACTCAGAATCCTGGCAAATTGCAGCTTCAGTGGTGTCATCCCCAGGGAAATAGGAAAACTAACTCAGCTTACTTTTTTGTAAGTCGTTGTAACCAATGCCCCAACACTCTTACTAGTATTCTTGAGGATGTGATAGGTTTGTTTAATCTCTTTACGATTTGTCTCTAGGGCTCTGAATTCAAACCAGTTCACTGGGACCATACCTGCTTCTATTGGAGGCCTCTCCAACCTCTCTTGGTTGGACTTTGCAGACAACCAATTGACTGGACCTTTGCCAGTCTCTAATGGCTCGATCCCAGGACTAGATCAGCTTGTAAATACAAAGCACTTGTGAGTTCATAAATTTTTCCTTGTTTCAGATTACCTGGTTTCAACCAATTACTATTATCTAGTTCCACAATTATGATACTTTTTTAACATGTTATGCTTCCTAACAGCCACTTGAACAAGAATAGGCTTTCAGGTCACATCCCAGAAAAGCTTTTTAGCTCCAATATGCAACTGATACATTTGTAAGATGCAACCCTCAACTTCTACATTGCTTCAGTATAAAGATGGAAGTTCTTCTGACTTCTCATTGCTGCTAATGGCAGACTTCTAGATAGAAATAAATTAGATGGGACGATTCCATCTTCCATAGGAACTGTGCAAACACTTCAGATTATGTGAGTGCTTGAATTTTATATAACTAAGGCATTACTTTATGGGATTTGTTTCTAATGGAAATTTCTTTTATCCAGTCGTCTTGACAATAATGTTCTGGGAGGCCCAGTTCCCTCCAACATCAACAATCTTACCAGTCTTCATGTCCTGTAAGTTATCGTGGGCATTGTAAACCTATTGCATGTTGACATTGGTTAACTAGAGCAGTCATTCATTCATTGCTACTTCTTCAGAAATTTAGCAAACAATGGTTTAATTGGACCTATGCCAAATCTAACTGGTTTGAACAGCCTCAATATTGTGTAAGAAGCTTTCTACTATCAGGAATTTAGTTATATCTTGTTTTATGAAACAGTAGCAGATATGGAAGCCTTGTTGTTTGTTTTTCAGGGATCTCAGTAATAATTCATTTGATCCTTCTGAAGCACCGGCATGGATTTCACAAATTGAAAACGTCACCACTTTGTAAGCTACTTTATGTGTCTGCTTGAAATTTGGAAATTCTCAGTTTTGTTTATTAACAAAAACTACTACTTGGGGGTTTGCAGGGCTA
Organism: Cymbidium sinense; assembly: GCA_021442155.1. Lineage (NCBI taxonomy): Eukaryota > Viridiplantae > Streptophyta > Magnoliopsida > Asparagales > Orchidaceae > Cymbidium > Cymbidium sinense. Next base: position 3,908,686 of record CM038217.1, read on the forward strand.
TTGAATCTGGGAGACTTCACGGACAAATCCCACAAAAACTCTTCAGTTTTCCTCGATTGCAGCAATTGTAAGTGTAGATTTTGAACTAAGTACTGTTTAAAAGAAAGTGGAGGAGTCAAGGGGGAAAATGGGGAATAAAGTGAATAGTGTATTCTTTCAATTTCTTATTGCTCAAATTCTTTGACAGGATGCTTAGGAACAACTCTTTCAACGGCACTCTAGACATGGGAAGCAACATTAGTGGACAACTACAGTTTGTGAATCTTGAAAGCAATGCTCTTACGTCGGTAGCACTTAGCTCGAGCTATAACAATTCAATATTGTAAGAGCCTCTCTAACATCCAATGTGCTGTTCTTCCAATCCTTGATGCATTACAAATGCTAAATGGATTCTTACTCTATGCTTAATCCATTGTTTCCTTGTGATGGCAGGCTCAGTGGAAATCCTGTGTGCAGCAATATAAACCTAATATGGACAAACTATTGTTTACCTGCACAACACTTCTCACCAACCTACTCAACTGGTGTTTCTAACTGTGGTGGAAAATCATGTCCTACAAACAATACATGTTCACATCCTTATGAAGGAATTATGTTCTTTAGAGCTCCATATTTTCGAGATCTTAAAAATGAGACTGCATTATATTTATTGGAAAAGAGTATTTGGGAGCAGTATGGTTCAACTTTAGGATCCATGTCTCTTCAAAATCCCTTTTTTGACAATGATTCATATTTGGAAGTGCTTCTAGTATTTTGTCCCTTGAATGGAACCTACTTCAACGTGAAGGATGTTCTTGAGCATCTTGATCTGAGTAGTAATGCGTATACGGCTCCAGAAATATACGGGCCATTCTACTTCGGAGCATTTCCATACACTTTTCGAGGTACTGCTATTTGATTTACAACTAAATCTCAGAACTAAAGATGGGATTTTGACTAATAGCAGTACTGACTGCAAATACTTCTGCAGGATCATCGCATATGAATATAGGTTTGATAGTGGGGTTGGTTGTTGGCTGTGCACTTCTTGTTATTGGGCTTGCTAGAGCTGGTTTCTATGCTTACCAGCAAAAGAAACGGGCAAAAAAAGCCATTGAAATGAGCAATCCTTTTGGTATGTTCTATTTTTTTTTAACAATCATTGGTTTGCAAGCAATTTCCTTTGCGATTAAGCATTCCTCATAATTTTTTTATCGTTAATTGCAAAGGTTTCTAATTGTTGCTAGGCCTGTTAAGAGTTGAGGCTAAATTTAGTTGCAATTCATAAAAATAAAGTGAAAATATTAAATCTTTGAACGCTTCCCACTTTTCAGCGACTTGGGAGGCTACTCTTGAAGATAGTGAAGCACCTCAATTGAAGGGGGCTAGATTCTTTTCATTTGAAGAACTCAAGAAGTGCACAAACGACTTCCCAGAAATAAATGTCATTGGATCGGGAGGGTACGGAAAGGTAACTCCACCATCACTTATAATGGCTTTTTAGTTTTCTATCAGTCGGCAACATACCTATCCTTCCTACTCTCATACAGGTCTATAGAGGAGTGCTTCTAGATGGTAGAATGGTCGCCATCAAGAGATCGATGGTTGGATCAAACCAAGGTGGTCTAGAGTTCAAAACTGAGATCGAGCTTCTTTCTAGGGTTCATCACAAAAACCTTGTAGATCTTGTAGGCTTTTGTTTTCAACAGGGAGAGAGAATGCTAGTTTATGAATATGTTCCCAAAGGAACACTCAGAGAGAGTTTGGCTGGTATGCCTTCTAACCATATGATGTCAATGGCCTTCTATAAGGTACCTTAATTTTGTCTCTCTATACTGACCCAAGCCTGCAATTGCTTCTTTAGGGAAGAGTGGCATTCATCTGGATTGGATGAGAAGACTTAAGATTGCTCTGGACTCAGCAAGAGGACTGGCCTACCTCCATGAACTCGCAAATCCTCCCATCATTCACAGAGACATCAAATCAGCCAATATCCTTCTGGATGAAAATCTAAATGCCAAAGTAGCAGATTTTGGTCTCTCAAAATTGATGACTGGTGACGAAGTAGGTCATATCTCCACCCAAGTGAAGGGAACATTGGTAAGTATAGCAGAAAACCTCAAGTTAGATCTAATTGAATCTCCATTAATTTGTTTCATCTAACAAAATCTCAAACCTTCACAGGGCTACCTTGATCCCGAATATTACATGACTCAAATACTCACAGAGAAGAGTGATGTCTATAGCTTTGGAGTGGTGATGCTGGAACTAATAAATGGAGATCCACCCATACATAATGGAAACTATATAGTTTCAGTTGTGAAGTCCGCACTGAATAAAAATGATGTTTACTACGGCCTGAAAGAAATAATGGATCCTGTCATTAGAGAAGCAACTCATCTTACTGGCTTCAGAAGGTTCGTGGAGCTGGCTCTGCTCTGTTTAGAGGAATCAGCAGAAGATCGTCCGACAATGAGCGATGTCGTGAAGGAGATCGAGGTTATGCTGAAGAAGGAAGGATTGGATGCTGAACCGACTGGAAATTTGGAAAATTCTGTGGATCTCACAGCAGCAAGGGCTTATCCTGCTCCTCTTTATGGTAAAATAATGTCTCAGAAGGAAGTAAATGGTAGTTCATTTTATTCGGCGGCAGTTATTCTCCATCAGCAAAACTGGAACCAAAGTAATATGCTTTAGTTTCCATAACCCTAAAATTATTTAGGCTCTATTGTTCAAAATGATGATGAAATAGATGGAGATGTTATTAGTAGAATTCAAGTTGGATGGTTGAAATGGAGGAATGCATTTGGCCTATTATGTAATAGTAAAGTTCCACTTAAACTTAAGGAAAAATTTTATAAAATGGTAAGTAAGCATACTTAATGACTTATGGTGCAGAATGTTCAGTAGAAAAAGAAACATAAGATTAAGTGTTATAGAGATGGGGATGCTCAGTGGATGAGTGGCTTTACTCTTAGAGATGAATGCAAAATGAAGTATGTTCTAGGAAAAAAGTAATTCAGGTATAGATAAAATTAGGGAGGTGAGATGCATCTTAGATGGTTTTGGCCACATAAAGCGTCGGCCGTCAGATGACAGATTAGTAGAAAGAAGATGCATTTGCTTTATGTTAAGAAAAAAGGTAGTAGACTAAAAAACTTGGTTAAGATGTATAAAAAATGATCTTAGTATACTTGAATTAAATGAGAATTTGACACATAATAGGATACAATGGAGACGAAAGATTCATAGCTAATCCCACTTAGTGGGATTAAGGCTTGTTGTTGTTGTTGTTGTTGTTTGAATTAGCTTTAACAGAAAATTTCAACATTTTTCTATTGATGAAAACGAAATCGAAGAAATTCATTTCTCTGAAAGCCGTTAAGGGTTTCACAAGGGTTTGAAATCTCTCTCTCTCTCTCTCTCTCTCTCTCTCTCTCTCTCTCTCTCTCGATATATATATATATATATATATATGGACTTCAATCATTGAATTGTTTATGGTAAAATTGACTTATTTTGTAGAATAAGTTTTCTATGAAAAATCGTGTCAAACTAGATAACACGCATTTGGTGACCGGACGGGGCATTGCATGGGAGGACGGACAAATTAATAACCCGAAGCAGACTTTTGTTAAAGAATAATAAACTTGACTTCAAGTCTGAAGAAGATTGAAGATATGCATTATAATTGTCCACATTCTTGGATCAATTCATGGCATCACATTACTCAATTTTATTCACTCCAATATTATAGTAAACACGTTTTTCTTTCTTCTTGTTTTTCTTAAATTTTTTTCTTGGAAGGTAAGTGGATGGCAAGTTCACCCATAAAAAAGCTATTATTTTAAAGACAAGGACAGCACAATGGCAAAGAGAATGCTAATGTCACATAAAATAAAATAAAAAAAGTTTACGACCTTTTGGATAAGTGGCAGGCGACATGTACATATTATGTAGAATTAAATCTATACTGAAAGAGGGAAATTTACAAATACACCATCTATTTCTTATATATATATATATATAAAATTTTGAACTATAAAATTCAGTATTTGTCAATATTATTATGATCAAATTATTAAAAAATTTCTAAAAAAAAAAAATAGAAATTAATTTTTTGTTATGAAAATCAATATTTAGATAATAACTTGAAATTTTGAGATAAGAGGGTGTATTAGGTGTTATGTATATAGAAGCCCTCAAAAAAGAAATTTACAATTGAAAATAAATGAAATATTAAGGGGCTGTTTGGGATCACTTTTATTTTTTATTTTTTATTTTGTTTTATTTTATTTGTCTTGTATAAAAATAAAATTTATTTGATTGTATTTATTATTTAAAAAAAACTTAAAATATATTTTAAATATTTTGAGCATTTTTAAAAATAATAATATTTATTTTTGAAAATAAAAAATAGAAGCACATAAAAAAATATTCTAAATAAATATATTTTTAAAAATAAAATAAAAATAAAAAATAAAATTGATGTCAAACAGCTCCAAAGTCATCTTTAATTTTGAATGAGTGCGTATCACTTACGATTAAATATTATGCAATCTTCTAGACACAAAATTGAAAGTAAACAAATTAAGTACGTATCAGACTTTACCCTAAACATTTTAAGAGCGGGACAGGCGAATATTTGAGGCTAGGATGAACACTTTGAAATCAAAATGTGAGGAGAAATAAACCCTTCAACAACTTATAAACCTTTAGTACGGTTCTCAAAAAAGTTTATTATTCAAAAATAATTCATGTTTAGCTCATTCGTTAATTAAATGAGCCGAACAAGAATAAATATTTCAAGCTCGATTTATAAAGCGAAACGTAAACAATCTTTTGTGATGATCGTGTTAGTTAGTAAATAAAAAATTATATTATTTATATTTTATATAATAATAATAATATAATAATAATAATAAGATGAATTCGATAAAATATACCTAAGTTTCCTATTTGCATTGAACATCAAGCCTTTTTCAATAAAAACTTCAACTTTTCTTCGATTAATTTAAACCATCATGAACTCTCAATTAAAGAATGTAGTGTTAATGAAAGCAATGAGCACTCATAGCGCTATGTTAGATATTATGAGAAACACTTTATGATTGATAAATCGACTATATATTTATGGAGACAATACTTTAGATTTGCTATTTTTATAAGAATATTTAAGTATTAAGCCGAAGACAAGGAGTAGTGGGACAGAAATCTATCTATAATTTTTTTAAAAAAATCAACAAAAATTATCATTTAAAGAGGTGTGTGTGTGGCAATGATCTAAAAACAAAAATAATAAAAAAATTAATCACTTGTGGGTGGGGATATCATTGTATTAATCTCTAGATCACATTAAATCACATGCGTAGGTCCCTGATATCCTCAAGACACCTCCTAGAGAATCGAATGTCGGGGGTTCCGCCACCAACCGAGCTAAGAGACGGTGGGTACGTATCAGGACTTAACTTTTCACATGGTGTGTGCAAAATATTGGATGATCATTATATTAAGTAGTTCCTTAGCTAAGATTTTGAATTATGAATCAAAATTTCTCGCAATCCTCATCAGCATACCCTCTCGAAAGCTTGAGTTGCCATTGAGATTTGCATCTAACTGGATGTATATTAAATATTTTAATATACATTTACCTATATTTATAATAATATTTTATATATTTTATTTTTATATTAGCTATATTTTTCAAGATTTTAAAATGATTTTTTATATTATAAATTTTATATTTTTATTATAAAACAGAATTTTATATGATTATATTTATATTTATAAATTTATATTATAATTTTTTAATATTTTAAATATATTTAATATACACATATAATCATATCTTATTAAAATTTATAATTATTAGAAATATTATTTATGCACTTATCATATTTATTTTTTTTTGTTATAGCTTTATATTATTTTTATTATTTAATTAGATCAATAATTAATAATTTTAATATTTATTATATCATTCGGTTCAACTCTGATTGAATCATTGAATCTTAAATCTCTTCTTCTTTTGATTCAATATCCAACCTTATTTTCACAACTTTGATAGTGAGAGTAAAGATAAAAAAAAAAAAAAAAAGACAACCTTTTAAGTCACATCGAGAGAGATTATATGACTACAAAGAAGAGGTTACAACAAACATGAAATAGTCATTAGGATATACGATATAATAGAAGAGAGAGAGAGAGAGAGAGAGAGAGATTATGCCAAACATTAGAATTTTAACATAGAAAATCCCAAGAAAAGAGAAAAACACGAGGAACCTAGCTCAAGTAATTTACAATGATTGTAAAGTGGTGATAAGATTATAACAACTAGTGATTGTAATTGACGATGATTGTTAGAGATGAATTGATGATCAACAATGGTTGCTGATGGCAGATAGCTTCAACCTCTCCCAAACTTATTTCTCAACTTTCCTTAATGATAAGAATGAAATCTATTTATAGAGTTTCAGAATGTGCATTTTAACAACTTTAGCCAAAATCTCAAAATACTCCCTCGAATTATTTATATTGTTCCTTCTAGTGACTTAACAATTTTTTATTTGAGTGATCCTAATCTCGTCAAATTACTCTTGTCAAGACGCTCAATTCAACTATAAGCACGCCAACTTAGAGCTCATTTAATCATTCAATTAATTTCTTGAAGTTTCTAATTACATTATAGGATAAACACATTTTTAATGCTGATGGACTCGTCTTGTCGAGATGTTTGATTTCACTATAAATTTATTGAGATCAACATTTGAATAATTTCTAATTTAATTTTAAAAATTTTCATTTATATATATATATATATATATATATATATATATATATATATATATATATATATATATATATATATAGCATCGAGATTCTATTTGATTTGACAAATTTAATATAGAATATGAATTATAAATTACATAATGCTTAAATAAAAATATTATAAAAGATGGAATGTTTGAATAAAAATATATAACATTGCGTGCTAGAAATCGTGATGCGGTAGAGTAAGAGTTTATGTCTTGGCATATAATGTCGAACACACAGATATTTAAAGAAGCGAGTAGGGGAGCTTGAATTTTACGTGGAAAACCTGAAAGAGGAAAAAAACCACGGGCTGGCGGTAAAATGTTCCACTATGGATATGTTGCAAAGTACAAATTCTTTGTGGGATTACAAGATGGTGTATGAGGTAGGAACAATAACTATGTAACAATGATTAGGTTGTAGATTCTTTGGTGATGGAGATGCGGGTAACCGATGCGGGGGTAATTTACGGTGCGGGGTGGTGCGATGGCTCTTTTTCCTTCTTGGTTTTTTCTCTTCTTTACTTGTTTGACTCTTTCTTCCTTTTTCTTCTCTTCATGTGAGGGATAGAGTTCTATTTATAGATGGGAGGAGGGCGTTTCTGTAATTTATGCAAAGTCGTACCACTCCTCTTGATCGGACGGCTTAGAATGGTTCCTTGATCATTTGATGTATTTTGAGCATTTGGATGCCCAAATGAAGTCAATTATGAGATCTTAGGCTCGTTAGATCCGGCTCGTCGAGGCCTTCGATTTGACTATAAACACTCTATATTTAAGAGCTATTTTGGGATGTAATTGATATCCCAAAGATTCGAGATATTTGGTCTTAATCTCGTCGGTCTTGACTTCGAAATCGGCTTTTGATATTAAGATTGGGACTTTGATTAGCGGTATTTTGAGCACCATATCGGTTGCCCCTATTTTTGGATGAGATTGTCTTAATCATCCAAAATATATCGTCAACCATGACCAATATATTTCAAATATTCATATAAATCCAAGATTACGATTATGGAAGCAAATCTACGGTCTTTGGCATGAGATTACGAGGTTATGAATTTATTTGGATGCTTTCGGCGTTTTGGGAGAGCATTTTTTTGGGAGTCGGTTGGCGCCAAACTCGGCGGCCGCTGACGCCCGCTGGGTTGCAAACAAGCCGATGGGGCCATCGGGTCAAATCGGCCACGCAGCCGGGTCGCGAACGGCGCGGCCTGCAGGTCGGGCCGCGCGGAACGGCAGCCGGCGGGTCGTGTCCGCGGGCCATGGTCGCGTAGCGCGTCGGCGTCGCGTCGGCGGGCGCGTTGCTCGGTCGTGCGACGGTCCGGGTCGCGCGACGTTTGGTCGCGCGCGCGACAGTTCAGTCGCGTCGACAGTTCGGGTCGCGCGACGTCGTCGCGCGTGACGGTTCAATCGCCCGCGCGACGGTTCGGGTCGCACGACGGTTCGGGTTGCGCGACGGTTCGGGTCGCGCAACGGATGAGCCCGGCGGATGGGCCGCAGGCCGCGTAGCGCGCGTGCGCGCATGTCTAGCGCGCCATGCTCGCGTCTGCGCCGCGCGCTGCCCGCGCGTCTGGGCGCGCCCGCGAGTGGCGCGCGCCCACACTGACGGCGCCCACGGGTGACCGAGTTTTAAGGAATTTAATGCGTTTTGAGGGTTTTACCAGAGGGGCTATAAATACCCCCCTAAGGTGAGGGAGAAAGGCACACCTTTCCCCTCTCCCTTTCTTCTTGAGTGAAAGTCCTTTGGTGGCGATCGAGGAGGCGATCAAGACCTATACATGCAGGCTCAGTTTCTCCACGAAATTGTAAACTAACTGGTCGGACCGGCCGGGTTGAAGGCGATCAAGACCAGCGTTCATACGACAAGGCTCCGGTTCTCCCGAAGGGGTAAACTAACCTAGTCGGACCGGCCGGATTGGGCGATCAAGACCCGTGGTCATCTGGCAGGCTCGGTTTCTCCCGAAGGGTGTAAACTAACCTAGTCGGACCGGAGGTTGCGATCAAGACCGTAGTCACACGGCAAGGCTCCGGTTTCTCCAGAAGGGGTGTAAACTAACCTAGTCGGGGCCAGGAGTTGGCGATCAAGACGTTATCACGGCAAGGCTCTTCTCCCGAAGGTGTAACCTAGTCGGACCGGCCAGGGGTTGGAGCGATCAAGACCGTAGTCATCGGCAAGGCTCGATTTCTCCCGAAAGTGTAAATAACCTAATTGGACCGGCCGGGATTGGGGCGATCAAGACCCGTGTGGTCATGAAAGGCTCGGTCTCCCCGAGTGTAAAATAACCTAGTCGGACGGCCCGGTTGGAGGCGATCAAGACCCGTGTCATCGGAGAAAGGTTCTCCCCCTTCTTATTCATAATATATTTTGCCGATGGTAGGAAGGGCCTAATATTCGTTTCCGGATAGATCGTCCCTATTACATCGAGAACTTAATAGTGTTTAGCTTCATTTTCCCAATGATTTAGTGGCTATAGGCGCCAAGATACGTCGAGCGTTAGCCCATGATACTTTCTTGTTTACGAGATGATTTTACGTGCGGATTCGATTTCCTAGCTCACGAGCGATTGAGATCTTCAAGACATGTGGTGTGGCTATCACGTTTTCATTTGCTTTAGTGGTCATTGTTTTTTGTCAGAGAGCGTGGCGTTATTTTGAATATTCAATACTTATGCGAATGTGTATTTACATGATGCTGAGCGTTTCTTAAGCCATAAAAAGATAGAGTTCTTGGCAGGATCCCTCCAAGAATTGGTAGTGGATTCTTTTTTGTGAAGAATGAGTGGGCCTCCGAGAGATGGGGAAGGTTGAATGACCTCCCGATCCGTTTTCAATATCGAGAGCGAGATTAGCAACCCTTAATATTCGATGTAGAGCTTTGCGGCATGAGTTGCATTATTGGAAAATATACAATAGAAGATAGGATGTTCAAGGTTGGATTTTCCATCCAGCGGGAAGATCTCATGCTCTTCCATTGAAGGTCGAGCAAAGGTGTTGAGAATCTCATGTTCATAAGGTTCTTTCCGTCTCGTAGCGGATCACGGTGGTAGCAATGTTCCATCTTCTGAAAGAAAATAGACTTCGTCTTTGAATGGCTCGTCGGATATAAGATAATGTTCCCTTGCATCGAGAGTTTAGTGACTCATGATGGGGAGTTCGTTACTCTAAGCCACAAATTCACGAAGAGATATTAAATCACATATGTCTTGGGCGTCAATGAATTGAATGCGTTATTTTTCCTTCTATTCTTCTTCTTCCTTCTTTATGTAATATTAATGCGAATTTTTTTTTTTTTTTTTAGGCCAGTCATTAGGAATGATGGCTCATTTGGGTGTTGCCTTAGATGAATGGAATCGAATTTGTAAAGATAAAATATCTGCGAGTATGAGCGGTGAATCTAAAGTTAAAGAGGTGGCGACCTTGGAGGATCAGTTATGAGTGTAGGCGGTGGCGAATATGTCGACTTCTTTTCTCTCAAGTGTCGAGCGAAACGCTCGTGATGTGATTGAAGCGAGCTTATGAAGGAGAAGAAAATCGGACACTTGTATAGATAAGAAAGTATTACAAGATCGTCTTTCGAAAAGGAGCATAGAATGTGGAGCGGAGGCAAGTGAGATCTCCTTGAAGGCGGTAAGACTTCAAGAATTCTCGCTTATCGTGGCCTTATCAGAGACTTCGGGAAGCTCGTAATCATATCTTTGATATTGAAGTGAAGGACTTGGAGCAGTGTTTAGAGGAGGGCTTCATTGAGGGTTCACGAAAGGAATCCGTGTACAGCGGGCCAAGATAGAGGGTATATCCCGCATCGAAGATCCTTCAGATTGATGAAGGTGGTAAGTGGGCTCAGCTTCTCCAGTGAGAATGAGGATGTTGATATTATGTAGTATGAGGTTGTCATTTGTTCTAAATATCATTACGTATCGAACTTAATTTCTTCTTATATCATGATCTTCAATAATATCTGGATATATCCTCTTCTTTTTTTTCTTTTTTGCCCATTTTTTTTTTTTTTATGGATGGGATGATTTTTCCCAAGGTTGTTCGTTTAGTGTTACTCGATGGTTGCGTATGGAAGAGATTGAGAAGTCCAAGGATTTTGACCTTTCCAGGTTGTTTGTCGAATTTTTGATGGCATTAACCATGGAAGAGATGTGGGAAGTCCACCAGGACTTTTGACCTTTCCTAGGTTGTTTCGTGAATTTTTTGCTTAATGACATTAACACATGGAAGAGGTCGATCAAGTCCCCTTGGGATTGATCATATCCGATTGAGATATAACATGAGTTGTGTATTTCTCAAGTGGGAGGAAAAGCAGCCAATCTTGTTAGAACAGCTTGCAAATTCACTAGAAAATGACAACAATACATGATGCAAGAACAACAACAAGTCTTGACCACCGGTGGGTTGGTTATAAGGTGAAATGACAAGCGAGATAAAAGTCACAATAATCGTAGTGAGAGTTCGATAATATTTCCAGATTCTTAGTATTCCAAGTTGAGGTAGAGTTTTTCCTTCTTGGTCCTTGAGCTTGAGCGTTCTGGCTTGACCATAGCTATAACCACACGGGCCATCCCAGAGAGGTGAGAGTTTATTGCGTTGAGGGCCTTTTCCTGCCTCAAGACTTGGGACCAAGTCACCAAAGATATGGGAGGTTTTACTCTTACATTGAAGTGGCGAGCCACCCGTTGGTGATATGAAGCGTCAGTAGGGCCATATCACGAGTTTGAGGAGTAGATCTAGGTCTTCGAGTTTTTCTTCATTACTATCATGATCAAAATTGGACTCTTGGACTTGGAACCCGATATCCACGGTATGATAGCTTACGTACCAAACACAAATTATATGGCGTTTCACCGGTTGGAGTGCGTGATGTAGTGCGGTAGGCCCAAAGAACATTGAAGTTCATCAACCCATTGCCCCAGCCTTCTCAAGGCGTTTTTAGTCCTTTGAGTATAGTCCTATTGGTAACTTGGTTTGCCCATTGGTTTGAGGATATACTACAGTATGGCGGTTGAATGTGAAGATCTTTGCAAAAGGGCGTAAAGACTTTTCCAGAAATTGAGTTCCGTTGTCGGTGATGATCTTTGCGGGAAGGCCGAATCGACATATTATATTTTTCCAGACAAATTGTTTAGCATTTGCCTCTGTGATTTTGGCGAGTGGTTTGGCCTCTACCCATTTGGTGAAGTAGTCGACGGCTAGAATGATGAACTTTCGTTGCCCGATCGATTGGGAAAGGTCCCATGATATCAATCCCCAGAGCAAGGGCACGGGCTTTGAATGGATGAGAGTTACGTATGCGGTATGTGAGGGAGGTTGAATGCAATTGACAACTTGCACATTTTTTGTGAACTCAAGGCGTCTTGTTTCATTGTAGGCCAATAAAACCCTTGTCTCATGATTTTAAAGGCCAATGCTCTTCCTCCAAGGTGTTCTCCACATATTCTAAGTGGACCTCTTTTAGCAGCGTGTCGACTTACGAAGGCATTTGAGATCTGGACGAGAAAGCTTCGCTTGTATAATTCTCCTCCAATAAGCAAAGTTTGAAGCTTGTCTTGAGGAGGCAGTTCTTGGAAGTTGGATCTTGAGGAAGGGTTCCTCCTTGTAGAAAAGATAGGATGGGTTTATCCATGAATATTCTTTTCCTCATCAATAGTTTGAATTTCCCATGACCCTTGGATGCTTGGGATAATGTATTTCTTCAACATGCTTTCTCTTAAATAGATCTCCAGTGGTAGAAGTAGCAAGCTTAGCAAGGCGTCGGCGAGTATTCTTCTCTTAGTATGTGGATGATTTGATATGTTTTGAAATGAGTAAGAAGGGATTTTACCAAGTGAAGATATTGTGCTTGAGGATTATGATTGTGAGTAAAATCTCCTCCAACTTGGGAGGCGACAAGGAGTCGATTATGAATTACTAAGTTTTGAGCTTGTCAATTCGAGTCTCAATCCATGATGAGCTTCATATTGACCATATTATTAGTTGAAATTTTAGCGAAGTCCATACTAAGGTATTACGGGGAAATAAGTAAGATTCCCGACACCGATTACTTCACGAAGCTCCATCGACATAGAGGGGTCCACTGGAGATGAAAGGCAGCGTGATAGCTCCTAGAGTTGGGTTGGTATTCCACTATAAAGTCCAAGTACTTGAGACTTTATGCGTCGAGGTAGAGAAAATTTATATCAAATTCTCCCACCGCACCATTTGATTAACCTCCGATGCTTCGCTCGTAGGATGGCCCTTAATGGTAAAATGTGTAAACCGATGGTGTGAGCTTGAAAGTATGGACGCAATTTTCTGAAAAAACTAATGCCGAGCCATCCTATCGCAAGTGGATAACGACTTTCTATATCGAGAGAATTTTACCGACATAATAAATTGGTTGTTGTGTCCCATCTTCTCGCACTAAAACCGAGCTTATTGCTGGGAAGAAACCGCAAGATATAAGTATAACGCTCCTTGAATAGGTTTGGATAGTAGGGGTGGAGATGCTAGATACTCTTTAGTTGCTCAAAAGCACACCGACATTCATCGCCCATTGAAAATTATTATTTTAGCTCCCTTCAATATTTTAAAGAACGGTAAGTATTTATCTCCGAGGCTAGAAGCGGATAATGCGAATTCACCATTCAAACGTTGGACTTCTTTGATATTCTTTGAGGATCATATCGAGAGCTTTGATTTTCTGGTTGGCCTCTATCCCACGGTGAGTTACCATAAATCCAAGAAATTTTCCGACGTAACCCCAAAAGCACATTTGTGGATTAAGTCGTATGTTATACGTCGAAGAAGATCAAAACATGTTTCCAAAGTCAAATATGTTGTGACTTTTCTAAGCTTTTTACTAACATGTCATCCACATACACCTCCATTGTGTGGCCTAGTGTCTTTAAAACCTTATTCATAAGGCGTTGATAGGTAGCACGATTTTAACCAATGGCATGACTTGGTAACATATAAACCTTTATATGTTTGAAATGTCAGTAGCCTCTTCATCCGGGTTCATCTTTATTTGATTGTAACCGAATAAGCATCCAAAAACTGAGCATTTGATGTCCTGACGTAGATCCACACCGATCGATGAGGAAGAGGAAAACTATCCTTTGGGCAAGCCTTATTAAGATCGTAATCAATACACATTCTCCATGCTCCATTGTTTTCTTAACCATGACAACATTTGCTAGCCATGTTGGATAATGTACTTCTCAATGAATCCCGCCATGAGCTTGTTAACTTCTTGTTCAATAAAGACGATCGCAGTAAAACTTTCTTTTGGATGATTGGTTTGAACGTTGGATTAATCTTGAGGGAGTGCGTGATTACATTGGTCAACCGCATGTCATCGGACCCAAGCAAATATGTCTTGATTTCTGCAAGAAATCAGTATATTCTTCCTTTGTTCTTAGAGTAGATCCCACTTACCGTATGGTAATGGTCATCCGATAATGTTATTGAGAGTAAATCTTCTGAGAAGCTTTTGAGGTACTTCTTCATCTCGAAAATTAAAATCTTCAATGTCAAGGTGATGGAAGGGCGGTTGAGCTTGTCCGAGGTAACATGATTCGTCCGGATTTCCACAAACCACCCCAACTCCACGGGTAGGAATTTTATCTTCGATGATGAGTAATCAAGTGATAGACCAAAATTGATTGGAGGGCCTCCAAGATTGCATTATATGCGAATGACTTGACCACCATGAATTGAATTAAATGAGTCACTTGTCGAGGAAATTCTCCAGGGTAACAGGAAGGGTGATTGTCCTTACCTGCATCGATTATCAAACCCATATAATGGTCCTGGTTGGAGCTTTTCCCTAGCCCCATATTAAGAAATGTTGAGTAAAATAAGACATGTAACTCCCATTGTCGATCAAAATTCTTTAACATTATAACAAGGATCACCGATCCTCGATTGATGACAAGTGGATCTTGATGAGGAACATGGACCCTTCTAAGTCAGTCATTGAAAGTGATGGAATGATCAATAGAGACTTCTTTAACTCGTTCTTTGAGGCGAACGAATTTGATTAGGTAGTATCGGTCCTCCGCCATTGTTTCAATTTCTCCAATTATTTGATGACTATTTGGTTGTTTTTGATGATTGGCCCGGTTGCCTCAAACGGAGGTGTGTTTGTTTGAGGTGGTCGATTCTTCACAAATCGCCGAGATATCCTTGTTGAATGAGTCTCGATTTCTTCTTTGAGTTGTATGCATGCTTGAGTATGCCCACACTGGCGAAAGTGGCAATATTGCTCGAGAATTTGGTTTCAATGGATGCGCCACTTGATGCTTTCTTCATTCGAATAGTCATCGGATGTTAACACGATGTGTTCGCGTGTATGTTTTTCCGGTCGAGGTTCACGTTGATATGAGGGTCGTGGAGGGAGATCACGATTACCTTGTCGCTTCTTTGATGGGGTCATTTCCGACTTCGGGTGCTTTTACGCTTCCCTGCAGATTGTTCAAATTGTTTGCGATGGGCATTAATAGCTTCATCAGCGGAGATTTGTGCTTCTATGCGATGAACTAAATCAGCATACGAGCGGACTGTGTCCCGCATTAAGGATGAATAGAAAGGCCCTGGACGGAGTCCTCCGAGGAAAACTCCTCTTAATAATTCGGGGTCTACTCCAGGTATTTGGCGAGCCTCTAAGGAGAACCTCTGGAAGTATTCTTTGAGTGATTCACCTCATTCGCTTGAGAAAAGATGGGAGGAATCTTTAATGATTCTCCCATTGCAATGAACTTCCACAAAGATCTTGGCAAAGTTCTAAAGGTATGGATGGATCCCCTGGAAGAGAGTAGAACCAAGTGCGAGCTTGCCCTTGAGGGTAATAGGAAAAACTTGACAAAGCAAAGGTGTCGAGCTCGTTGGATATGCATGATAGTCCCAGAATGGTCGATGTTCATGTGGGTCCCCATCATAGAATCAATGCTCTAAGCTTGAAACCTACGGAATGGATGTTGAAGAATGGCTCCGGTGAGGACCTCATAACCGCGTGTGGGTGAAGATGATGCCTTGAAGATGAAATTCATCTCGCATTAAGCATCGATTCTTCATCGCAATGTCATGTGATTAACAGATGACATGTGTGAAGCTATCGACAACAATCGGTGGATTAGTAACTGGTTGAGCGCGATGGATGAGAACTAGCGTCAGGAGATCGGCTATGGTTTCCTGCGAGGAACTCTAACGTCGGAAGATTAGCATTTTGACCTCCTCGCAACGACCGATCTTGGGGTTCATTTGTCGAAGGTAGTCCTTGTAAAAGCCGGATCATCTTATTTTGGGACTCCTCCATTCGACGCAGATCCTCCAAAGAGATTCTCGCCCGCCAAGGTCATGCCTATCGAGGGATGAGGCAAAACTTGATGTTCTTGGTTCGGATGGGTTTTGAGAGTGATGGGAGTTGAGCGGAGGCTCCGTTGTGGCGAGTGTTGCCTATTGGCCATGACGGGATATTCAATGGAAGTGATTGAAGGGTTTTCTTCCCACGACGGCGCCAAACCGCGGCTAAATCGTGATGCGAGAGTAAAGTTTATGTCTTAGCCTTTTATAATCGAGCCAAATGTATATTTAAAGAGAGTAGGGGAGCTCGAATTTTAATGGAAAACCTCAAAAGAGGAAAACCACGGCTCCAAGAAATGTTCCACTATGGATATGTTGCAAAGTACAAATTCTTCCCAATGGATTACAAGATGGTGTATGAGGTGTGGAACAATAACCATGTAACGAAGTTGTGTAGCTTGGTGACGGAGATGCGAACCGACGCGGTAATCTGATGACACTCTTTTCTTCCTGCTTCTTCTTTCTCTTCTTCTTTACTTTTTCAGCCTCTCTTCTTCTCTTTCTTCTTTTCTTCATGTGAGGATAGTTCTATTTATAGATGGGAGGAGGGCGCCAGAATTTATGCAAAGTCCATACCCTCTTGATCTGACGGCTTAGAATGGTTCCTTCGATCATTTGATGTATTTTGAGCATTTGATGCCCAAATGAAGTAATTATGAGATCTTCTTCTAGATCCGGGCCGAGACCGATTTGACTATAAACACTCTATTTAAGAGCTATTTTGGGATGTAATTGATATCCCAAAGATTCAAGGATATAGTCTTAATCTCGACGGCCTCAAAATCGCGCTGACATTAAGATTCTGACTTTGATTATTTGAGCACCATATCAATAACATTTGAATAAACTACTTTTTCATCAAAATAAAATTTAAACGATATTTAATTTATATAAAATATTTTCATATTTTAAATATTTTTTAATTATGATATATTTCGTATCAAAATATCCTTCCATCAATGCTCACAAAAGATAAGCTTTCGTTTATTATTTTTGTTGACAGTCAGTTTTCGACCGAGCTAAGAGTGTAGGCCATAGTAATTAATACTATCTCAGTTCTGCTGGGCATTTAATTTGCATAGAAAATATCGCCTTCTTCAATAAAAAAAGAAGAAACTCTTAACAGATCTACCCTTATAGCACAGCACTGAAACTTGTTTACGATCAGACTTATAAAAACAAATTTTACCATTCGAGAATTTTTTATTTTTCTGCATTATTTAGAAACATTTGTAATTGCAATGAACTTATTGCCTAGATAAGGAAAATTTACATATATATTCACATAATTCTTATGCATTTACATATCGAACAACTAAAATTTTATATTTACGAATATAGCATCTTTCAAAAGACAAATTTTACTTCAAAAAAATTTAAAAAAGCATTATTTTTATTATAATAATAAAAATTTAGATATATATATATATATATATATATATATATATATATATATATATATATATATATATATATATATATATATATATATATATATATATATATATATATATATATATTTGAGTATTAAATATGTAAATATATAAGAATTATTTGCTATGTATGTAAATGCTCTTAAATAAATCTAATTATATTAAAATTAACACATAATATAAATTTATGAAGTAAAATAAATTTATATACATTCAAATCAAATTTAATCTAAGGGTATATTAGATTTGAAATTTTTGGAAGACAAATTAATATATTTTACTCCATAATTTTATATTGGTTATTTGATGTCAATGTAAATAATAGATATTAAATGTACATATAAAATATAAATATATGTATTTTTCAATTGACAATATGCTTTATTCATCCTTCATAAAAAAATGAGAATTTTTTTTTTTTTGATCATATCATCATTGTGAGCAATATATACTCTTAAAATAAGAAATAAAAACTCAGTTTCTTATAAACTAAATAAAAAAAAATCATCCCATTTCTCCCCAACTAATTAAATTGATAATGATTAATTCAATTCAATAAAAGGATTTCTATGAAATAATTCAATTATTTTATGGTTTGCGTTTCCATTTTATTTCTTTCAGTTTCTTCATACCAAATAGATTTCCAAGAGTTAAACAAATGTGGGTTCAAAATTCCATAATCTACAATTATTGAAGAAGAGAGTATTTAAAGTGTCAAGATAATTTTCGAATGAACAATAGTAGATAAGACACTACCTGAGATTTTCCCTCATTTGGTGAGAACTTTAGATCTAGTTTCCTCTATGGTGCAATCCCTATAATTACTCCTCCCAATAAGTGAGAGAACTTTGATTAAGGCTGCTTAGATTGACCATAGTGATAGTACAACATGTAGAGTTTAAGAATTTAGATTATGAAATTCATTATTTAAGCATAAACCAGATGATTGGGGAAATGATGACGCGTCCATCTGACCATGGTTCATCCGTGATCCTACTTAGTTGAGGAGGTAGTGACCTAACCCGAGAAGGATCCTCAAGAACACATGGTTACGGTCCAAGAATCAGATGGTGGTGTTTGTTCAAGGAGACTTAAGTCTATCACCGCAAGTTATTTGTTATCAAGTATATCCCATGATTCACAACTCAGACGAGCCATTGGGAGTATACCGGCCACACGCGCATAATATAACGCCAAACCACCATGAGACTGCAATACTTATGGAGTTATCGAAGAATGCAGTGAGACACACAGGCCCCATCGACAAGAATTGAATGAGAGAACATAATAGTAACACTTGATTTGACATCAATCTTTTGAGCTAAGTTTTCTTAATTTGTCACAAATACAAGGAAGGATGGAGTTTGATTTAAGTTTTTAATGATAATTTTGTAATTTTTTAGATTGACACTCAATTGAGTAATTTGATTTAAAATTGATTAATATCAATATATTTTAAGAGCTTTAGATCTAACTGTTAGTAACAGATCATATCTATTGAAAATCTTATAATATTTTTTAATTACCCTACCCCAAGACTAAACTGGAAGAACTGCAAGATCCTCTGACACTAATTTAAACATTCAAGATAGTGTCGGGCTCATCTGTGTTTAAGAATTTATCAATTTAAGAGAGATTAAAATTTTACTTACCATGCCACCTTCTGATTATTAAAATTTGCACTTGAATCTCTATGTCGAGCAAATGGTGTTACAAATTATAATTTCACCTAATTATGATTTCTTGATTTTGAAAATCATAATTAAATGAAATTCTTAATTTTTGATTGAAGGAAGCCCCATGATTTAGATTTTAATTAAGTATCGCTTACTTTGTATTAAAGAAATAGATCCGTGCAAAAAGATTTTGATTTATAGTAAAATATTATTCACTTAGTTTACTTGTTGAGTTTTGTAATTCTCAACTTGATTATGTTAATTTATATCAATTTTGATAAGTTATAATTTTATTTATTTTGCTTTACCATACATACTTATTAAAGATAATAATCACTTTCATATTCAGATAAGAGTTATTAAACCCAATTTGAATTTTTCCCATATCAAATTTTATAGACTTTAAGTTTATTGCAAGTTTGTTATAGTTTAGTATTAGTCCCAAATTCCAATTAAAGCTTATTAATTTTAAGAATTTACAAGAAAAAAGAGAACTCACTCATTACTTTCTCAAATTATATAAGATAGCACTTTCATTTAGAGTTTTAGAAAGAGAAGGATTTAATTCATACTTCGGGAAGATTTTCAACTTGCTTAAATAAGTTTTGTAAATATTTTTCCTCTCTTCTTCTTTTTTTGTTATACTTTTATGTTTGTTATATGTCATTTTACTTTCCCCCTTTTTTTGTTTGATGCTTTTAATTTAAATTAGTTGTATTTTCATTAGCATTTTGTTAGTTTTATTTTACTCTCCCATTTTTTTCTAAGTCAAAAGATTTGACGTAATTTTAGCCTCACATCATCCCCGTATGGGTGATCGAGTATTTTGGCTTTCTCTGACGCCTGAAGATAAAGTGGTGTCTACACACATCAATTTTTTTCATCTCTCGTCTACCTGAGCACGACGAGCCTTCAAACGAAAGAAGATAAATACAATATATATTCATTCCTCCTTTTTTTCTTAAATTAGACAAATTTCTAAATTTCGCCTAGAGGGAGCGACATCTAACGTTGTTTTTACTGATGCCTCTGAGCGTGATGGTGTCTAAACACCATACACATCTCGTCATCTCTTGAGCACACGAGGTCTTCAAAAAGAAACAGCATGTATATATATATATTCATATATATATTCTAACAATTTTTTGCAATGAGCAAGCTTGGTATCTAAAGCCGAGAAGAACCCAATGACTGTATTTCTGACAGCAAGAAAAAATTAAATGTAATGTGGAGGCCGAAAATCGAAAAGAAGAATCCACCTCTATTGTTGTTTCTTCCGATTCAAGAAATTTGAAGAGGAATAAAGGCGATGAAAAAATCGAAAGAAGAAGTTCTTCCCCGACAACAAGAAAAGATTGGAAGATAATGAGAGTGCTGTCAAACCGAAGGAGAATCGATGAATTCTTCGATTTCATGAAGTAAAAGATTTGGAGTTTGAAACGAATGAAAATGAGGGCTTGATTTGGAAAATGAGGAATTTGAAAAAGAAATTTGTAAAATGAGGAAAAATAGGTGATCAGTTGAAAAATGAGAGAATAAGGTGATTTTGGTTTGATGAAAAATGAGGGATGAAAAATAAGGGAAAACAAGGCGGATCGGATGAAAATGAGAGGTATGGGTGGATTTTGATTTGATGAAAAGAGGGAAAAGATATGGATTTTCGGGGCTTTGGGGGGAGTGAAGAAGAGAAGAAGAAGGAGGAAGAGGAAATGGAGGAAAGAAGAAAGGGAAGAAAGGAGAGGGCCTTTGTGGTTTGAGGAGGAGAGGAAAAATGGTCGAGGGATCTGAGCCTCGGGGAAGAAGAAAGGGAGGGAGAATAGAGAAGGACAGTGAGCGGATGATCATGTGGGAGAGGAAGCTGGGAAACGGGGCAAATGAATCTTTTTTAGCTCATGCATGAAGGGAGAAGGCTGTGTGTGGAAATGGGAATAGGAGAAGGATTTATGTTAGGTTTATTTTGTTTTAATTGACTTTAAATGGATTAAAAACTTTAATGGAAATGGATAAATCACATATATATATAGGAAATATATATATATATATATATATATATATATATATATATATATATATATATATATATATATATATATATATATATATATATATATATATATATATATATATATATATATATATATATATATAATTATTATTGTTCAACGCAACGCAGTCCGAATGAAGCCGTTTGGTTTCAAATTGTTAAATTTCAATTTCAAATGCGCATCACCGCCACTTCTCGATAATTCATGCATCTCCAATTGAGTATGAATCTTATTTGATGATTTATTTCAAAGCTAAGGCATAATCAATTTTGTGAACGAGGTCATTTGACGATGCCTCCGACTGATATGTGTGCGCAACGATGACTCGGCGATTGGTCATCAAGTTGTGCAATATTTATATCCCAATTATTTCGACATATGATGACAAAAGTCTGTTCATCAATCGGAGGTAATTTGAGTTAATTTTGATGATGTCATGTGCATTTCAAACTTAATTTATGCGCTGTCACTTCAAATTATTTGAAATTTGCACAGACTCATCCGATTTGAGCATGGACATTCTCAATTGATAGTTTTCAATGTTTCTAGCTAACAGTGTAATCAATTTTATGAACGGAGATCATTCGAACATCGTCAGAAGCTTCCCGACTCGATTTGACATAGCTCGAGCTTGCGATTGATTTACATGCAATATTTATATTAATCAACATTCTAAACGCGATGACAAAGTCATCGATCAAGGTCATTTATTTTTGATGACATCAGTATTTTGAGCCTATACATTATCACCTCAAGTCCGTCAATTGACTTGTGGGTTTGACGACTTATGACATATGGAGGTCAAAAATGCCCCAACAAATGTGATTCGGCATGGAGTGACATTTGTTGAAAGGTTGACCCTTTGGATAGAACTTGGATCATTTCGCTTGATGAGTACGGAGCTTTGATGGATTGTCAGATGTCATATTCGTGACATGCTAAATGATGAATCAATTTATCAGAATTGACTTGTCGGGTTGGTAAGAGTTCTTATACCACCTACTCTCTATTTTAATGGCTTTGCTGAAGATCTCTTTCTTTTATATCATTGCAGATTTGAGTTTCCTCCAACCCTAGCTTCGTTCTTGGTTGGATTTGATGAAGGAATTGGTCCGCTATTTGATGAAGGATTTTGATGGGAATTTATCCGCTTTGGTGAATTTGAAATTCCTTATCCCTAGCTTTAAGCTTGACACTTGATGAAGGACGACTGATTTGTCATATTGACTTGTCAAGTGTATGCACTCATGAACCGTGCTTTGATGGATTCGCTAGAGGGTACATATAGATAACCCAGCCCTCCGACTTATATAGGGTCAATGTTGAATTATTAGTCTAGTAACGTGTGCTTTAACAGACTGAATAACAAATAAAAATTTTTTAATTAGGCCATTGACTTTATATGAACTATGGAATTGCTTCTCGTCCCTTCTGACTAACTTGATGAGGAGATTGGCTTTGATCGTGCTTTGAGCTTGATCATCATTTGAGAATAAATTTAATATCACCGCAATATATATAGATTGATTTGAGGTAGCCCTGAATTGAGCGTTTCCTCATATTGCTTTGATCTATCGATCAAGTAGAAAGATCTCTTGGATCCTGGTTGCTTGTAATCACTAAGCTAGATCTGATTTAAGATTAAACAGCTATCATCATTAGACTGACAAGCAGGGGCTCTTTCACTACAACCTTTTCTTATGGCTTGTTGAGTGAGGAGAGCATCAGCAACTCCGTCATATTTAGGATTGTTGAGTTCGACCTTTAGAACCTACCGAGTCTCGACTTAAGCTAGTTTGGTGGTTTTATCATCGACCGACGAATGGGGCTCTTTCACCGCCTTTCTTGCGGCTTGTTGAGTGAGGAGAGTGTCGGCAACTCGGACATTTGGGCTTGTTGAGTTCGACCTTTAGAACTCATCTGTGTCCTAGACTTCAGCATGTAGAGGTTGATATTTTTCCAACTCAGTTGATTAAAGCTTCCTAAATCGGAGTTCTTCTGACTAGATCTCCAGAATTTTGGCAAATCTGAGAGATAAATTTCCTAACATTTAAGGCAGTTCTTTCATGCATAGAAATATATTCTTTTTGTTCGTGCAAGAACCTAAAACTTAACAATAATTATGGATATATTCGGATTTCGCATAAAGCTCGATGTCAAATCAATCGAATATATTGAGGATCTCGCCTTATGCGATGTCAACTCAAATAAACTAAAAAATGCTATCTTGTGGGGAATTCTAAAGTACATTTAGAGAATTTTCAAGATGAAAATACACAAATACATCAATATTTGAATTGATATACTCTAAGAGATTTTAACATACAACATTGATTTCATCTATATATAAAATCTAAAATGCCCCTGTAAGGGGAATTTTCAAAAATCTTTTTTCATGGAGTATATTTTATTTAGGGATCTGGCATGAAGCACGATGTCAACCTAAATAGATATAAAAAAATGCCCCCTCCTTGGGGATTTCTATTGTAGAATGTATTGTCATGTATAATATTTTTCAAGTATCGACCATTAATTGAGATTGGTCTTTCACCCTTTAGGTTGATGAGTTGGTATGCCCTCCTTGATACTTTTTCAATGACAAAAGGCCTTCCCAATTAGGCTCAAATTTGCCACCAAATTTTGATTAATAATTGGTCTTCTCACCAGACCAATTCTCCTTTTGAATGTTCGAGGTCAGTATGGTCAAAAGCCCCGGACATCTTTGCTCGATAAACCCTAAATTTTGATGAGCTTGTAATCTAACTTCATCAAGCGCCGAAGTTCCTCCATTCTAAATGAGCATTTTGATCTAGATTATTGATGGCTACTCAAGTGAAGGCAACTCAACTTCAAGGAAGAACGCTTCAGCCCAAATACCAATGAATAGGAGTGGTTGGCGTCTTGTAGGTAGTTCGATATGCCCATAGTGCCTCTACTAGTATGTCATTCTTTTATTTTAGTGAGAATCTTCTTGAGCGTTTGACTAATGTCTTGTTGAAGGCCTCGCCAAACCATTTGCTCTTGGATTATATAAAAAGAGTATCTCCAATCAATTCTCGACGAATTTATAAATATTTGCACTTTTGAAAGCTGTGCCATTATTAAAAATTATTCAGTGTGGTACTCCAAATCTATAGACCACATTATGCGTGAAGAATTTAATCACTCGATCGACAATAACTTCTTTAAATGGGGTAGCTTCAGCCCACTTAGAGAAATAATCAGTCGCTGCTAGGATGAAGCGATGTCCAACTGACGTGGATCAATTGGTCCAATTACATCTATACCCCAACATTCGAATGGCCAGGATGCTATTGTTGGGTGTAATGGATTTGGAGGTTGATGGATGAGATTCCCATGTACTTGACACTCATGACACTTCTTAGCATGATTAATATAGTCTCTCACCATAGATGGCCAATAATAACCCATCCTTTTGATCTTTACTGCCATCTTGGGACCTGACTGATGTGCACCACAAAGTCCTTCATGAACTTCAACCATCACTTTGCTAGCTTCATCTACATTTAGGCATCGTAGCCACATTTGTTCAAAGGATCTACGATATAAAGTATTATTGATGAAAGCATAACATAGCATTATCTTCTCGATTTGAGCTGTCAGTAATTTATTATTTGATAATTTGCCTTCTTTAAAGTAGTCGATGAAGGGTTGCCTCTAATCATGCGGCTCTTCTACAACAAAGGCTTCACACTGCTTTTCTGAGGCAATGTCATTCTTAGCTCTTCTTGGTACAACTTCTTATTGATTTTGAGGAGTATGAGAAGCAACTTGAGTCGCATCCTGTTGGGTCAGATTTGATAACCCCTCTACCTACAGGGATTGATATTTTATTGGCTCTAGAACTCATCGAGTAAATATGTCGATCATGACATAATCACTATTCATATTTGCCTAGTTAATTTTGCTAAGTAGTCGGCTTTGCTATTCTCGGATCGAGAGACTCGAGTTAGTGTGATATTTAGTATCTGCTTCATAAGCTCGAGAACTCGCTTATGATAGAAAGCTAACTCAAGCTTGTTGATTCTATAGATGTCAAGTACTTGATTTATAATAAGAGAATCACCAAAAATATGCAAGTTTTGAATGCCTATGAAAATAGCTTCTTCCAGACCTGCCACTAATGCTTCATATTCAACTTCATTATTAGTTCTTGGTCAATCCATATGATCATCTCATTATCCCTCCTTCGGTGTTATGAAGATGATGTCGCTCGCTCTTGGGAAATTTAGATATTGAACTTGTTTGATTGATGAGGCTCCAACAAAGTACATTTCCCAAATTTGTGATTTTTTTCTTTCATGAATGAGCATAATTTGTTCATTGGGAAAATCGACATTAAGAGAAGAGTCCATAGAGATGGGATGTGCAGCTAGAAAATCTACTAAGACTTGTCCCTTCATTATTTTCTATAGAACGTATGTGATATCAAATTGTAGAAACAATACTGCCCATCTTGCCAAGTGACCTGTCAACGCTCATCTTGTCATCAAGTACTTCAGTGGATTGATCCTTGATATGAGGGTAATCTTGTGAGATAACATATAATGATTTTTGACAAAGATCAATGCTAAATAGTGCTTCTATCGAGAGTATCTCATCCAATCGCCTCGACCGATATAATAAAGAGCATTTTCTTTATTTTCATTGTGTTGTGCCAATAATGCTCAGGACTCTTCTAATGTGTATGAATGGGCTTCCTGGAGTAGTGCAAGGATTGGTGGATTTAACAAGTAGCTTTTAATGCTATTGAAGGCTTCTTGGCACTCTTGTCCCATTTGAATGGAGCGTCCTTCTTCATCACCTTGCAAATGGTTGATAGCATCGATAGTTTGATATAAATCAATGGATGAATGCAATGTCCTTGTAAAGAATGAATGACGAAACTCTTTGGTGGAGGCATCTCCACAATTGCCTTGATTTTAGTGGATTGATTTCAATACCCCATGACATAATGTACTAGAAATTTTCTAGAGGATACCAATGCACATTTTAGAGGATTCATCTTGAGATCATATTTTTGATTCTCTCAATACAATTCTCAAGTCTTCAAAGTGATTTTCTTGATTTAAGCTCTTTCACCACCAAATTGTTAATATACATTCCACCTTTTGATGAATCAACTCATCAAAAATATGTCATGGCTCTTTGGTATGTAGCTCCAAAGATTTTTCAAGCCAAAGGCATGATCGTAGCAATAGATGCCAATAGTGTCAATGATGTATTTTTTTTCATCTTCAGTTATTTTGATTTTGTATCCCGATGATCCATCCATGAATGAGAACATGTCATAGTTGGAAGTGTTGTTAGTCGATATTGGAAGGAAAGTCATCTTTTGGGCACACCTTATTTAGTCCCTAAGTCAATGCGAGACATATTTGGCCATTCTTCTTCTAACTGGATAATGTTATATCCAATCGATACTTCTCCTCTGATGAAGCTTTCATTAGCTTTTAGTTTATGCAATTACTGTTCTTCAATCTCCAATCTCATTCCTAGAGCTTGCTTAAGCATTATCATCGTTTAATAACTAGTTTATGAACTGCTACATCAGGGGATAAGCCTGACATTTCATAATATGTCCAGACAAAGTAATTCTTGAATTCACAAAGTAGCATTTTTAGCTCTTTAACTTTCTCACCGGGCAGAAGGGCACTGACAAAAGTTGGACGGGGATCATCCTCAGCTCCTAATTTGATTTTTTTAAGTTCATCCATAGTAGTTATTTGTCCACCACCTTCAAGTTCTTCAGTATTTCTACTTCTTCATCATTTTAAGAAGAATTTCAAGAATCATCTTCTTCATCACTATGAGTCTATCTCGCCTTCTATTATATTATAACGTGCTCTATTTTGATGAGATTTGTGGATGAACCCAAGACCTTTAGTGATAAACTTATCACTTCTTCATGATGCTTGAGGACTTCTTGGCTCCACATCTTGTTAAAGATTTGAGTCTATATTTAGTAGTTCCAATATGAATTCCAAGCTTATGCATCATTCTTCATAATTTTGTGGATAGTATATTGGTATTCTTATGGCACTATCTCATCATAATTTTCATGTTGAGTAGGTCATCAAAATTTGAGGTGAGACTCTTCAAATTTGTAAAATAGAGTTGTTATGCCACTCACTCAATGGATACATAGAATATCAATTCTTCAATATTATGAACCTGGAGTGATTTCGAAGCATCATGAGGATGGGTATAATTTTGAGTGAGTCATCGACTCGCCAAGTGAGCTATCCTCTTGATGCATCATTTGAACTCTATTTCCATAAGTAGATTCAAAATCATAATTAGAATCACTTATTTCATACTCGCTTTTCTTGAAAGCTTATAAGTTCCTTAGGTTTGACAGAATATCTTCTTCTTCTCTGTGTCACTTCCCAAATGAGGAACTTTTCTTGACTTAGGTGTAATCAAGTGCTTTTAGGGAGAGTCATTGCCTTCTTTCTTCCTCTTGTTTTTTGCTCTTTCACTTTGTGAAATTACTTTTAGTTCTAAGTGGATGCTACCGCTTCAAGAGGCTAGCTTAGGCTCTTTGAGGATGAAATATTTTGCATCTTCATAGATCTTTGCTTTATTGATGGAGAATGGTTGTAGGTTACCGAATTCTAAATTCTTCTCCATCTTCGATACTTCATATTGATGCATAGATGGGACCATGCCATACTCATGCCACTGACCCAAGAGAGCTCTAAATGATGTATCGACATCGATTACATGAAACTTGGCTTTGTATAAATAACTTGAGTGGAGAATAAAAGAACCGTTTTCTACCTTTTCATTGAAATCCATGAACCATCAACTTATCTCTCCAAGATGTTGGATATCAGTGATAATCCTTTAATACCTTTAGACTCATATTGATAGAAGAACCTAGATCAATCAATATTCTACTGATCGAGATGCCATCACTCTATAACATATAGAGGATGTGATGTATCCCCAACATAAGATCTTCCTCAAAAATGTGATTATTGGGAGATCTTGAGTTTGCAATGCTTAGTCATGCATTTCTCAAAGTAAGCTTCATAACTCTCGGATCTTTGAGAGCTTGTATCAAAGTTTCTGAGATCTTTTGACATCAAGAGAGCCTCGCATACACTTGTCAGGAGATCTTTGATGTGATAGAATATTATAATCATCTTCTCGCTTGATTTAGGCTTTATCTAATTTTGGGAATGATATCTCTTGACTTCAATTTGTTTTCCTTTGTATTTATTTGCATTTTCCTTCTTTGATGAAGGTGGTAAGACTTTACCACTTCAACAACTTGAATCACCTTATCTTGCTCATTTCTCAAGAGGTAGTTTCCAAATTCTTCTTATTCGAAGATTGGCCGAAAGGGCTAGACTTAATTTAAACGTCATACATTTCATACGTGATGATATCGATGAATATAATTCTTCTCCGTTAGAAAAATATAAATCTTCATCTAAACTCTTATTAACTTGTTGAGTCATTAAACAAAATTCAAATGTTAGCTCCTAGGGTTCTTCTTGCTTTCTTGAAAAAATTTTGATGGTTGGTCGAAGTCACTACTTCATTATTTGAGTAACTAGAAGAACATCCGACATCAGATGATTCACATGTCTCTACCGGACAAGATTCACCATTATCTTCTTCATCCGATTCAATAATGCAAAGTTTACATGAAGTTTGCAAGCCTAAATGGTGTACCGTGGTGATACTCTAGATTATTAATGATCTTTTGAGTTGTAGTTCTCTTCTTGATCTTCTTTTCTTAGCCGCTTCTTTGATTTATGAGGATGTTAGTAGACTTCTTCTCATGTGGATAAGTAGCCTTATCGAATGTCACCGAGAAGCCCAAATACTTGGTTTAGGCATCTCTTAAGTCCAATATAGGTTCAAGTGGTGATTTCACTTAACACTAGGGATGTCTTTAGTCGCTTCATCTTCACGGTCTTTTGGAGACTACTTTTCCATTCTTCAATTGAACTATTTCTCCTTCTTTATCTTTTGGATGATACTAAAGAGGACGTAATCATCCTTGTAGACTCTCTTTTGGTTGACTAGAACACTATCGGATAGTGTAAATTCACCTTATCGATACTTCCTTTCTAGCCAATCTTTGAAGACATAACAATCTTCAATAGATGACCGATCATCCATGATGATGGGACAGTAATTTGGATTGACTTGATCACTTCTTCAGCCTTTAATTTCTAGTAATTATAAACTTTTGACCGCTTGTCAAAATAATTTAGCCAATCTTCTAAAGAATATTCTTTGTTCATCTTTTTTTAAGAGGATTCGCTCATCATCTCTTATTGCTTGTTTTGGATGCTCCCCACCAAAAAAAGTCCGAGATTTATCATTACCTAATACCAATTTTGGCTATGGATTAGAATAATAGCTTTTTCCCTTATCATCATTGTACATTGGTCGCTTTTCCTTTATCCACATTATATATCACCCGCTTTTCACCATTTGAGCTATAGAAGCGCATGAATTTCATTTCTTCTTGAGTCCAAGGTTTGTTTCTCTGCTTTATCTCAGATAGACTTCTACTTAGGGTAATTCTTTTCAAATTTAGCCACCCTATCGAAAGCAAGTCGAATGTTGCAATCGATCATGCATAAAAAATGGTGTCATTTTATCATCCATATTGCCCATTAGCAGTTGGATCGCATGTTCTTCTTCAATTATTGCTCACACTTCATACTTAGGTTGCACCAATGACTTATGAATTTTGTTACTGACTCATCTTTCCTTCTTTTCAGCAAGGCAAGGTCAAGACATGATTTTCTTTCTTGAGTGAACCTCTTCACAAATATAGTCTCTAATTCAATAAATATTTTAACTAAATCATTTGACAATTATGCATACCATTCAGTTAAGTCGCTACTAAATAAAGACAAAAAAGCATCGTTCCCTCCTATGTTACCACAAGTAGCTTTAAATTGGGCTAGATGTTGCTTTGATTACCAAGCCCATAAAAGTATTAAATTTTGGCATCGAGTAACCTTTCTATGACACTTGGTATTCATATTCAAGGGTAACTTACTCACCAACTTTTCAGCCTGCTTTGAGGCTATGATTACCTTTATCTTTTCATTGATTATTATTTCTAGCTAAGTAGTTGTTACCGTTCCAGGTGTGCTAGCCAGATTTTGAATTGTTGGCTGGAGAGGTAGTGGGTTAACTTCATTCCTCACTTCATGTAAAGTAGTAGAGCTAGAGGTACCACTGGTATAGAAGTTGTATTATTAGCTGCCTGTTGATTAGCAAGCAAAATAGGTGATGCACTTGATGTGATATTCTTCTGCAACATCTTCATTATGATGTTCATTTGTACCATCATATCATTCATTTTTATACCAAGCTGTGCAATCTCCTCGTCTTTGACCTCCATTTGACGCTGTATTTCTCTTTGCTCTCTAGCTAGCATCATGGCAATCAGTATAAGCTTTTCTTCTTCTTCTATTTCTTGTTGTTTTGTTCCTTGCTTCATTTTCAGGGAAGAACTTGACTCCTTCTCCTTGTGCATTTGAGATAGCATTGTGGATCACGATGATTATAAAAGTGTATACCAGGCTGATCATTTCCTGGTTCAACCATATAGACAGCTTCGACACCCATGGTTTCTTTCTCATTATGATCTTCTTCTTCTTCATCTTCAATAAAGATCGAAGCTCCATCTTCTATTTACTTCTGTGAAGACACTTCTTAATAAATGTCGAATTCAAGTTCGTGTTCTGATTCAGATGATGATGGAGAGTTCATCTATATCTCTGACCATATAGACGACTTCTACTTCCATAGAATCCTCATAATTATTTTCTTCATACACACAAATTTTCAATCGATGTTTCTAGTGGATCTTTGGTTCAATATGCGGAACAAATACTTCTTCTATTAAAGGACTGCGATCAAAGTCAATTCTCTTGTAGGGTGAACTGATCGATGATGGGATCCCCTAGGATTCTCAGGTGTCGACCATTATCTTTCATAAATGATATCCTTCTTTGGGTATCCACTCGATGAGTTGATTTTGAGGATGGATTTCGAGTATATGTATGTCACACCTCTTCCATTTCAAAGTTTCATTACGGATCTTGGCCTCCATATTTGCTTATCCTTTACCGAGACCTTCGATAGATTCTTGGACATGGTCCAAGTGTCAGCTCGATGCTCACCATGCAAAGCATGCTCATGGCTAGTTACCGTAAGAGATGACAACTTTCTTGGTGGAGCTTTATTTTCCATCACCACATGCCTAAATCTTCTTTTCATTACCCTATCCTTGGCTACTTTGAGAACTTTATGTATCCAGATGTTGTTTCAGTCACTCTCCTCGTGGTGGTGGAGCTGATTGGTTCTCTAAAAGACCGCTTTACTTCACCAGAGCTATTCCTATTTACCCACTTTAGATTGTCAAAGTTGTTATGGGTAGAATACCGCTCTGGTAGATCGCTTGTTCACTAGTCGTTCAGTGATGAGCCCTCTCGATTTCTCCTTCTTCTCTGTCTTCTGGTTAATTTGCTCTCTGATGAGGAAGCTTCATGATCATGCTTTTTGGGTACAAAAGGTTCAATCGACGTAGTAGTTGTACCACAAGGAATTAAAGACACAGCTTGCCCATTGATGGTTCTTTTTGTCACGGGGGCTTCAGATTGACCTAGCCTTTTGAAAGCTGAAGTTCTCTATCGGGAGAACTCCTGAACGGTGGTCAACTGGTTGGTGCACATGGCTAGTAGAGCTTCAAGAACTTGAGGCCTTCCAAAGATGGCCTCATGAATGTACCACGGTGGGTACTGGAGTTGCAGCTACGAGATAGGGAAATTCAAGCTACCAAATTGAATGGTAGCTCAACATCTGTTGATGATGGCTACAAAGTGATGTTCGATCATGACCTAGGAATGGTGAAAAAGTGCTTTGTAGATCCATTCTCAAAAGTGAAAGATGGGGATTAGTAATTAGTAATTATTATTTCACCCCATACTTTCATGATACAGAAGTACTACAAAATAAAATAATGGTGTAATAGAAATATACTCTACGGAATGATTTATTTTACAAAGAGCCTCATATTGAATTTATTACACACTTAAATCACCATTTCGTTGTTTTGAATTTTCAAAAATTTTATTGCTACTATAGCACATATATGACTAGCCAAAGATGGAAAGAGAATCTCCCCAGTGGAGTCGAAATCAGGCTCCAAAAAATTACCACGAATCTACAATATTGAATTGAAGAGAGTGATTTAAGTGTGTAATTTTAAGCGATGGAATAGTAGATAAGACACTACCAGAGATTTCATCTCATTTGGTGAGACTTTAGATATGGTTCTGGTTTCTATAAAGTAGCTAGTTAATTACCCTCCCAATAAGTGAGAGAACTTTGACTTAATCATTTAGACGCCAAAATGCATAGTGTATACAAGATATGTAGAGTTTTAATTTAGATTATGAAATTCATCATTTTAGCTTAAACCGATGGTTGGGGAGATGATGACGTGTCCGATCTAGATCCCATGGTCTCATCATCCCGGGCAGTCGCGGTCCCTAGTCTACTTAGTCAGAGGAGGTAGTCAACCCAACCTGATAGAAGGATCCTCATCAATAACACATGAGTTACATCATCCAAGAAATTCTTGTAGACCTAGGGTGGTGTTTGTCTAAGGAGACAAGCTTAAGTCTACCTTAGACATGTATTTCCCTATCAAGTATACCCTATGATTCACAACTCAAAGGGCGAGCCATTGGGAGCATATGCTACCGTGATTGTAATATAATGGAGCCGACGCCAAACCACCCGATCGAGGATGGTCAATCTACTTATATGTGGAGCCTACTAGCCAAAATGTATACGACCAATCCCTTACCGACAAGAGATTGATTGAGAGTGAACTATAACACTTGATTTGACATTGGCTCTTGTGAGCTAGAGTTTTCTTAATTTATCACCCCATAAAAATAAAGGTGGATGGATTGAGTTTGATTTAAGTTTTAATGATAGAATTTCATTTAAGCAGATAAATTTGAGTTAATTTTATTTAAAAAATTGATTAATTTTAATATATTTAAGAACTTTTAGATCCTGTCAACTCTGTTTAGCTCCTGACAGAGGATCAGATTTATTGAAAATCTTATAATAGATTTTAAGGTTTTGTTAACTCGGACCCAGTCCTAAGACTAAACCGGGAAGAAACCCGCATAAAATTCTCAAACACTTGAATTTAAACATTGAGCACAGTGTCGGGGCCCATGCGAGTGTGTTTAAGAATTTAGGCAGTTTGTATTTATGAATTATGATATTGATTTCAGATTTTCATTTAATTCCAACTTTAGCCTACACTGCCTTTCCAGACATTAAAATTTACACTTGAAATCTCTATGTCCGAGCACATGCACATGTTGATAGCTTAAATAATTTTACCTAATTAGTGATTTCATTGAGTTTAAAAATCATAATTAGAATGAAATTTCTTAATTTTTGATTGAAGCCATGATTTTGTAGATTTTGATTTAGTATCGTCTTCTTTGTAAAATTTGTGTAGATCATTTGAAAAATTTTGATTTAGATTATAGTTTAAAATATTACTTACACTTAATTTATTTGTTGAGTTTTTGCAATTCTCCCAACTTGATTGTGTTCAATTTACATCAATTTTGATAAGTTATGCTGATTTCAGTGTTTATTGCTTTAGCCCTACTCATGCTTATTAGCTAGCATAATTCTATTATATAATTATTAAACCTAATTAGATTCAATTTTAACCATATCAAATTTTATAGACTTTAAGTTTATTTCAAGTTTGTTATGAGTTTAGTAATCTCCCAATTCAATTAAAATTTTAATTTTTGAAACACTCATTACTTTAAATTTAAATAAAGCTAAAGATAGCACTTTCTTGAGTTTAGAGTACTTTCGAGAAAGGAAGATTTTAATTCATGGAATTTTCAACTTGCTTAAATTTACAGAAATACTTTTCCTCTCTTCTTTTTTTTTGTTTTACTTTTGTGTTTGTTGTATCACATTTTACTTTTCCTCCTTTTTTGTTTGACGCTTTTAGTTTAGATTTAGCTGTAGGTTTTTCTACTTAGCGTTCTTAATTCATTCATTTATTTTTTCTAAGTCAAAGATTTGGCCATTTTTTCTGACCAACATTATCCTGTAGGGGCATCGGAGAGTTTGACTTTCTCTCCCTTATATGAGCATACTTGTCTTCAACACCTAATTTTTATCATTCCCTCTTGAGCCATGTGAGGACTTCAACGAAAGAAGATAAATACAATATATATTCATTTCCCCAAAATTAGAAATTATACAAAATTTGATCTAGAGGCGACATCCAATGTTGACTCATCAGGAGCATATGAGCGGTGTCTTTGACGTCAATTTTTCATTTCGAGCATGATGAGACCTTCGAACCTGCAAAGAAAGACAAGCATGTATATCCACATTCACAAATCCCATATGTTCTGACTAATCTTTCTGCGTATTGTAATGATCGGCAAAGGAACGACATTGGGTATGCCAAAACCAAGAAGAACCCGTACTCTTAATTGTTGCTTCTCGGTTGATGAGAAAATTGAATGTAATGCAGAGTCACACCAAAAGAAGAAGAACACCTCTTGACGTTCTTCCCCGATTTGAAGTGAATTTGTAGAGGTAATGCAAGGAATGTGACTCTAGAAACGGAAGAAGAACCCCCTCTTGACGTTGTTCTTCCCCCGATTGCGGTGAAGCGAGATAATACGATAGTCGGAATGAAATAGATTCTGAGTTCTTTTCAAAAAATTTTAGATTTTTGAGTTTGAAATGATGATGAAGAATTTTGGATTTAAATGGGTGAATGAAAATGATTGGTTGATAAAATGAGAAAAATAATGGATTGATTTTGATGAAAAATGAGAGAAAACAAGGGTGAATTCTGATTACAGAAATGAGGGAGAATGGATTCGATTTGCTTGAGGAAATGGAGAATGAAAGAAAAAGAAGGAGGAAGAGAAAGGAAGAGGAAGAAGAAAAGGGAAGAAGAAGAGAGGTTTAACTTTCGGTTGGAGTGAAAATAGATTTTGGATTAGCAAATCAAGGAAGCCCTTGGTTTGAAAGGGAAGAGAAGAAGGGAGAGGTTGGGAAGGACTCACCCGAGCGTTTTGATCAGGCATGGAGAGGCAGAGGCGGGATTTAGAGCAGGAGTGGTCTTTATCTCTTGAGGCGGCTTGTTCGTAACGTAAGGGGAGAAGGCTTTAAAATGAGAATAGATTAGTAGAGAAGGATTTGGGTTAGGTTTATTTGTTTAAATTTACTTTTAAATTATTAACTATGTGAATTTTATTGATAAAATAATGATATATATATATATATATATATATATATATATGTATATATGTATATATATATATATATATATGTATATATTATATATATATATATATATATATATATTATATATGTATGTGTATATATACATACATACATATATGTATATGTATTATATATATATATGAGTATATAAATAATATAGCAAAATTTTTGTAAGTATGTATTAATATTGTGATTATGTAATAATATAACCAATTTTAATAAACAAATAAATGTTGTGCATATAATGTAATGTGATATAATATTTTTGCAATGTTTGTACATTGATATTAATGTGGCAAAATATTTGTAATAATATATGTTGCTTATTATATATAATATTGATGTTATTTATATATAATTAATATAATAAATATACAATATATATATATATTTATTATTATATAACAATAATATACATATTATAATATAATATTAATATTGTAATTTGTACGATATTATATATTATGTATTTTATTTAATGTATTAATATATTATAATATATTATATTTTATTTTATATATATGTGTCTGTATTAATATTATTATTATGTAATTATATATACATATTAACAATATATATATTGTTCGTCAGAAGCCATGTGTGAAAGTTTGCCTCACTTTGATACCCACGGGTAATTAATAAGCGAAACAGAGGCACTCAGAATTTTTAGCGTGGAAAACCTCAAGAGGGGAAAAACCACGGCTGGCGATAAAAGCTTCCACTGTATTTGTTTGAGTACAGTGATTAGAATTTATGAGAGAGGACAAGCTGTATATGATCGGGGTTGTAATGTTCAGTAATAGGTGGAGATCGGGACAATTACGATGATGGTGGTTGATGTCCCATGAGCGGGGGTGTGACATTGCTTGGAGGTTCTTGAGCTTCTTCTTCCTCCTTGCTTGGCCTCTTCTTCCTTGTTTGGATTCTTCCTCTTCTTCCTGTTTGGATTCTTCCTCTTCTTCCTTGCTTGAGATTGTGGTGGCAAGGATCGGCGTGGTGGCCGTGGTGGTGGTGGCAACCGTTGGGTGGCTCCTCTTGTTTGACTCCTCTTCTTCTTCCCTTCTCCCCTTTCATGAGGGATGAGTTCTATTTATAGATGGGAGGAGGCGTTTCATAATTTATGCAAAGTCAGGTGCCACTCCTCTTGATGGACGGCTTAGAATGGTTCCTTGATCATTTGATGTATTTTGAGCATTTGGATGCCCAAATGAAGTCAATTATGAGATCTTAGGCTTAGATCCATTTCGTCGATTTATTCACTCTATATTTAAGAGCTATTTTGGGATGTAATTGATATCCCAAAGATTCGAGATATTTAAGTCTTAATCTCGATGGTCTTGACTTCGAAATCAGTCGCTTTTGATATTAAGATTGACTTTGATTAGCGGTATTTTGAG
Organism: Cymbidium sinense; assembly: GCA_021442155.1. NCBI lineage: Eukaryota > Viridiplantae > Streptophyta > Magnoliopsida > Asparagales > Orchidaceae > Cymbidium > Cymbidium sinense. Next base: position 3,945,746 of record CM038217.1, read on the forward strand.
CACCATATCGGTTGCCCCTATTTTTGGATGAGATTGTCTTAATCATCCAAAATATATCGTCAACCCGTGACCAATATATTTCAAATATTCATCAATTACGATTATGGAAGCAAATCTACGGTCTTTGGCATGAGATTCGAGGTTATGAATTTATTTGGATGCTCCGCGGATTAGCATTTTTGGGGTCCGTAGGCAGTGCTATCGGCACCGGCCTGCGGCGCTTCTGGCGTGGCGAGCGGACCGCCTTCGTGCGTGAGGGTTATAACATAGCCGTCGGCCCTTCAGTGGTCGCACCTTGGCCGTCATGAGCAGCCAGCGCCGCTCTCTGGTCGAACGTATGAGCTGGCCGGCGTGCGTCCGCGCTCTTCGAACCCTTGCCGGTCAGCCCAGCAGTCGTCAACCAGCGCGTCGTCGGTCGTCAACCAGTCAGCGGCCAGCATGACAGTTCAGTCCATGCGGCAAGTCGTCAGTAACGAAGCCCGGTTGGTCAGCGGCGGTTCGGGTCGCGCATAGCGGATGCCGGGCGGATACGCGTCAGCGTCAGCCTTGTGTACGCGCCCAGCGCCATGCGTCAGCGCCCAGCCTCGTCAAGCGTCAGCTGCGCCATGCGTCGCCTTGCGCAGACTCCGGCCAGCGAACTGGCCGAGTTTTAAGAATTTAATCGTTTTTTGAGGGTTTTACCTTTTACCCTTGTGAGGGGCTATAAATACCCAGGTGAGGGAGAAAGGCATACCTTTCCCTTTCTTCTTGAGTGAAAGTCCTTTGGTGGCGTCGAGGGTGATCAGACCTACGGTCATCTGACAAGGCTCAGTTTCTCCACGAAGGTGTAAACTGAGTCGGACCAGGGTTGAAGGCGATCAAGACCCGTTCATCGACAAGCTCGGTTTCTCCCGAAGGGGTGTGTCTTTAGTCGGACCGGCCGGGATTGGAAGCGATCAAGACCTGTCATCTGGCAAGGCTCGATTTCTCCCGAAAGGGGTGTAAACTAACCCTTCAGCCGAGGATTGGAGGCGATCAAGGCCTGATGCGTCGTGGTTCCGGTTTCCGACCTCGTCCGGTTCTTCGCAGCCCCGTCGGACCGTCGGGTTAGGGGAAGGTCGAACGCAGTCGTCGTGGTTCCGGTTCGACCTCGTCAGGTTCTTGGCAGCCTCGTCGGACCGTCGGGTTTGGAAGGAAGCGACGAGAGGTTGACAACATGGTCAGCGATGGTGACGGCCTAAAGGTGGTCGGCGAGGATTACTGCAACGATGGTGGTGGCCGTGAAATAGTGATAGCCGTAGTGCACCGGCGATCGTGGAGAAGCGATGGCCGCGTAATCGGCCCGGCCAGCGGCAAATGGTGAAGCGGCAGTGATTAGTATTGGACTATAGTGGATAACCGGCGGCAATTGATGGCACCAGCGTGAGGTGAAAGATGCGGCGGCGATAGTGGTGGCCAGTGAATTACCGGACGGTTCTTGATTGTCGTGATATTTGTTAACTTGCGTATGGATATATAATTGAATCCGTGAGATTTTTGACCCATTTATCCAGTTGTTTATTCGGTGTTACGATGACATTAACTGTGTAGTGGGTACAAGTTTTGACCTTTCTAGGTTACTTGGTCGAATATTACATTCGGCTATTGATGCGTATGGAAGAGTAACCGTGGGAAGTCCCAAGGACGCTTTTTGACCTTTCTGAGTTTTTTTGTGGGAGTTTTTGCTTTCGATGACATTAACCCGTATGGAAGAGGCGCGGGAAGTCTGAGGACCTTTGACCTTTCTGGGTTGTTATTACCAATGACGCAACCCGCATGGAAGAGGTCGGGAAGTCCACCAAGGACGTTGACCTATCCCCGTTAGTCGAGTTGAGTTTTTACCGGCGACGTTAACCCGCATGGAGGTCGGAAGTCCACCATGACGTTGACCTATCCCCGTTAGTCGAAGTTTTTACCGGCGACGCTAACCCGCATGGAAGAGGTCAAATCCGCTGAGTAGTCGACGGTGCGACCGCGTTAGTCGCGGATGACCGCTGATGACCGGCGAAGATCGAAGCGGCGGTATGACCGGCGATAATGGACATGACCGGCGACAGACCAAAGATTGCCGCTGGCGGCCGAAGGATCGCGACGCGAACGCGATGACGATACGGCGATGATTGTGGCGGGCGAAGGGTCGGCGACGGAATGACGCGATGACCGGCGACAATGGCGATGACCGAAGATGGCCATGGCGGCATAAGACATGATTTGTAATGGCCGGATGATGCGACAATACATGACCGAAGATTGTTACATGTGAAGGATGGCGACGGTACGGTGGTGACCGCGATGATGAGGATTTTGACCCATCCGAGGTTGTTTGTCATAGTGTTATCCGACATTAACCCGCGAGGGTACAAAGTTTTACCTGGTTGTTTGTCGAGCTTTTGCTCGATGACATTAACCCGTATGGAAGAGATCGCAGAAGTCCACCAAGGACATTTTGACCTATCCCTCCGTTGTCGAGTGTTTACCACGACGCTAACCCGTATGGAAGAGAATATTTGTACGAGCTTGTAGCCGAGTTGACCATCGATCTTTGCCTTTCGCTGGTGTTTAACTTGCTCATCTTTTGAGATTAAGAGTTGCCCCCCAGGGGGTATGTTTATGAGTCAATTGATTCTTTTCCAATTGACGTGATATCTTTGTTGAATGGGCCTTTCGATTTCTTTTGATGGACCGGTTTCAGGTTCGGGGTGCTTTATGTCTCTCGAGACATCCAAATTGTTTATGATGTGCATTAATAGCCTCATCAAGATTTGTGCTTCCACACGATGAACTAAGTCAGATATGACCGACCGTCCCGCATGAGTGATGAGTAAAAGGCCCGGACGGAGCCCTCCAAGAAAACTCCTCTTAATAGTTCGAGTTTACCTGTATTTAAGCTTCTAAGGAGAACCTCGAAGTATTCTTTAAGTGATTCACCCTCGCTCGTCACGAAAGATGGGAGGAATCTTTAATGATTTGCAATGAACTGCTCCACAAAGAATCAGAAGTTCAAGTAAAGGTATGGATGGATCCTTGGAAGAGAGTAACCAAGTGCGAAGCTTGCCCTTTGAGGGTAACAGAAAGACCCGACAAAGCAAGGTGTCGAGCTCGCTGGATATGCATGATACCCCAGAATGGTCGATGTGTTCGTGGGTCGGGCTTGCCCATCATAGAATCAATGCTCTAAGCTTGAAACCTACGAATTGGATGTTGAAGAATTGCTTGCCTAAAGGTGAGGACTCCTCATAACCGCTGTGTGGGTGAAGATGATTTCTTGAAGGTGAAATTCATCTTGTATTAAGCCGCATTGCAATGTTATGTCGGATTAACAAGATGAGCATGTGAAGCTATCAACAACGACCGTGGATTAGTAACCTGAGTCACGCGATGAGTGGAACTAGCGTGTCGGAGATCGCTATGGTTTCTGCAGAACTCTAAGGAAGATTAGCATTTGACCTCCTCCCAACGACATCTTGGGGTTCATTTGTCGTTGCCGTTGTAGTCCTTGCAAAAGCCGATCATCTTATTTTGGACTCCTCCATTCGAGCATCATCCTCCAAAGAGATTCCCCGCAAGGTCATGCCTATCGTGAGGGATTGAGGCAAAACTGACGCTCTTGGTTCGTGGACGGTTTTGAGAATGACGAGTTGAGGAGCTCGAAGCAGTGTTGCGCCTATTGGCCATGACGTGATATTCACTATGATTGAAGGGTTTTTCATCCCACGACGGCCAAACTGCATGTAAAAACCGCCGCAGAGAGTGAAAGTTTAGCCTTTGTCGATTAGTCCAAAGACACACACGTGTAATTAATGAGAACAAGAGACACCTAATTTTAACGGAAAACCTCAAAAGAGGGGAAAACCACTGCCTAGCCCAAGAAAAGCTTCCACTATGTATTTGTTTCGAGTACAAAGTCTTCCGACACAGATTCTGAATGTATATGAGAGGACCAACAACCTGTAACAATGATCAAATATGCAACAGGTGGAGATGCGTGGACAATTAGATGATGGGATGTCCGCCGAAAGGGGTGTGACATGCCGGGAGGTTCTTCGAGCTTCTTCTTCCTCCTTGCTTAGCTTTTCCTCTTCTTCCTTGTTTGGATTCTTCCTCTTCTTCCGTTTGATTCTTCCTCTTCTGCTTGGATTGATTGGATCGCCGACCACGGCGGCCTACGGTGGTTTGACTAATCCGAGCTGGCTCCTCTTCTTCACGGTTTCAGCCTCCTTCTTCTTCCCTTCTCCCCTTTCATGAGGATAGAGTTCTATTTATAGATGGGAGGAGGGCGTTGTAATTTATGCAAAGTCCGTTACCCTCTTGATCTGACGGCTTAGAATGGTTCCTTCGATCATTTGATGTATTTTGAGCATTTGGATGCCCAAATGAAGTCGTGAGATCTTAGGCTCGTTAGATCCGCCGTCGAGACGCCGATTTGACTATAAACACTCTATATTTAAGAGCTATTTTGGGATGTAATTGATATCCCAAAGATTCCAAGGATATTTCAAGTGCTTAATTCCTGGCCTCGACCAAATCGTCGCTTTTGATATTAAGATTGACTTAGCGGTATTTTGAGCACCATATCATATATGTATATATATATATATATATATATATGTATGATATATATATATATATATATGTATGTATATATATATATATATATCAATTCAAAGTTATTCGTTGTTCAACGTAATAAGACAACACGCAGAATCGGAAGCCGGCTCAAATTAGCCAAATTGGGTCAATTTCTCAAAATGCACGCCGCCGCTTCGGCATTCATCGCACTTGTAATTAAGTGTAAATAGTATTATTCGATAGATTTCAACATTTCAAAGCTAACAAGACAATCAATTTCGTGAACGGAGGTCATTTGGCTTGCGTCAGTGCCTCCTGACTTCGATATGCATGCGACCGCTGAGACTCGAGCCGATTATGTCATCGTTGTGTAATATCTATATCCCCGATTAGCTGACGCTCTAAACGCGACACGTTTATTCATCGATCGAAGGTCATTTGAGTTGAGGACGACTGCGGCATTTTATGATTTGCGCACGTCACTTCAAATCATTCGACATTTACAAACTCATCCGAGGAGCATAAACATTCTCGAATCTTTCAAGTGTAATTACGGCCGGCCACAAACGGCGTCATTCGTATTATCGCCACTTTCTAACTCGATATCGCATGCCGACATTGATATAATCGCGATGATCATCTCTGACATTTAATATTTATATTCGATCAATTTCAAGCTCAACTCGACAAAGTATTCATTGATCGGTCATTTTGATCATTTTCGCGACGTCGTATTTTGCCGATTTCAGACATTCCTCAAGTTTCAAACTTAATTTACGGACTTGACTCGACTTATGACATAAATATAAAGGTCAACAAACTTAAAACTTATAATGATGGAAAGGAAGGAAAGAGGAGAAATGTATGGAAGCCCCAAGCACAGGGGTCACGTCACACCTACTTCACTCAACACAGCAGATAGTTGTCGAAGAACTCAATGAATAAATTATTTTTAATACGAGAGAGCGACTGTGGAAAACTTCCATATTTCAGTGTTTAAAGAAAGCTCAGAAATTTAATATTTTATTTATGTGAGAAGAACAGGAGAAAGATTTAATCGGTTCAAGGCTAGAGCCACGTGAGCTAGTTGTCCTATTAATTGTCTACTCATCCAACGTCTGTGTGTAGGTGTCTGATGTAGATGGACTTAATTCTCTGGTCCCAGCTGTATATATATATATATATATATATATATATATATATATATATATATATATATATATATATATATATATATATATATATATTTGTGTATATAGATATGCATTCATTTATGCATCTACATTTTATTTGATCCTGAGTTAATTTGATTTAACTAAAGGAAAACTCAATTGAAGTTCGACTTAGAATATTGCTGGGCTTATCAGTCTGCTTCTTGACCGCTATCTAAGCGACATTAGAGCTAAAAAGTTAATTTAAATTTTGAGCAACTTTCAATCTTCAGGACAAATTTACACTACATTAGTTTAGATTTGATACATCACTAAAAACATTTATCTATTTTTAGCTAGACAATTTCATATTTAACTTAAGGATCTCAACTTCATTTTTAATAAATATATAAAAACTTGCTTCTCAAGAAGATGAATCCAAGATCACTTAATTATGATATTATTATTATGATATTTAAATATTTTAAAAAATATCAAATGTTCAAATGAGATAATTCTAAGTCATTCAATGGAGCAGTTGAGATTTTGTCAAAAAAATAACTTAAATGACACATATGGGCTCCAAAAATTCGTCATTGACCTCTCGACAATTTGAAGAGAGTGTGGTTTAAAATATCGATGTAATTTTCAGAAGCATATAAGATAGTAGATAGGACACTACCCAGAGATTTCACCCTCATTTCGATATTATAGATGTTTCAGGTTTCTATAAAGCAAGTTCTATAGTTAATTACCCCTTCCAATCCCGAGAGAACTTTCGACAATTTACTATTGATAAATGCGTGCGTAAGAAGAAAGATATGGAGTTTAAAATTTAGGATTTATGAATTTATGAAATTCATCATCATTAGATTAAAGCAGATGGTTGGGGGAATGATGATGAGATCTAGTCCATCATCCCATGGTCTACCTTAGTCGAAGAGAAATAATTCAACCTAACGAAAGATCTTTAGAATATACATTCCCAAGCAATTCTTACACTGGTGGTGTTTGCAAAAGCACTTAAGTCTACTTTAGCTGATAGATGACTTTTTACCCTATCAAGTATATTCTATGATACAACTCAAAAGGCAGAGCAATTGGGGAGCATATAATATTCGGATATAATATAATGGAACCTTACCAAAACCACCGATCGAGACTGTCAGAATCGCATCAGGAGACCAAAAACCACTAGTAGAGGACACAGGCTACATCCTTACTAACATGAGGTTGATTGAAAATAAACATAGTAGAACACTTGATTTGACATTGATTCTTTTTTGAGCTAGAGTTTTCTTAATCTGTCACATTCAACAAACTATTGCGGAAGGTGGATTGAATGAAGTTTGTTTTAAGCCTTTAAAGATTAAATTTCATTTGAGCAGTTTTTAGATTGATGTTTAATTTGGGTTAATTTGATTTGAGATTAGAAACATATTTTGATGGAAGTATCTCATCCGGTTGAAATCACTATTCAACACAGTCATCATCGAGGTAGTTAATTAATTGAATCGAATATATTTGAGAACTTTAGATCACAACTCGTTTTCTTGACGATGATAAGATCTATGTCATACATAATTAACTTCGATATTTTACTTTAAATTCTTATAATAGATTTTTTTTTTTAGCCCACACTAAACCAAGAAGCAATCCGCACAACATCCTCAAACACTTGAATTTAAACATTCAGCATAGTGTCGGAGACCATGCGAGTTTTTTATAACTTAGATAATTTCATCTAATTAATAAAGTCATTGATTTTGAAAATCAGAATTAGAATAAAATTCCTTAATCTTTGATTGAAGGAAGCCCTATGATTTTTGTAAAATTTGATTTAATATCATCTTCTGTCTATTTATACGATGAGTTATAGATCCGGTGGCGAGTAGTTCATTCATTTAAAAGCTTGCATATATCTTTCAACGCTTAAGTTAAGCTATTGAAAATATCATGCTATTATATTTGCAAGCTCACGTAAATTGAAATGCTTGAATATTGTATTTACTTAAAAGTAAATGTAAATAGTTCATATTATTTAAGTATTTACATGTATATTGAAGCTATAAATTTATGAAGTATTTACTTGAAATACTTGAATCTAATTATCTTAAAATCAACACTTAATATAAATTTATGAAGTAAAATAAATTTATATACATTCAAATCAAATTTAATCTAAGGGTATATTAGATTTGAAAATTTTGGAAGAAAAAAATATATTTTATTCCATAATTTTATATTGGTTATTTGATTTCAATGTAAATAATAGATATTAAATTTACATATAAAATATAAATATTTGATTTCAATATATTCTCTTTAAATAAGAAATTAAAACTCAATTTCTCATTAACTAAATAAAAAAAAATCATCCCATTTCTCCCCAACTAATTAAATTGATAATGATTAATTCAATTCAATAATGTTATTTTTTATAAAATAATTCAATTATTTTATCGTTTGCGTTTCCATTTTACTTCTTTCAGTTTCTTCATACCAAATAGATCTTCCAAGAGAAATAGATAAACAAATAAAACCTATAACGATGGGAAGGAAGGAAGAGGAGAAATGTATGGAAGCCCCAAGCACACGGGGTCACACCTACTTCACTCAACACAGCAGATAGTTGTCGAAGAACTCAATGAAGAAATTATTTTTAATACGTGAGAGCGACTGTGGAAAACTTCCATATTTCAGTGTTTAAAGAAAGCTCAGAAATTTAATATTGTATTTATGTGAGATGAACAGAAGAAAGATTTTTAATCGGTTCAAGGCTACAGCCACTTGATCTACTTCTCCTATTAATTGTCTTCTCATCCAACGTCTGTGTGTAGGTGTCTGATGTAGATGGACTTAATTTTCTGGTCCCAGCTGTATATATATATATATAAATATATTTGTGAAGGTCGATATGCATTCATTTATGTATTTATATTTTTATTTGATCCTCAGTTAATTTGATTTAACTCAGAATCAAATAAAAATATAGATGCATAAATGAATGCATATCTACCGTTATTTAATCCTGAGTTAATTTGATTTTTTATACTACCTAATTATCTAATTAAATTATTAATCATGTTTAATTTGAAAATTTGATCCTTAATTCGCTGGTCCCAACTAAATATATATATATATATATATATTTGTGCAGGTAGATATGCATTCATTTATGCATTTATATTTTTATTTGATCCTGAGTTAATTTGATTTGACTAAAGGGAAACTCAATTGAAGTTCGACTTAGAATATTGCTTGGCTTATCAGTCTGCTTCTTGATTGCTATTCAAGCGAAATTAGAGCAAAAGCCTATTTATCAAATATTTAAAAAATATCAAATGTTCAAGTGAGATCATTCTAAGTCATTCAATGGAGTAGTCAAAAAAAAAAAATTAAAAATTAAAAAAAAACTAAAATGACACAAAAATTTGATAAACAGGCTTTTTTTTATCAAGTATTAATGATCATCACCAACAACCGTCATAACCCAATCGTCATTGTTTGCTCATTGTTGACCTATCATAGTTTTTGGACCAACATCATTAAAATGCCACTATCCAACTATTGTTGCCCAACCATCATATTTAAAATGTCAAGACATTGATATTTGCAATCACTCGATTATCATCACTCATCTTCAATTAATATTAACGATCTTTGATGCCCGATCATTGATTGACCGACTTTAATTAACCATCAATGTTTCTGTTATATTTTTTACTACTTTTAGAGGTGGCCAAACTAGTAATCCATATTTTTTTATCACACCTTCTTTGGCTAAAAGGAAAGAATAATTTTTGTAATATTTACTTACATAGAATTATCTTAGCTACTTAGGCCTTACAATCTTTGCGATTATTTATATGTGTGAAATTTTATGTAATATTAAGATTAAAACAACTCTTAACCATTATAAATTTTTTAGCACAGTAAAGTTTATTTTCCACGTGAAATACATATTGATTTCTTTTTAATCTGTTTTGTGAAGCTTAAGATTAAGGGGTCATGTATTTAAAAGAATTTTAAGTGCACACCAAAAATAAGAATTTTGAAAATATGTTTATTTGATTGGAAGAGAACTAAATGCAAAATATTTCATTCATAAAAATTCATTATTTGATTCATATTTAATAAAGTTTAAAATCCCCAAGTATATCCACTCGCCTTTTGATAATTTTTATAAAGGAGCATATAATTAATAAAATTTACCAAAAGGAGCATTTTTTAAAAAAAAATTAAAAGGAGCAAAAACTTAAATTGCATCCATTTTTCCAAAAAAAAAAAGAAAAAAATTTAGGGAAACTTGAATAGTAATCACGTTTTCAGAAAACCTGATTACTATTCACGTTTTAAATTTTTTTTTAACTTTTTAATAATAATATTTTATAGAATGTTTAAATATATAAAATAATAATAATTAATTAAATGTATTTAAATAGAAATTTTCTTATTACGATTTTTTTACTTTTATAATAAATCTATAGAATTATATTAAAATTTAAAAAGTAAATTAAAAATAAATTCAAATAGGTAATTTAAAAATAATTTATTACAACTTTTAATATTAAAATAATTACTTAAATTAGTTTTATTTTGAGAAATAATATTATAGATATATTAATTAATATTAATAACAAAACTAATTTTAACTTAGAGATTTTCTTATAAATTTTTAGGAAATATGATTAATTTATTATAATCAGTGTTTTCAATATAATGTATTTTTTGTTTTAAAATTATAAATTCTAACAGATTAGTAAACTTTTTTTAAATAATTTAATTTATTTTTTAATATTTTATTCTAAATTAAAAAATTAAAATTATCTCTTGTATGTTAATAAATTAAAAAACCAAAAATATATATACATTTTATTAATAATTTTATTTAATAAGTTATTGTTTGATATGTATATTATATAAATTTACTTATTAATAAGTTAATCCATATATTTTTATTATATACATAATGAGTAAATTTATATAATAAATATATAGAACAATAACTTATTAACTAAAATTTAAAGTAAAATGCATTATTTTATTAATAAATAAAAAAATAGGAGACAAGTTGAATTTTTTTTTTAAATTAACATAAAATAGTAAAAATATTTTAATTAATAAATTTGACTGATTCATTAGAAATTTAATTTTTAAAATAAAAAAATAAATTACAGGATAAAAACACCAAATAAAATAAATTAATAAGATTTTTTAAAAAAAAGTATTAAAAATTCCTAAGTTAAATTAGTTTTACAATTAATATAATTAGTCTTATTTATAAATAAAACATCAATGAATATAATTATAGTAGTACTTATCAATATAAATTTTTTTTTAAGTAATTATTTTAAGATTCAAAAAATATTATAAGTTAATTTTAAATTATCTATTTCAAATTATTTTGAACTTACTATTTAAAATTAATATTATTTTATATATTTTCATAAAATAAAAAAGATAAATGATAATCAAAACCTGTTTATATATTATAAATATGTTGATTAAATATATTTAAAATTCTATAAAATATTATTTTTAAAAAAAGTTTAAAAAATAAAAAATTAGAAAACGTGGCTACTATTCACGTTTTTGCTCCTTTTTAAAATTTTTTTTAAAAAAAAGCTCATTTAATATTAATTTTATTTTACAAGCAGCCAAATGCAAATATTAAACTTTGTTTTATAAACAATTAAATTCTGAAAGAACATTTTAAAAAATGATTTTATTTTATATTATATTTTAAATATTTTAAAATTTTAAATACTTGTAATCGAACCGCCCGGATAGACTCTCAGCTCAAATAAAATGATATATGCATGCAATTAATGATTAAAATAATTGTTATCAAATACCATTAAGATTATGCAATTCTTAGGATTACTAATATTTTGTGGCGTTAATGTAATCTCGATCGTACTCGCCCGCCCGAAATGGAAAGGACTACATAATTATCGATCCACTATTCCACCTTACACATTTGAGTATACTAATGGCTTTGATTGATTTAGGCGTCATTTGATTTGCTGTAAAATGAGTATATTATATTTAGAATGAAAAGATTTTAAAAATTTTGATATTTGGTTTGTAATGTAAGATTTTAATGCATTTCAAGTTAATAATTTAGTTCAAATTCAATGTAATTGAAATTCTCTCAATTTGGGCGAATTTTAAATACATACATACAACACAATTCTTTGTCATTTACATATCTCACACCTAAAGTTCCCTATTTACTTAAGTAACAAAATCTTTCAAATACCACATTTTTTACCACCCAACCTCATTTCTTCTTCATTTAACTGGTTTTAGGAGAACCAGTGAACATCTCGCTCTGCCTCGAACTTCCTCGTCCGTCTGCGAAGTCGTTTTGGCGGAACAGGCAACTCTATTTCAGCGCAAAATTTTTGTGCTTCTCCCACTTTTTTATTCATGCTGTCCTTTTTTCTTACAAAGAGTTCTATATTTAGGTGCCAAAGGGTCATGTTTGGGTGCAGGGGGATAACATTTATGAATCTAGGTATTCCAGGCGGTTTGGACGGTGCCTTATGGTGATACAATGGAGGAGGGCATTGGGGTGAGTTTTTCATTTGAACTTTGTTTCTCTATTGATCTATTCCCATATGAACTTCTTAGATCATATCGTTGCTATTGTGTATGCATATGAATCATGAATACTTCTCCCTACAAGGGAGATTCATAATTCTTTCTAAACTTCACTGCTCTTTTCCAGTCACTCTCATACTTTTCAACTATGTTTTAGTATTAAGAAGCAATTGTTGAATTAGTCAAGGGTTATTTTGAGTTCACCTTTCCATCCCACCACCACCATACTCTCTTTTTAATTCGGTATACATATTCATATTTCAAACCAGTTCTTAGGACTCATTCTAGTGCTATTCAAAGTTTAAGAAAGTCAACAAGCTTAAAAAAGGCTCTTGCAACAAGTAGAGTTGATTACCAATAAGGGTTGGTTTACCAGTGAGGATTACTAAAGTGGTTTGAGATAACGTGAGGACTACATTATTAGTCTTAATTTCATCGGTAATATTTTACATTTACCGACTTTCTTGTTAAGTAGAAAGCGGTTTGATGACCTTTCACTAATGCTCATTTTGACTTCCCCTTGACCTCGCACCACTACCATACTTTTCCCTTAGTCCATATACTTATTCATTTTTCCAACCTCTTAGGCCTCGGTCCAGAGCTATTCAAGTTTCAAGAAAGTCATTAAGCTTTAAAAACATGTTGAAGAAGCAAGTAGAGTTGATTACCAATAAATAGGTTTGCTATACCAGTGAGGACTACTAAAGTGGTTTGGTAAACCTGTGAGGACTACATTATTCAGTATCACTTTCTACATTATATGTTGAGACTAAGATTCATTTGGCAATGATTTTTATTATCTGCTTTTTTTGAATAGTAAAATAGTTTAATGATCCTTCTCTAGGTTAATTTAAATGTTCTTAATTGTTACTAATTTGTTGTTTTTTCTTAACTTTATTTAATAGATTACACATTGCCGAAATGAGCTCAAGTCAATCATCCTCATCGATGGGCATATTGAGAGAACATCAATTGTTGTGCTGTTGCAATTTACAATGTGTCATATTCACAAGCTATAAAGAAAGGACTTATGGTAAAAAATTTTTAAGGTGTCCTTGGAATCGTACAAAAGATGATTGTGGTTATTTCATCTGGTTAAATGGTGATGACCCTAAAGTATATGAAATGGATTATCAAGGAAGAGCTTCTCAGGATAAAATAATGAAGAAACTTGAGACCATCTCAACTCAGAACAAAATTATGTTGGCAATGCTCGTTTTCATCATTGCAATTATGTTTTTCATTCTTAAGTTAATCATGTATTTGATGGTCTCTTGAAGACCACTGATCAACAATTTGTATAGGATAATATATTTTGGCACCTACTATCAATGGAACTAGTTTATTTTTTGTTATATATTGTCTTTATTAGTTGAATGTGTTGGTGGAATTGTTTTAAAAATGCAATTGTGTGGTATGTGTTGGTAGAGTTTTTTGATGGTCTCTTGAAGACCACTGATCAAGATTTAGAAGGCGTTTGTTGTCAATGCATTCAAGAAGATGTAAATAGAATTGTGTGGTATGTGTGTAAAGGCGTTTGTTGCTTATGGTTATTTTTATTCTAATAGTAGGTTTATGTTTTCTGTATACAATAAGACACTGCCAGCCGGGCTTTTGTTTTATGTCTCCTTGTTGCAGCGAAAAGCACACAAATTATCCGGATTAAAAAACTTAGGATCAGTAAATCTTCACAAATGCTGCTATAATCACCAGTTTCGAAGCAATAAACCATAACTTCATTCATGAAATCATTTAAAACATGAAATTACAAATGAAGCATTTAAAACTATGAAAGGATGCTGTGGGAGAGCAATATACATACTTAGTTACGATATTCAAATACTTTTAATAACATGAAATTACATATCAATAAATATCATATAAATTCTCATCAAACACGAATAAAATGAAGATAATAAATTTGACAATTCTAATGAAGCATTTAAAACTATTTTTACTTAACTATGCAGAATACATAAAAGGAAACAGAGGCCTTCAAGTTCAACTGAATAGAACAGGGCCGAAGTTCAGAATAAGCAAATCAATAGAACAGGAATAGTTAAAGCCAAAGTTCAGAATAAGCAAATGAATAAGCAAATCAATAGAACAGGAATAGTTAAAGCCGAAGTTCAGAATAAGCAAATGAATAAGCAAATCAATAGAACAGGAACAGTTAAAAAGGAATTCAAAATAAGCAAATGAATAAGCAAATTCTATTAACCATACCCTAAGTTCAGAATAAGCAAATGAGAGGGTTTCCCGTGGGAATAGAGTTGCTTGTTTCGCAAAAAATGAATAGAACAGAGCCGAAGTTCTCATGCGGGAATGGTGTACCGATGCTAATCAGAAGTAGCTCTTTGTTATGTGTGTGTCTTTGTGAGCCACGGAAGAGCCGGTTCCCAGCTGAATGGAGTTCTTTCTTCATGACGAGCGAGAGGGTTTCACTGAAATAGAGTTTCTTCCGCGGGATGGAGAAGCACAAAAATTTCCGAGAAATAGAGTACATTTGTTCACAAAATGACTTAGACGGACGAGGAAGAGCGGGGAGACGTTCATGGTTCTCCTAAAAAGCAGTTAAGCGGAAGAAGAGGCGTGTGAGGTTGAGTGGTAAAATGTGGTATTTGAAAGATTTAGGTGTTACTTAAGTAAATAGGGAACTTTAGGTGTGAGATATGTAAATGACAAAGAATTGCTTGGTATGTATGTAAATCCCCCATTTTAAATATACTGATTGGTGTAAAGTGAGAACGGTAGCTCTTTCTTATTTACCGACACCATTCGATTGATCCACCATCGGTGTCACGCGACATCGCCCATCATCCACCTCCACTGGCGACCATCACCACCAAACACCACCCCACCGCGATCATTGTCGCACTCCACCATTTCGCCACTATTGCATGCATTACGCCGCTTAACATATGTATTAACCATCGCTTCATGGATACCAACTACTATCATCTTTGTCATCGTCATTACTCGTCGATGACAACCACTACCCACAAAACCACTACCTCCGTCGGTTGCACTCTCATCGTTCGTCGTCAAATACATTACATTACTTCCACTTTACCAAACAATCAAAAGTAAATCCCAATATTAATAAAATTTTTAACCAAATAACTATAAAATATTAAGAATATACTAAATTTATTTTGACAATGTATTCGATTTATTTTGTATTTCTTTTTCACGCAATCAAATAGCCCTTTAAGTAAGAAGAATCAATCTCTTTGATGACAATTTTCTAAATTTTTATCAACTAAATTAATTATAATCATTTTAGATACATAGACCACAATTTTTATATATTTACATATCTAACATCTAAAATTTTATATTTATAAAGATAGCAATTTTTTTATATTTAAAAAGGTGTATTTCATTTTAAAAAGAATGATAGTTTAATTTTTAACATAATATTAAAGATTAGGATCCTTTGCTTATAAATATCAAATTTTAGATGATAGGCATAAAATATATGAAATTATGCACTACATATATAAATGCCCTAATTAGTTAACACCAATCCTAAAATTTTCATCATTACATGATGAGCAAAGGCAAATAAAATTTTAAGGTCCATTATCTTGCAATCGTTTATAAAACTAGTTATTAAAAATTAAAAAATTTCAAGACCATTTAAATATTATAATTTTTTTTTAATTTAGTCAATAATTTTCTTGCTCGTATCATAAATATCATAAGAATAACTTTTTCAACTTCATTTTATAAACCGCAATAACACTTTTATTTGACAATAAATTTTTTTACAAAACTTTTGTATGGCTAGAGTTTTGACAGCAGTATATGAGGAGCATAGCTCCTATCCGTTTTTTTTGTGGTCGGAGAAAAATAATAATTGTTGACCTCTATACTTGATATATCAATTGAGTCGAGCTTAAAATTCAAATTCAATGGACTTTTGATATAACAGCTCACAAATTGGAGATGAGATGTATCAAATATCATCGAAATCAATCGAAATAACCTCCAATCGACGAACAGACTTCGTCATTGCGTTCTGAATGTCGAAATTGATTGGAGTATAAATATTGCACAATCTAACGATCAATGGATCAACGATCGTGTCAATACAGCGCATATCGAGGTCGAGGCTGATGATGCTTAAATGACGATCGATGAGCGAACTTTCATCAGCGTTGAATGCCGAAATTGATCGAATATAAATATTCGCAATAAATGATCAGATTAAGCAATCAAAACGGCAACGCGAGTGATATCGGTCGGAAAGCGATGATCTTTCAAACGACACGTCGGTTCGTGATTGATTATTGTTAGTTTGAAAGTCAATCATCAGTCATTATTCAGACCAGTCCGATGAATGTCAGTGATTGGAAGCGAAAAGATAAAATGAAATATGCGATTTGACTGAATCGAATCGTCGATTGAAGCATGCGTCGTCGTCTAATATCGGAATAACTTAAAATTGATATATATATATATATATATTAACTATGAGATTTTTTACGTGAAATTCACATTAAGATCGATTAAGTACTTACAAAAAATTAAATAAACATATTTATCACCTAATAACCCTGCATAGCCCAAACCGTCCTAATCCCACTATTCATGGCTTCGACTCTAGTCCATTCGCTCGGTTTTCCTCTCACACGCATAGCGGCTCTCGTTCGATTCCCTACAAGCCGAGAGCTCGGTTTCATTCGCTCGGCTCCCACCATTTCGTTCGGTGTCAACCGCAAAACCCTCTCTTGCGTTCGATCTCCCCAGACACAATCGCACGCTTCGTCTCCCCTTCAACCGCACGAACCGTTCCCCCTTTTTTATCTCTATTTCTTCCCTCAACCGAAAAGGGGACTCTCTCGTTCTCTCTCTCGTCCAAGCCGCACGCAAGCAAACCGTAAGGCTCTTCTTCCACTCTTCCCTTCTCTTCCGCTGCCCATTTTTCCGGTCGAAGCAAGCCGCAAGGAAACCAAAGCTTAGCACGAACTCTTCCCTCTTCACTCGATCCCTTCAATCCCGTAAGCCAAGTTCTCTCCTGAAATTCCCTAGCCGAAATTCCCCTTCGACAAAATCCCTTTGGCCGAACCCCCTTTAGCCGAAATTTTTATTTTGCAGAACCCCCTTTAGCCGAAACTTTCATTTGGCCGAGACCTTTTTGTTTGGCCAAAACTGTCTCATCTATTAATCCCACACAAAATTGATTTCAGAAATCTAAAATCCCTTCATATTTATAGTTGGCCCAAGCTCTTAATTCAGTAACAATCCGATCAACCTATCTTTTCTCTCTATTCAGACATTCAACTTAAGAAAACTCCTAGTATTTCTTCTCAATCTTTCTTTCGCACTTTTGCCGCACTTTCAATGTCGATGATATAGTATGATTGTGAATATGTGAAGTATTTATGTGAATGTGGATATATATATATATATATATATATATATATATATATATATATATATATATATATATATGTGTGTGTGTGTGTGTGTTATGTATGGTTTGTAGATTTGAGCGCCAATCGATTAGTAGTGGGTAAAGCGGTTGTGATGTCATGAGCAGTCGTTCATTTCGATAAATGTATCGTAAAATTAAATAAATTTTAGATGTCTCGATATGAAAAATGTTCAAATTTTATCAAATTTTTGGATTAAAAAACAAAAGAAAGAAAAAGAAAGAATCAAGATTGTTTAAGAAAAAGAAATACAAAAAATAATGAAACAATATGGAATTAAAATTGAATTAAACAAGTCAAGTGAATATACAAAATAAATATAAATGTGAGCATAAGAAAATTGATATTATTTATAAAGTCTTTTCTTTAAATTTAAAAGCTCACAAACAATATTAATTAATTTCTCTACTTCCTCTATCAATGCTCAAAAGATAACTTATGACTTGAAGAATTAAATGAAATGTGGAACAAAAAAAAAACAACTCTCATAAATTCTTTCAACTTATAAGAGGAGAGTCAACCCATGTTCATAATTAATCAATTTCTAATCAATTTCAAATAAATTCTTAAGCTCATAACTTGAAATTGAAATGATTTTTAAGATGACCACGAGATGAATTTAAAGGAGATTAAATAATTCATAAATGAATTTGAATGATCCAATGATTCATAAATAAATTAAATGTTATGCTTCAAACAAAGAAGAGATGACTGAACTCAATTAGATCCATCAAATTTGAAATAAAATTTGAATTTCATTGATATATATATATATATATATATATATATATTATATATATAATTTTAAGATTTGATTTAAACATTGAAAATTTCTTATGAATTGAAACATAGACTTCATTGAGTTCAAATGAAATTTATAAGTGATCCCAATAGAATTCCATGGAATCAAAGCTTAACTTCAAAATAGGATGAATAAAATAACTCAAATAAATTTGCATTAAGCTCCATAATTTGGTTTAAAAATGAGAGTTTAATTAAATGACTTATTGGTAAATGTGAACGGTTAGATCATTTGGTGATTCATTAAATAATTTGAAAAGAAAAGAAATGAGTGTTATTTGCAATACGTTTGGAATATCTATATGATCATCAATGAAACTCCTTATGTCTATGAGGACAAATAAAGCTTTTCATTGAATGTTTCCAAATGTAATCAATGAAGAATCAAATGAAAATGATTCTATGTTTGTATACATACCAAATTAAATATTAAAATAACACTATGCCACCGGATCTACAACTCTTTGTATAAGCAGACATAAGGCGATAACAAATCAAATTCTCAAAAATCATAGGGCTTCTTTCAATCAAAAATTAAGAAACTTCATTATTATTATGATTTTTTAAAATCAATGATTTCATTAATTAGATGAAATTATTTAAGTCATAAATACCTGCATGTGCTCGGACATAGAGATTTGAAGTCAATTTTAATAAAGAAAAAGCATGTTGGAATTAAGTGAAAAATCAAATCAATCTCATAATTGAAATAAAACACTAAATTACTAAACACACGCATGGGCCCACGACTATCTTTGAATCTTGATTCAAGTGTCGAGGATCTTTGTGGGTTGCTTCCCGGTTGATCTTAGGGAGTGCGGGTTAACAAAATCTAAAAATCCATTATAAGAATTTCAACTTATTAAAATATCTAAGAAATAATTATGACGTAGATCTGATCAATTATTAAACATAGTTGACAAGATCTAAAGTTCTCAAATATATTTGATTCAATCAATTAACTACCCGATGATGGCTGTGTTGAATGGTGATTTCAACCGAGGATAAGTACCATCAAAATATGCTCACAATTTCAAATCAAAATTAACTCAAATTAAGTATCAATCTAAAAAATTTTAAATGAAATTCAATCTCTAAAAACTTAAAGCTAAAATCCAACCCATCTTCCACAATTGTTTGTCGAAGTTGATTAAGAAAACTCTAGCACATAAAGGCGCTAATATCGAATCAAGTGTTATACTATATTTACTCTCAATCAATCTGACGCTAGTAAGGACATGACCCATGTTCTCGTGCGTGCGAGAGCTCCAATATGATCATTATGACCATAATCCTTTGATCGTGGTTCTGTAAATGGAACCATTATATTATGATCATGACGTAGCACTATGCTTCCCAATGGCTCTACCCCTTGAGTTGTTAATTATAGGGTGCACCTAAAAGGGCAAAAAATCCTATATCAGCTAAGGTAGACTTATGTATGTCTCCTTAGATAAACACCACCATAGGTCTACAAGGAGACATAATCCATGTGTTGCTGATAAGGATCCTTGATCGGTTGGGTCGACTACCTCCTTTGACTAAGTATAGACTAGGGACTGCGATAGCCCGGGATGACGGTACCATGGGATCTAGATCGGGCATGTCATCATTCCCCCAACCATCCACTTTAAGTTAAAATGATGAATTTCATAAATCTAAATTTTAAAATTCCACATCTTTACTTCTTATCGCATGTTTAATGGCTAGCCTTAATCGCAAGTTCTCTCTCTACATTGAGAGGGGTAATTAACTATAGGCGTTTGCACTTATAGGAAACCTGAAACCATATCTAAAGTCCTCACCAAATGAGGACAAAATCTCTGAGTAGTGTCTTATCTACTATCTCATATGCCTTCTGAAAATTTCATCGACACTTAAATCATACTCTCCTCATATGTGAGAGGTCGGTGGAAAATTTTCGAAGCCCACAGATTTTTGGCGACTTCGTTGGGGATAGTTTTCTATTTCCATCTTTGGCTAGTCATATACATGCTATAGTAGCAACAAAATATTTGAAAATTCAAAATAAAAATGGTGATTTAAATGTGTAATAAATTCAAATTATTACTGTATGAGGCTTTATGTCGAATGAACTATTTTGTAGAGTATATCTTTATTACACTATTATTTTATTTTGTAGTACCTCTGCATTTTGAAAGTATTATGTGAAATAATAATTACTAATTCTTAATTCTATAAATCTTTACATTGCATTATGTAACATCTATAGAACACCATCATCAATACAGGAGATGTTGGAGCTACCATTCAATTTGGTAGCTTGAATTTCCTAGCTATCATAGCTGTAACTCCTGAAGCACCCACATGGTGTCGTCGAGGTCATGCTAGAAGGCCTCATTTTACTGAAGCTCTTACCAGTCATGCTCGCCAATCAACTCAGCAGCCAACCGCTGTTAAGGAGTTCTCTCGATAGAGAACTTCAATTTTTTGAAAGAATGGGTCAATCTGAAGCTCCCATGATGAAAAGAATCGTCAGTGGGAAAACTGTTTCTTTAACGCCTCATAGTACAATTGTTTTGCCAACTGAAACCTTTGTACATGAAAAACATGATCATGAAGCTTCCTCATCAGGAAACAAATTAACCAGAAGGTAAAGAAGAAGAAGAAGAAGTGCTGTGAGAATCATATGATTTGAACAACCCTGAACAAAATACGCCGAGTGAGTATTCCATAATAACTTTGAAAATTTAAAATGGGTAAAAAAGAATAGCTTTACTGGTGAGGTGAACAAGTCTTTTTGGACTCAACAATGTCAATCTCCACCACCATAGATGAGACAACCTGAAATATTGTCTAGAATACACAACGTTCTTAGTGGCCAAGGAAAGAGGCTTAATGAAATGAAAATTTTAGAGGCCTGTGATAATGAAAAATACTGAGCCATGCCAAGGAGGTTGTCATCTCTTCTCGGAACTAGTCATCGAGCCAAGTATGCTTCACACGATGAGCATCAGAGCATGACACTTAGATTACGTGTCCAAGAATCCACTGCCGAAAGGTCCCAACGAAAGGGTAAGCAGATATGGAGGCCAAGACCCCGTGATGAAATTTTGAATAGAGAAAGATGTGTGACATCTAATACACATATTCAAAAATCTCCTAAAAAATAACTAATCAGAAGTGAATACCTAAAAGAAGGGATATCACTGATAAAAGACATGCTGGTCGACACCTTGAAGAATCCTCTAGGGGATCCCATCATTGATCAGATTCACCCCCACAAGAGAAGGTTGACTTTGATCGCAATCCTTTAATGGAAGAAGTGTTTGTTTCATACACAGAACCAGAGATCCTAGAAATGTCGATTTAAAATTCATGTGCAAAAAGAAGGCGATGAAGAGGATACTATGGAAGTGAAATTCATCTATATGGTCAGGGATATAAATGTACTTTTAAAACATCAAGAAGACATGGATCCGGAACTGAACTTGAATTTGACTTTTATGAAGAAGAGTCTTCACAGAAGAAAGTAGAAGTTGGATCTTCAATCTCTACTGAAGAGGAAGAAGAAGAAGATCAAAATGAGAAAGAGATCATGGGTGTTGAAGCTGTTTATATGGTTGAACCAGGAAATGATCAGCCACTCACACTTTTATAATCAGCATCGTCGTTCAACCATAACAATAATTGCCCCTGCAAATGCACCAAGGAGAAGGAAATCAAGCTCTTCCTCTGAAGATGAGCAAGGAGCAGAACAACAATAAGAAATAGAGGAAGAAGAAGAGTCTGTACTTGATGCCATGACGCTAGCTAGAGAGAAAAAATAAATGCAGCATCAAATGGAAGTCAAAGATAAGAAAATTACACAGCTTGGCACCAAGATGAATGATATGATGGTATAAATGAATATCATGATGGATATATTGGAGAGAATATCATATCAACTGTAACACATATTTTGTTTGCTAAGCATTAGGTAGCTAAAAATACAATCTGTATACCACCAGTTGCTCTAGTACCTCAGGTTTTTATAGTACATGCTACACCTAAAGTGAGGAATGAAGTTAACTAACTAACTCTTCAGCCAATAATTCAAAATATGGCTAGTACACCGGGAATGATAACATATGTTTAGCTAAAAACAATAATTATTGAAAAGATAAAGACAATTATAGCTTCGGAGCAAGCTAAAAAGTTGGTGAGTAAGGGTCGCCCTTATCCAACTGAATATGATCAAGTACCATTGAAAGGTTACTCAGTACTAAAATTTAATACTTTCAGTGGCTTCGTAACCCAAGGCAACATCAGTACTAAAATGATGCGATGCTTTTCTATCAATTCGTCGGTAGCCTGACCTCAGCTACTTTCGAGTGGTATGCTTTGAGTTAGAGACAATATTCTGAAGAGGTTCGCCAATGCAACTAAAGAAATAACAATCGCTGATCTTGCCTTGCTGAAAAGGAGAAAAGACGAGTCAGTGACCAAATTCATAAGTCATTGGCATAACTAAGTATGAAATATGAGCAATAATTAGAAGAAGAACATGCATTTCAATTGATAATGGGCAATATGAATGATAAAATGACACCATTTTTATATATGACATGAATTACAACGTTCCAAGACTTACTTGATAAGGTGGCCAAATTTGAAAAGCTGAATTGCTCTAAGTCTGATCAAAGAGAAACAAACCTTTAGACTCAAGAAGAAATGAAAATAATGCCGCTTCATATAGCTCAAATGGTGAAAAGTGGATAATATATAATGTGGATAAAGGAAAATAGCCAATGTACAATAATGATAAGGGAAAAAAGCTTATCCATTCAAATCCACATCCAAAATTGGTATTAAGAGAGAATGATAAATCTCAGACTTTTTCAAGTGGTAGAGAGTGTCCAAAATAACCAAAAAGAGATGATGAGCGAATGCGACCATCTCTTAAGGAAAAAATGAACAAAGAATATTCCTTTAGAAGGGACAGTGTGGCTAAATTATGTGGGATCCGAAAATTTGACACCGACCTCTTTTGGAAAAGAAAAGAGTTATTTTGGTGTGGAAAAGAAATGATGAATAATATAAGACACTACTAGAAATTTCATCCTCATTTGGTGAGAACTTTTATATCGGTTCTAGGTTTCTATAGGCACAAACCCCTATAGTTACCCTCCCAATTGAGAGAGCACTTTGATTAATGCTAATCAATGAATCATTAAATAACGAGTATATAATAGCAGTGAGTGGAGTTTGAGATTTATGAAATTTATTATTTTAATTTAAAACTTTTGGTGGGGGGAACGATGATGCGTCTGATCTAGATCTCATGGTTCCATCATCCCGGGCTGTTGTGGTCCCTGGTCCACTTAGAGGGAGGTCGACCAATTCGAAGGATCCTCACAATAACACATGGGTTACATCATCCAAGATATCCTTGTAGACCTAGGGTAGAGTTTGTCTAAGGGAATAAATATAAGTCAACCTTAGCTAACATAGGGCTTTTTTGTCCAACCAAATATATTCTATATTTCACAGCTCAAAGAGCAAAGCCGTGGGGAACATACGGGTCTGCACTGGAGTAATTTAGTGGTGCCATATCACACGAACCAGAGGGCTCTGGTCATAACCGTCATTTATGTGGTGCCATTTCATGGCAAAACTACGCGGACAGAGGACATGGGCCACGTCCTTAATTAATTTCATTTTAATTTATATTTTATTATTTTATTTGAATTTTTATCATTTTATGATTGATTTAGATTTTAATATATGATCATTTATCATTTAATTCATAATAATGATAATCTTTTGAACATAGTAGACCTTGTTAGCTCTGTCTGCTTCTTTGTAGAGGATTGAGTCCAAATTCAATGCTCTCATATTTGTAATCCCTAGTGGAGTCATCAAAAATTTATAGAATCCAAAAATTCACCACCGATCTCTTTTGAAAAAGAAAAGAGTTGTTTTAGTATCGATGAAAATTTCAGAAGGTATATGAATAGTAGATACACTACCAGATTTCATCTCATTTGGTGAGAACTTTTATATCGTTTTAGGTTTCCTATATGCAAGCCCCTATAGTTAATTATCTCTCCCAATAGAGAGCACTTTCGACAAGGCAATGAATCAATGTTAAATAATGAGTATATAATAATGAGTGGAGTTTGAGATTTATAAAATTTATTATTTTAATTTAAAACTTTTGGTGGGGGGAACAATGATGCGCCCGATCTAGATCCCATGGTTCCATCATCCCGTGATATCGCCCCGTGTCGAGTGGAGGTAGTCAACCCCACCGGGATCCTTGTCGCCACACACATGGGTTACGCCGTGTGGTATCCCAGAAAGTTTGTCATGGGGACAAATATAAGTCAACCTTAGCTAACATAGGGCTTTTTTGCCCAACCAAATATATTTTATATTTCAGCAAAGAAAGTTAGAAACATAATTTAGGGTGACCGTAATTTGGTGACACGGTGAACCACCGAGGGCTCGGGTCAGAACTATCATTTATGTGGTGCCATTTCATGGCAAAACCACTTGGAGAAGACACGTGTCCTTACTTAGGAATATTTGAGTGAAGATAGGCATATTGATTTGATTGACTCTTTGTGAGCAAATATTTTCTTAATTTGTCACCCCAAGACAAACAATTACGGAGGGGTGGATTGATTTTAAGTTTTAATTTAAATAATTAATTTCATTTTCATTTATATATTATTATTTTATTTGAATTTTGATCATTTTATGATTAATTTAGATTTGAATATATGATCATTTATCATTTAAATCATAATAATGATAATCTTTTGAACATAGACCTTAGAACTCGTGCCTCGAGGATCGGGGTCTAAATTCAATGCTCCAATATTTATAATTCTAAACTTTGTCAACTCTAGCTTGAGCGTAGAGGATTGAGTTTAGGACTTTTCTTTTGAGAGTTTGAATTTAAGAAGCGCCAATAGATTAATCATTTGTCATTTTTATGATAGAATTAGCTTCTCAGAGTTTATTAAATAAAATATTATGATAGTATCATTAGACTTTTTATTTTGTTAACTGAAGACCAAATATGTGTTATATTTGATTAATAACAACATTATGTCTTTGAAAATTGCATGGACATTAAGATGTCTAAGTTGAAGTTTATATGTCAAATCATAAGTTTTGATTTTTTGAGTTTTGTTAACCCGGACCTGGTCTTAAGACCAAATCGGGATGTGTAGCATCTGTTCTTTTATATTTGACTTAACGAACACTTCAACATGCACGTGAGTATCTGTTCTTTGAAATTTCATGGACATTAAGATGTCTAAGTTAAAGTTTAGATGTCAAATCATATATTTTGATTTTTTGTGTTTTGTTAACCAGGACCCGGTCCTAAGATCAAACCGGGATGTGTAACATCTGTTCTTTGCTTTATTTTTTCTTTGCATTTGGGAAGCATATTTCCCTAAATATTTGATCTAATATGCATTTTAACATACATACGAATATCTATTCTTTTAAAATATTGTATGGACATATAAATGTCAAAGTTGAAATAACTATGTTTAGTATGACATGTCACCTTTAATACATGCTATAAAATAAGTAATAATCTATTTTTGATCAAACATGTATCTGCTCTTTTTGGTATTTAACATTCTCAAATGCAGATCGAACGAATATCATATAAATTTGCACATCATAATCAAATCCCATTATGCATATTAGAATTTGGATAGTTGAAGGTTAATTCAAACATAAGCATATACATGGATTTCTATTCATGCCTCTTTAAGTTTGAAAGAGAGCTTTATGTTTAATAATACCTTTCATATACACATAGAAAGGAAAGAGTGATATGTAGAAAAAATGATACTTATGCTAATCAAACTATCCACTTACTTCCCATTTAAGGATCAAACATTTAAGATCCAAGGAACTTTCCTGAGGGATTTAAGCTTCATGTATAGCAAGTGATTTTGGAGGATAATGTTGATGTGACTTGAATGTTTATGAGGTAAATGCAATTTGAACATTACCAATCAACCAACTAAAAGAGGTTTAAAATTGTATTCCATGTGACATTTTAAAATCCCATTGACTCAAGTGTAAGGTCATTCACATAAATTTGACACTCATTTATGGGTGTAGCATGAAAGAATGTCATTTTTAAATGACCAATCAGCAAATAAAAGAGGGCTGAAATTTATTTAGAGTGATATTTTAGGAGCCCATTTATGTAAATATAAAGCTACTCATGCAAGATATAAATTTAACACTTATCCATAAACATCACATGAATATTATTTAGGCAAAATATCATTTTTATGTGACCAATCAGCAAGCAAAAGATGACTAAAATTTATTTAAAGATATATTTTAGGAGCCCATTTATATAAATATAAAACCACTCATGCAAGATATAAATTTAATACTTATCCATGAGCATGGCATGAACATTATTTAGGCAAAATGCCCTATTTATGTGACTAATCAGTAAGCAAAATAGGGCTGAAATTTGTTTAGAGTGACATTTTAAGAGCCCATTTGATTAAGTATAAAGCCCAATGGGTCTTTCATATAAAGAGGAAGTGCATCAATTCTAGAGTGCATCAATTCGAGATGGACCATCTTTTTTTCTAAAGGTCCAAGTAAATAAAAAGTATCCCATGGTATTATGATTCATAGCCCATGTTCCTCTTAATGAGGGAAGAGGAATTGACAAAAAGAGTAAGGATCTCCCCTTAAGTCCATGCTCATGTCATAAGACTTTAAGGGAAAATGACAAAGGGTGTAAAAGTTTTCCCTTAAATCCATGTTTATGTCATGGGAGCATTAAGAGAACAATGGCAAAAGGAGTTAAGATCTCTTCTTAGATCAATGCTTGTTATATAACATTAAAAGAAAGTGACAAGGATATAAGTATGTGTCATATATCATTAAAAGATAAATGGTACAAATAAGAATGCATGTTATATGTCATTAGGAGATAAGTGGGTCAACTAGAGTTAACATCATTTGGATATAAACTCATGACAAATGGCATAAGCATACATCAAATTTTATTAAGGAAAGTTTATTTCCCTCTCAAATCCATATTTTTGTCATGTGATATTTAAAGGGAAATGAAAGATATAAGAGTATGTCATATGTCATTAAGAGACAAATGACAAAAATAGAAATGCATATCATGTGTCATTAGGAGACAAATAGGTCAAATAAAGTTAACCTCCTTTGCATGCAAACTCATGACAAATGGGCACAAGTACACATCAAATGTCCATTAAGAATTATGACAACAAGAAAGTTTATTTTCCTCTCAAATCCATATTTTTATCATGTGACATTTAAAGGGAAATGACAAAGATATAAGAGTATGCCACATGTCATTAAGAGACAAATGACAAAAATAGAAATGCATGTCATGTGTCATTAGGAGAAAAATGAGTCAAATAAAGTTAATTTCCTTCACATGCAAGCTCATGACAAAGGAGAACAAGTATACATCAAATGTCATTAAGGAAATATGACAAAAGGAAAGTTTATTTCTCCCTCAAATCCATATTTTTGTCATGTGAATTTAAAGGGAAATGACAAAGATATAAGAGTATGCCACATATCATTAAGAGACAAATGACAAAAATAAAATTCATGTCATGTGTCATTAGAAGATGAATGAGTCAAATAAAGTTAACTTCCTTCACATGCAAGCTCATGACAAAGGGCACAAGGACACATCAAATATCATTAAAGAAATATGATAAAAAGAAAGTTTATTTCCCCCTCAAATCCATATTTTTGTCATGTGACATTTAAAGGGAAATGGAAAAGATATAAGAGTATGCCATATGTCATTAAGAGACAAATGGAAAAAATAGAAATGCATGTCATGTGTCATTAAGAGACAAATGAGTCAAATAAAGTTAACTTCCTTCACATGCAAGCTCATGACAAAAAAAAATATAAAGGAAAGGAAATTATTGGGATAACGCATGTCCCACTTTTTTTTGTTTTCTCATACTAAGAAGATGCTAAGAGGCTTATAAATAAGAGAGGATCCCCCTCTCATGAGATTTCACTTTCCCATTCTTCTTCTTTTTCTTTCAAGACAAATTGCACGCCTAAATCCTCTAAGGGAGTCTACCCAACTTGCAAAGGAAAAGCCAATTTGGATCATCTTAACTTGTAAGCCCTTTCTAACTTAATGTTTTAGATATATCCATCATCATTTCATATGAATAGACATTTGCTAATAAAGTCAATAAAATACATCCTCCTTCTATGTTCAACTATGATGCTTAGGTATGTAAAGAGTGTTGCAAAAATGAACAAGTAAGATAAAATGGATGTCCATACTAAACTCATGTTTAGGCAAAAGAGAGGCAATTATGTCATAAATGCATGCTTAGTAGTGAGGAAATGTTTAAGTCACATGACCTATAATTAGCATTTAGGCAAAAGGAGATTGGAATTCTAATCAAATATTTGCCTCATAACATGTCAATTTAAATAGAGATTGAGATAAGCATTACTCAACATCAAGTATTTGCCTCATAACTTGTCAAATTAAATAGAGATTGAGATAAGCATTACTCAACATTATAGCATTAATCAACACATCATGATTGACATATGATAGGATAGCTTGCATGATACCAAATTAACATATAAACATTCACATATATGGCATGGAAATTCAAATAATACATTAAGTATTTATATTTTTTTTTTTTATCAAAATTTTCGGCAGCCTCCCGGCGTCATCCCCGCATATGGGGGCTGCTTTGGGAGACTATATTCCCACCATGCCAAGAAAGGCGTGCATGATAGGTGTCGCCAAACACCATGGTCGAAAATTTATTCACCCACCATGCCAAGAAAGATGTGCATGGGTTAACACAACATAACATTTCCTTGTCATATTGAAATAACGTGAGCAAGTACTTATATCATAATAGGTTTTTCTT
Organism: Cymbidium sinense; assembly: GCA_021442155.1. Classification (NCBI taxonomy): domain Eukaryota; kingdom Viridiplantae; phylum Streptophyta; class Magnoliopsida; order Asparagales; family Orchidaceae; genus Cymbidium; species Cymbidium sinense. Next base: position 3,975,248 of record CM038217.1, read on the forward strand.
CCATATTAGAACAACGTGGACAGGTACTTATAGCAACATATTTCCCTGTCATGTTAGAACAACGTGAACAGGTACTTATCATAAGTTTTTCGTCACATTGGAACAATGTGAACGAGTACTTATCATAATTTCTTGTTATTGCTGGAACAAGCATGTGTACTTATCACAAGTTTCCCTATCGATTGGAATAATGTGAACTTTATATAACACAACATATTTCTTAACTTGCCTTTATATGTGTATGAAATATGATATATTTAATATTATATTTGAAGCATCATAAAAAATGAGTCATCACTTAAGCTTTTAATCACATATGATTGCCATCACATGATCTTCTATTTTCTTCTTTTATTTAGCATGCTAGGTGAAGTGTTTTCTCTCAAATTAGATATCAAATCATAGACATGCATTGTGATTAAAATAGAAGTTTGCAATCTTCATGAAACTTTCATTCATCCTTAACAATGAGAAATATTCATCTTGGTATATAAAAATTAGAATGATATTTCAATGGAGAGGTTTTAAACCAATGTCATATGAACACATATTTTGAACCAATGTCATACTAAACATATGTCATGAGTTAGTTATAAAGAGCAAGAGATTCAAATGTAAGTAAAGGTTTTGAACCAATGTCAAACCAAAATGTCCCTTTCTTTGCTTCAACTTAGCAACAAAATTAGCCATAAACATCAAGAAACTAGAATATGAAAGAGGGGAAAGCTTGCTAATAGTTTGGGACTTGAACCACACAATACCCTAAACCTTTCTTTCCACTTCATATTTTAATTTACACATGTAGGAAAATTGCTCAAGTATTCACTCCTCTAAAATAGCAAGAAACTGAAATATAAAAGAGAGAGGAAAACTTGCTAATAGATTAGGATTGGAACCACAACACCCTAAGCCTTTCTTTCCCATTTCAGATTTTGATTTAAGCATGTAAGGAAAATTGCACATAGCTTAGGGTTTGAGCCATACACTATCTTAAATCATATTTCCACATTTTATTTGATTTCATTTTAAACATGTATGAAAGAGGTTTAGCAAGCAGCATGAGATTTGGACCATACATCGTCTTTAAACACATTTCCATGCTTCTAGTCCAGTTTGCCATAAGTAAAAAAAAATTCAGCAAGCATCATTTCATCCAAATGATAGAAACTGAAGTATAAGGAGAAATAAAACTTGCACATAGCTTAGGGTTTGAGCCATACACTATCCCAAAACCCATTTTAGACTTCAGATTTCACTTTATCATAAAAGAAGCATAACCAGCACAACTTCATCTTATGCAGAAATCATTTTCAGCAAAGTAGAAACCATGAACATCCATAGATAATAGAAAATGATATGAGATTTGAGCTATACATCATTCCAAATCATTTTCAGCAAAGTAGAAACCATGAACATCCATAGATAATAGAAAATGAAATGAGATTTGGGCCATACATCATCCCAAATATCAAAAGCAAAATCTTAGCATCATCTCAAGCATAAGATAAAGTAGATTTACCAAAACTCTAACTTCCAAAAGAACTTAAATACGTGAAAATAAGCTTAGGGTTAGAAAGACATGACTTGGAGGTTTTGAATGCTAAGAGGAAAGGAAGAGAGGGGTTTCTTTTAAGAAGAGTAGTCTGTGGGTCACTAAGTCTTTGTTCGGCTTCACATGCGGTGACGGACAAAGAGAGGAAGAAACCACTGAGGAGTCTTGAGAGCAAAAAAATGAGAGAGGGAGAGTCGCGAGAGGAGAGATTGAGCGCAACAGAAGAATGAGAGAGTTGCATGGGAAGGGAGAGTCGTGTGAGCAGAATGAGGGATAGCCTCATTCGATGCCGAATTTAGATTAAGCCACATGATTCAATTGGTCGCCTAAGTGGCGTCCAATAAGAAAGTATTAGGCGGTTATTTTCATTGGTCGAGTGGGCGGCTATTTTAATTGGTCGAGTGAGCAGCTGGGATTAGGATAAAGCTTAGGGAAATTAAGAGATTAAGCTCATTAATTATTTTAGCTACTTATTAATATTATTTCACGTCAGATATGAGGAAATTATTTTGTGTGACAAACCCTAGCAATATGGATGTCGATTTTAGGTGTTTCTGTTGTGCTGAATGCAACGACGCGATCGATTTCATGATTGAATGTTGTTTAGACAACATCAACGATGGCTGAAATGAGATTGGGTTTAAATTGTGCGATGTCATTGAATTGATCGATGTTCATGTATACTTTGATGAATCAACCACGAAAGGCATCGTTTGATAAGTTTCGACATTTCAACGACAGTGGCACGATCAATTTTGTGAACAGAAGTCGTTCGGACGTCGTCGAGGTTTCTCGACTCTGATATGCGTGTAATTTCATTAAGAATTAATTTTAGTTTTTTAATTATTTACTAATTGATTCGATATTTTTTATTTAATTAATTTTAATATTTTATGCACATTACGAAGCCGAATTTTTGAATTAAAGTGAATTAGATCGATTCCGATCACGATTAGGGAATTTTGATCTCCAATCCATGCGACATTGCCACTGATTTTTCATAGGTTTTATCATATGCACTTAATTTTGAGAAGTGGTATATACTTGTAGGTCAACAAATGCCCTCCAAAAAATATGGTGCGCGCATGGAGTGGACCGTATTTGTTGCACACTAGTTGGCCCCTTTTTTTCACTCTTTTGTAGGATTTATTTGGCCACCATCCCTTTAAAATTTGCACAAATTGATTCATATTTTCTTTATATATAAGGGTTTTCCTTCTTCTTTTTTTTGAATGTCTCTCTTCCTCATTTCTTCTTTTTTTGTTTTGATTTTACTTCGCACACTCATATATATGTATATGTGTTTGCTTCGCATGACTCTTTGTAGGAAAATGTTCAACTGGAGGAGACCATTAGATTTGCCTTCTAAGGAGCCACCGATGATGCCATATGGTCTATCATCGATTCACATGATCCTCATAATGTGGATACTTTAGATAGACTGGTGCAACACAATGATATGTTACAAGGGCGTGACATATTTTAGAATTTCTTCACCCGTTCTCCTACCCTTCCGGATTATTCTGAGGAGCCTATTGAATTCAAGAATTCTGGGTGAGCACTGTTGACCACTATTAGGTTGAAGTGTGGTGAATATAATCCTCTAGATAGTACTATTAGCCAAGTGAGTTATGGATTATGTGAAATTCTTCAGTTAGCTATCAATATCATTGAGCAAATGGGGTAATCACATTTACTTAGTCATCGACAATTATAGTCTAGCACATTAGAGTGGCCTCAAGACTTGCCCATAGGCCAGATTCATGGTCCAGCAAGAGGGTTTGTTACTTGGGCTCGATACATTCTTCAAGCTCACAAGGATGTTCTAAAGGCGGCTAGTGTTTATAGGGCAATTTATGCTTCTATGTTTGATTTCAAGAATATTCCCTCTTCATGGGAAAGAGGCTTAATTGAATTCTGGGATGTTGGGAGTAACTGTCACCCTCAAGAATTAACCTCAAGAATTACACTATTGAGTGATTCTGCGTATCTGCCTTCCTATTTATGGTACTATTATATATTCCTTCCTGATAGCTCTTTAGAGTAGGCCCTCCCAGATGGGGACAAGCGGGGCAAGATGATTCTACCCTTAATTTATACACTGAAGTTTAATCACACTATTACACCTATAGTTTAGTTGCACCTTCCCATGCACAGAGCAACTATGCCTATGGATATTTGAATATGCAACCTTCTTAAGAGGTGGATAAATTATTACCTTCGCCTTTATTACATGACCCCTTCGAAATGGGTGTACAATTTGGTGGTTATTTATCAGAGAAGATTACCGAGCCTTTCTTATCACATGGATATTTTTCTCCATCACATCCAGGTATGGACGAAGATTTATTTTTAGTCAGCTTTTTTAGTTCTTGATTGTGTATTTTCATCTTGCCCATCAAGGAGGGATCTATCCGTTCTAGCACCTTATTGGTCGCAAGTAGGATCTCCTAAGGTGAATGTCTTTCGTTGGCTCCTCCAGTTCTTGTTAGGGTATACAGGGTATTAAAAATTATTTCAGAGGCTAGCTCACTTTAGCTACATGATTTGATTCTATCCTGACAATACATCCAAGCCTCGATTCACATTCATGTCCACGGGGCTTTCGCTTGCTTGGAATGTCCTTCCTATTTCTTAGAGAGGAACTATCCCATAGTCAAGCAATTGTCACAAGCCTCTTCTACTTTGGAGCATGAAAGGGTACCCTTATTTTTCTTTGTTCCTCATTTATTCATTGATAGGTTTCATCGCATTCATCAATTTGAGGTTGCAAATCTACCCCCTAGCCTAAGGGAGGTTGATATTGTGGATGAGATCGACCATAGAAGCAGATGCACTTTAATTCATACCAACCAATTCTTGCCAATCACCGAATACTTTATTAGCGTGCCCTAATTTATGTTATCGAGTCGCTCGCTTATTTTAGAAGGATATCAACCTAACCGGGCGGCTCGACAGTTTGGATTTTCACAGGCGACTGCTTATGAAGGGAGACCTTTCATTCCGTGTGATGCTCACGATGGATGTCCCTTGAGACTAGATTATTCTCTGCCTCAGTGATGTGGCTTCATTTGCTCAGGTTTGGCACAAACTCAAAGTTCCGCCTGGCTGCTCCTTTTAGCCACATGGGAGTTAGCTATACCCGCTTAACTTGGGTACACTTATCTTTTGCACCGACTTTGGAGCGCAGAGCTCATAAATATGAACGACAAGTGAGTAGACTTGGAGTCCGTCGAGGGCAACGAGCTCGTCGTGTTAGCAGCTCTAGCAGAGGTATGATTTCTATATGATTTGTATCATTTCTTTATTTGACTCTTTTAAGTCCTTTTATTCCTATTACACATATGTTTGTATTTTCTGTGTAATAGGTGAGAGAGAGAGTGTTGGATCAACGACAGGAATAGGAGGTTCATTTTCTCAGGTGCGAACTCGGGAACCTTCAGTTAGCCATGCGGAGGTACCATCCCCATCTCACTAACAAAGACATCATCATCGTGAAGATCCTCCAAGGGCTTCAACTGATTGGTCAGCCAGCCTTGTTCCACGATGCCTCTTGACTCCCGAAGATGCAAATTTGGGGCCTAAAATGTCTATTAGCATGGAACCGATTTCCTTTGGGGACTTTGGAGTTGGTTTTCCTGATACAGTAGCAGTTTCTCCTGCTATGCCAATTCCTTTTGAAGATTTTAGGGTCGATCTTCTTGAAGCAACATTGGCAGAACCTCTTGCTCCAACCATCAATGCCACTTTTGCGGATCTAGTTTTTATATGGGTTTCTTTCCTGGCTTTTGGCTCGGTGAAGCATTTAGAATGAGAGACCAAGATTATGGTGAGACTTCTGCCATACCCACTCATGATGAAATGGTGGTAGGCATCATGACGCGGTCAACCACCGTTTGAAGGAATGCAGCCTCAAGTTGAGGCTTTTGACTCAGGTATGACCTAGCAACTTTCTTTCTCCTTTTTTTAGATATAATATTATCTTTCCTTCTTCCTTTCTCCTCTTTTTTTCTTTTTCTTTTTTTTAGTACTCGAAGGGATCGATTATTCTTCAGAGATCCATTGGAGACATGCATCATATGCGGACTCATGCAATGAGTGTATTTATGAGGAGAATGTAACTTTCTTATGATGATTTCATTGGATCCAGCTCACCAATATCACTCCGCTTTTCAAAAGATGTAATACTTGAACTTCTCATTTGGATTGAATGAAGAGGAATTGCGCTATTGGGAGACTTTATGTTGGGAGGCCAATTTCTAGTCCAACAAATGAAAGCCCTTAGCATAGTTCATCATAGAGTTTCATTATCAGAGCTGAGAGAGCGTGTCAAAATTTGACGGGAAGTGGCTGACTTTGCTCATGATGAATTCAAGAAGAGCTCCGCGGCTTTAAGAGGACTTTGTGGTAAGTCTGCTGACATTGGGGCTCAAATTGAGAGCATTACTATTAAGATCGAAGCCTCTGGAGAGAATTTAAGCATTCTGTCATGCAAGATGACAGCAGTGAGCAAGATAGACAAACTCGACAAATGTGGAGGGAGCAGCAGCGGTTTCAGATTCGACATCATGCTATGGTTGATGCTGAAGAGGCTCTAAGTCGAGCTGTAAAGGACTTACAAACTGCTGAGAAGAAAAAAATGAGGCCCTTGCTATTATTGTATCTTAGCTTAGAGACCTACAATCTTGTCTACCTTGATATATTTTCTATTTATTTTACCCATTCTTTTCTTTATGTTTTGAATTACGTCAGTTATATTTGCTGCTAGAGTCCCTTTTCTTTGTAATGTGACTCCTATGTTGGAGTTGCTTTTCATGTGTACTTGCACATTTTTCATGAATAAAATCTCGACTGTCAGCATGTTGCTTCATGATCACTCTGCTTAAAAGGTTTAATGGTCTATTGGAAAGATCAAAATCTCATTGGTCTTATGCTTTGTGCCTTAAGTAAACTTGTTAAAAATTTCATTTCAAAATTTAGAATTTACACTCCTCTCCTATCCTGGCTTTGTGCCTTAGCGTACTTAGAGTTGATGGGATGAAAATCTCTTCGGTCCTATGATTTGTTCTTTGATGGACTTATTGAAGATTTCATCTTAAACTTTGGGATTTGTATTTTCCTCCTGTCCTGGCTTTGTGCCTTGATGGACTTGATGGAGTCGGTGAGATAAGAATATCTTTGGTCCTATGCTTTATGCTTTGACGGACTTGTTGAAGATTTCATCTCAAGATTCGTATCTTATGTCTCCTTTTATCCTGGCTTCATGCCTTGACAGATTTGATGAAGGAAAATCCTGAATTATCATGGAGATTTGTTAGGCGATACGAAATTACCTTCTGCCCTAGCTTTCTATTTTTGTGGGCTTGCAGAAGGATACATGCACACCTAGCTTCGAGTCAGAGTCAATGGCAAAGAGTCATCATTCCGTGCTTTACATGTAGACATGCCGATGATAAAACTCCTTAGTTCAGTTTTTAACTTCATATGAACATGGGATGGCTTCTCATTTGCTTTTTGCATTGGACTTGAAGAATTTCATCTTTGCTTTTTTGCTCTCATAGACTTATTGAAGGAGTTGAGATTTCATATTTGTATTTGATTCCAAACTCTGCATAGTGCCTTCTTGAGTCAATATTTTTTTATTTGTTGTAGAATTTTGAGAAATGACCTTACGACCAATAGAAATGATCTCCCAGTTTGGGTCACTTGAACTCACAAAGTTGGAGAGATCTAGAGATTTGGATGCTCTTGTCTTTGAACTAACGAAGTAGGAGGATCCCTTACTACTCCTTTGGCATGTTGAGTAAGCAGATTGACACTGCCATATTTTGACATGTTGAGTCCGACCTTATACACCCACTTGAGTCATGGACTTGAGCAATTGATGAAGGATTTTATCCTGCTAACGAGATGGGGATCTCTTACTACGCCTCATAAGCGCATACAAGAACTCCTACATATTTGAGATTGAGTCCAACCTTATACACCAACTCGAGCCTTTAGATTTGATGTGGATGGGAAATGTATTTCCAACTTGGTTTGTTGAAGTTTGCAGACTTGAAAGTTTTCTTCTTTGGTCAATAAGACTTTAAATTTGAGAATTTGAATACATAATTTTGAGTATGCAGATGGGGATCTCGGCACTAGGAACGATGTCAACCCAAAGAGAAAGGAAGGTCCCCTATCTTACCAAGAACACCTGACACTTTACTATAAAATTTAAAAAAAAGACAGGGGGATTTTTATTTTATTTTGGAAGTACATTCCTGTGTTACAAGAGAATTTCTAATGAAAATTTACATGTGTGTTTGGCAATAAAGACTTCAAGTACATAATTTATTTGATTACACTTTTATGTATATTTCTTTAAATACCGACCATTGATTGGCGACATTGGTCTTTCACCTTTGAAGTCAACGAGATGGTAGGCTCTCCCTTGATATACATTTTCAATAACGAAGGGTCCTTCCCAATTAGGTTCAAATTTATCTCCAATTTTATGATGAAGGATAATTGGTCTTCTCAGCACCAGGACCAATTTTCCTTCCTAAAAAGCTCGATGATGTACTGTATGATCGAATGCTTTGGACATCCTCACTCGATAGACTTCTAGATTTTGTTGAGCTTGGAGCTTAACCTCATCAAGCGCATCAAGCTCTTCCATCCATAGACGAGCATTCTCATCTTGGGTAAGATTTTGTTGAATGGCTACTCAGAGCAAAAGGTAGTTCAACTTTGAGTGGAAAAACTGCTTCACCCCAAACACTAGTGCCTAGGGGATAGACTTTGTAAGAGTTTTGTAAGTGGTACAGTAAGCCATAACGCTTCCACAAGCTTGGTATGTCACTCCCTTTTATTTCTTGTGAGAAATTTTCTAAGAAATTTGACTAGCATTTTATTAAAGGTCTCAGCTAAGCTATTTGCTCTTGAATTATAAATTGATGAATATCGCCAATCAATCTTATGTCAATCAGCAAATTTATAGACTTTAGTACTTTTGAAGGCTGACCTATTATCTGAAATGATTCGACGTGATACACCAAATCTATAGATAATGTTGTAGGTGAAGAAGTTGATCACCTATTTAGCTGTAACTTCTTTGGATGGGGAAGCTTCAGCCCACTTAGAGAAATAACCAATGGTTGCTAAGATGAAGATGACCACGATGATGGTGGATCAATCAGTCCAATTACATCTGTCCCCCATCACTCAAACAACTAAGATGCTATCGTTGGGTGCAACGGATTTGGAGGTTGATGAATTATGTTACCGTGGACCTAGAATTCATGGCATCTCTTGGCATGATTGATACAATCTTTTACCATAGACCAGTATCCCATTCTTTTAATTTTGAATACCATTTTAGGACATGATTGGTGTGCGCCACAAAGTCCTTGATGAATTTTAACAATTACTTTGTTAGCCCCTTATATTCCCAAACATCGTAGCCACATCCACTCAAAGGATCTACGAGAAAGGGTATTTCCAACATAAGCATAAAGTCGAAGCCTTTTCTCAAGTTGTGTAGCTATCGACTTATTGCTTGTAATTTGCCTTCCTTGAAGTAGTCGACGAATGGCTATCTCTAGTCTTCCTTCTCTTCTATAAGAATTTTGTGTGGTTTTGCACTTCCTCAGAGCTTTTCTTCTTGAATGGCCTGAGGCTTGTCTTGTTGACTTTGAGAAGTAATTTGTAAGAGAGTGTGAGGAGCAACATGAGCTGCACCCTACTGATTTGCATTTGATGGCCCCTCTTCCAGTGGAGATTTTAAACTTATTGGCTCTAAGACTCAATGAGTGCAAATACTAATTAGTATGTAGTCGTTATCATCCATACTCGCCATTTCTTTAGCTAATTTAGCTAAGCAGTCTGCATTGCTATTCTTAGCTATGGAGACTCGAGTCATAATGACATTTGAGATTTGTTTCATAAGCTTAAAACTCATTTGTGATAGTAGGCCAATTCAAGCTTATTGATTTTGTAAAGGCCCAACACTTGATTAATGACGAGTTGAGAATCGCCATAAATTTACAGATTATAGACTCCCATGGAAATGGCTTCCTCTAAACCTACCACCAACGCTTCATATTCTGCTTCATTGTTGGTTCGGGGTTGAGTTAATCTATAAGAATGTCTCATTATGCTACCTTCCGGTGTGATCAAGATGAGACCGATGCCAACTCAAGCCTTTGGGAAATTTGAGGGTTGAGTATACTTGATGGATGAAGCTTCATCAAAATATAATTCTCACATTTGCTGCTTTTCTTTTTCATATATGTGCATGATTTCATCGAAGATCATCATTAAGCGATGAATCTGTTGGGATGGGATGAGCAGCAAGAAAATCAACTAAAATTTGCCCCTTCACTGCTTTCATGGGAACATATGTAATATCAAATTGTAGTAGAAGGACAACCCATCATGCCAAGTGGCTTGTCAATGGTCTTATCATTAAGAACTTTAACAGATCAATCCTTGAGGTAATTTTATGAGATAGCATGTAATGACGTAGCTTTTAAGCAGCAAAAATTAACGTCAAATAATGCTTCTCAATTGGAGAATAATGCACTTTCGCTCCTATTAGTATTCGACTAATGTAATACAGAGCATTTTTCTTTCCTTCTTCATTATAATGTGCCAATAGAGCACCTAAAGATTCTTCCAAGGTCTGCGGTACTGGATGAGAGGCCTTGGATCGGCCGCAAGAATAAATGGATTCAACAGATATCTCTTGATACTGTCGAAGGCCTCTTGACATTCTTCATCCCACTTGAAAGGAGTATCTTTCTTCATTAGTTTTGCAAAGGGTCGACATCTGCCTGATAGATTTGATATAAATCTTCTAATGAATGCAAGATGTCCCTGTATGGAGCGGAGTTAATGAAGGTTCCTTGGAGGAGGCATTTCAACTATTGCCTTGATTTTGTTAGGATCGATTTCAATTCTTCTACAATGCACAACATATCCAAGGAACTTCCCAGAGACTCCAAAGGTCATCTTGAAAGGATCTCTACATAATACTTGATATCAATCTGGTCATGATATTTAAATATATGTCAATTGGTGTTCTTGAAAGATAATCTTGATTGGTTTTGTAACCTAACGATCCATCCATAAAGAGAACATGTCATTTTGAAGTATTATCCACTAACAGGACACAGAGCAAAGTCATCCTTTGGACATACTTTTATTTAAGTCCTCAAATCAATACGATATGAATCAATTCTTCTTTTCTTTACCGATAATATTAGCTATCCAAATGTATTTTTCTTCGAATAAACAGCTTCAATGAGCTTCTGGTTTCTCGCAACTACCGTTTCTTCAACCTATAATCTCATTCTCCTAGGCTTGCTTGGTCCGTGACGGCTTAATTCTAATTATGAATCATTATATTAGGGGATAAGCCTGACATTTCAGCATATGTCCAGTAAAGCCCTTGAATTCTGAGCAATTCTTTTAATTCTTTATCTTAAGTAGACGATGAACGCAAGGATCCTCCTCGGTCCAAATTAATCTCTTTAAGTTCATCCATAGTAGCTGTCTGCCCACCATCTTCAAGATCTTCAGGTGCTTCTATATCTTCATTATTTGTGAGATTGATATTAACAATGTCATTCTCATCTTCATCATCATTCTCAACTTCTATTCCTGTTATAGCGTAGCATGTGTATTTCTGTGGACCATTGTCTTGGATGAAACCAAGGCCTTTGGTAGTGTGCTTATTTCTTCTACCAATGGTTTGAGAACCTTTTGGATACCACATCATCTCAAAGAGCTTAGTTCTTTGCTTACTTGCTCTAGCATGGACCCCATGCTTACGCATTAGGTTTTGCATCTTTGAAGAGTAATATTTTGGTATTCTTGTGCATGGTCCTTCTTCGATAACGCACCCAATCGATCTTCTTCTGACATCCCTCAATTTATAAAATAGACTTTCTGGCCCATGTTTTCTAGGGAGAGGAGGTACATAGAAGGTCACCAATTCCTCGACTTTGTGAGTTTATCGAGGGGTGATTTCTTTAAAATATTGAGGAGGAACAGGAGTGACTACCAGTGTAGTCTCTACTGTCGATGGATCTATGATTATTTTAAAGTAGGTGCATTGCACCTTATCTTCAAAGGCAGATTCAAACTCATAATCAGAGTCAAAATGGTCTTCTTCAATCAGAGTTTTACTTGAAGATTCACATGGACCTTTGGATTTGAAAGGAACACATTCGTCTTCTTCTTCAGTATTATTGCCTAGATGAGGGACAATGTTATTGATTTTAGACTTGTTCTTTATATCCTTAGGGATATTTGAAATAATCTCCTTTCCTTTATTTGTTTTATTTTCACCCTTCTTCTTGACTTGTTGCTTTTATGGGTTTTAAAGTAGATGCAGTATTTGCTAGTTATTTTGTTAGCTTTAATTCCCTTGAAGGAAGTAATTGGCATCTTGATATATCTTCATTTCATGCACTGTAAAAGGTTGCATGTCACCCACAGTTTGACATTCTTCCCCATCCTTTGTATATTTCATACATTGATGTAATGTAGATGGGACAATGTTATACTTATGAAGCCATGATCAACCCAAAAGAGCTCTGAATGTAGTATCTGCATTGATCACATGAAATTTGGCTTATGTGGAGGTCTCCAAATTTAAGAGGGAGGACAAATGTCCTAATAATTTTTTGTCCCTTCTCATTAAATCCTCGAACCAGGACTTTATCTCATCCCACATGTTGCACATCTAGAGATAGTCACCTGAGGGTTCTCAGGTTCATAAGATTCATGGAGGAACCGGGATCAATTAAGATCCGTGGTATCGTACCTTCATCACTTTCAGCTGTAACATACAGAGGGCGATCGTGCTCTATAGTTCTAAGCATAAAATCTTCTTCTGAAAATGTGATGGTTAGAGGCTCTTGAACATGCAAGATCTCCATTAGACGCTGCTCAAAAAATATGCTGAACTTCTCCTTTTGAGAGCTTAAAGGTGTTACTGAGATCTTCCACATCGGCTTTCATATACACTAAGCTACGCCAAAATTTTCCTTAGATGGGATAAATGTTGTAGTCAATCCCTTGAATTAGTGAATGCTTCTTATTTGAATCCTTAGGGATGACTTTTTCATTGATTTTGATTTCTTTTCATTTATCTTTATATTTATTGGCTCTTTTCTCTACTGAGATGGCAACATTCGACCGCTTCTAAACTGCACTTGAGCTACTTCCTTTGCATCCAATTTTAGATGACTTGCTTTCAAAGATTCGCTGCCTAATGATAATTAAAAGATTCAGAATCACTACCCAACTTTACATTCTTCATGTCTACCGACATGATGAGCTCTGATTCATCTTCATTTGGGAAACAAAGTTCTTCTAAGCTGTTATCAACTTCATGTATTATCAAGCAAGACTCAGTGGAAAGTTCTTCAGCTTCTTCCCCTGCTTCTTCATTTAACTAAAAATTAGTAATGAATTCAGCAAGTGTGATGGGTCGTCTTGTTGGATGTATGTAATCGTTCATATTATCGATGATCCTTTATGTTAATATACGACCATCCATAATATTGGCAACATTTTGCACTACAGTCTTCTTCTTTTTCTTTAATTTATTCTTTCATTTGGCAGACTTCTTGGTCTTCCCTTGTGGTATTTGGCTACACTGTCTTTCATGAGATGAACTAGCATTTCCATAACTTGGTTTTGTCTCAACCATTGGCTCAAGTGGTGATTTTCATCAATACCCGAATGCTTCCAATCGCTTTCAACATTTTACGATTTTTAGAGACTGACTGCCATCCTTCATCATCGACCAATTTTTCTTTGCCTTTATATTTTCTTGATAGTACTGGAGATGAGGTGATTACCTCTATGAATTCTTTCTTTGGACGTACCAATACACTGCCCGATAATATGAATTCTTCATTTCTATATTTTTTGCTCTAGCCAATCTTTGAATATGTAGCAATCTTCAATAGGATGGCTGAGCACCCGATGATATGGACAATAATTAGGGTTATCAGCTTGTCCAGCCTCTTCAGGTCTTTTACACTATGGTAGCTGGAGACCTGCTTTGAGTGCACTTGAATAGTTTAGCCACACTTTCTCTCTTAAAAGAATACTCTTTGTTCAGCTTTTCTTTAAGGGTTAGGGCCATTGAGTCATTTGTTCCTTTTGTTTGTTTTGGTCGCTCGCCTTCACTGAATCGGGTTCGAGGCACATCATTACCTCCAAGTATGAGCTTGGGTTATGGAGCAGAATTGAATGATTGCTTTGGTCTTTCTTGGTAAATAGGTAGCATTTCCTTATTTACATTATAGACTAATCGCTTACTTGTATCTTTCTTGAACGATGAAATGTTTTCACCTTTCGATCCGAGCTTTTGCTCTTTTGGATTTATCTTGGTTATCGAGTGATAAATTTAATTTCAGCCACCCTATCAAGCAGCTCTTGAAATATGATAATTGAAGTCATGCAAAGATAAGGTGTCATCTTATCATAGATGTTGCCCATCAACAGTTGGATTACATGCACTTCTTCTAATTATTGCTCACATTTTATACTCATATTTCGCCAATGTGTGATATATCCGTTATGACTCTTTTCTTCCTTTCTCAAGGCAGATCGCAATAGTTGTCTTCTTGATCGCAGAACCTTTTAATGAACATGTTTTTAAGTTCGGCAAAAGTCTTGACTGAGTCATTTGGCAACTCAGTATACCATTCGAAAGTAGTAGAAGTTAAACTACTGATGAACTGGTAAAATAATAATGCATCATTACCCCCTGTGTTACCACAAGATGCTTTAAACTAAGCTAGATGCTGCTTGGGATTACTATTTTCATCAAATAGATTAAACTTCGGCATTGAATATCCCTTCAGGTATGGAATTTGATTATACTTTGCCGGATATGGGCAACCCTTGCTCACCAATTTTTTTGCCTGCTCCGCAGCTATGATAGCTTTGATCTTCTCATTCAAGATAATATCAAGTTGAGAGGTTATCACGACTTCAGATATACATTGTACATTCTGAGAAACAGGTTACCGAGCTGACTCGTTTATTTCAATCCTCGCTTCATGCTCAATTTAGACTCTCAAAGAATGTGAGATCAGGTTTACTGGAGGATTATCGTGGGCACTGCTAGAGGCCTGATGATTATTTGGGAGGATAGGTGTTGGACCTGCTGTAATATTTCTTTGCATCAACTGCATCATCGCAGTCATTTGCATCATCATTTCGCTCATTTTTGTATTCAACTGAGCAATTTTTTTATCTTTGGCTTTCATCTGGCGCCGAGTTTGTCTCGCACTCGCCAAAGCTATCGTAAGGTGAGATTTTCTTCCTTTTGTTGTTGTTTTCTTGTTGTTGTTGTTGTTCTCTCTCAAGAATCGAGGATGCTTCCTCTATTTGAACATTTTGTTGTTCTTCGTTGAGGGGGAGGTGTTGTACGACGCCTATGTTGGTATTGGCGCACACCAGATGACTCACCGACTTGTTGTATCATATATACTATTTCAACAGTCATTGCATCCTCCTCTTCTTATTCGTCTCCTTGGATATGAATTTCTAATCGGCGTCTCCAATGGACCTCCGATTCCATGTGTGGAATCGAGACTTCTTCGATTAGAGGACTTCGATCAAAGTTGACCTCCTCTCGATGGGGCAGAGTTAATTGATGACGGGATCCCCTGGAGGATTCTCCAAGGTGTCTACCATCAAATACTTTATCATCGCGCCCTCTTTTAGGCTCATCGAGCAAATTTGAGTTGCGGATCTTGAGAATACACCGATGTCATGCCTATTTGCTCTAAAGTAATTTCTTTTTGAGGCCTAGGCCTCCATATTTTCTTACCTTTCCACCGGGACCTTTCAGCGGTGGATTCCTGGACACGTGGTCCAAGTGTCACACCTCGATGCTCACCGTGTGTGACATGAATTTGTTGGTGTCCTATCATTGGAGTTATGGGATGAGGTCTCCTTGGAGGAGCTCCCCAGCATCCCGATAATGTGACCTGATATTTCTTTTCATCCCCTCTCTCCTAGAACTTGAAGGATTCATGCACTCTGATATGGTGATTTCACGGGAGGAGTCGGAGCAACGCCGGGTCCGACTATTTAATTTGACCAGTAGAGTTATTCTGTTTTACCCACTTAAGGTTATCAAATCTATTGTAGGTAGGACCACTCACTGCTGGTTCCATAATTGGTTGTATAATTGGCTACACGGGCAGTAACTGTTGAGCACGCAGCTCAAGACTTCTTTTTCTTCTTTGCCTTTGGCTAAGCTTACTTCCATATGAAGAAGCTTCAGCATCATGCCTCCCTGAGGCAAAGGGTCAGTAGGATTATGTTATTTTGAGGGACTAAGGAGACAGTCCCAAGAATAAATCCTCTTCATGATTGGTGTCTCGACCCAGCCTCTCAAAGAGAAAAGTTTCTTTTGAGGTGCCAGAGTAGGGTCACACTCGGCCTCTTTAGGGATTGTTGCACATGGCGTGCAGGATAAGTACGGACTTCAACAGGTTGAGGCCTAACAACTTACTCTTGATTCAGAATGGCTAGGAAGTCAATGCTACCGAACTGAGTGGTAGCCTCAGTACTGAACACTAATGATGACATTTGACAAATGGATGTTGGCGCCATCTCCAAGAGTGATAGTAACAGATGTGTTCTGGAGGTTCAAAGGTAAAGATTAGCAATTAAAAATAGCTACACTATCACATTTCTTCCAAAAATATGGGTACAATAAGACAGAACATACTAAGCATATGCACTAAATAAAATCTCAAATGACTTAAGACTTTATTTATAAAGCCTTTAAGTTATGGCTTTTGACTTATCATTTCCTATTTTATTTTCATTTCTTATTTCATTCATTTTGTTTATACTCCACTGGAATTATAACTTAGATTTGACTAGCCAAAGATGGAAAGAGAAACTCCCTCGGAGTCACCAAAAATTGGGATCCAAAATGCCACCACCTCTTTTGGAAAAGAAAAGAGTTATTTTGGTATTGGTGAAAATTTTAGAAGGTAGATAAATAGTAGATAAGACACTGCCCAGAGATTTCATCCTCATTTGGTGATAACTATTTATATATGGTTCTAGGTTTCCTATAGGCGCAAGCCCCTATAGTTAATTACCCCTCCTAATACTGAGAGAGCACTTTCGATTAAGGTTAGTCAATTAATTATTAAATAACGAGTATATAATAGCAGTGAGTGGAGTTCAAGATTTATAGAATTTATTATTCTAATTTAAAACTTTTGGTGGGGGAACGATGATGCACCCGATCTAGATCTCATGGTTCCATCATCCGCCGTCATGTCCGGTCTTAATCAAAGGAGGTGATCTAACTTGATCAAGGATCAACACACATTTACGTTGTCCAAGGTATCCTTATATACCTGGGATGGAGTTTATCTAAGGGGATAAATATAAGTCAACCTTAGCTAACATAGGGCTTTTTTGCCCAACCAAATAAATTTTATATTTCACAACTCAAATATGATACAGTTATGACCATAATCCTTTGATCGGGTGGTTACCGCCAAATGGAATCATTATATTACGATCACGACCGTCACCTATATGCTTCCCAATGGCTCTACCCCTTGAGTTGTTAATTATAGGGTACACCTAAAAGGGAAAAAACTCCTATATCAGCTAAGGTAGACTTATGCATGTCTCCTTAGACAAACACCACCCCAGGTCTACAAGGAGACATAACTCATGTGTTGCTGATAAGGATCTTTTGGTCAGGTTGAGTCGACTACCTCCTCTGACTAAGTAGACTAAGGACCGCGATAACTTGGGATGAAGGAACCATGAGATCTAGATCATGCACGTCATCGTTCCCCTAACCATCTGCTTTAAGTTAAATATAATGAATTTCATAAATCTGAATTCTAAAACTTCACATGCTGCTATTATAAGCTACGCACTAAGTGACCTAACGACTAGCCTTAATCGAAAGTTCTCTCTCGGCACTGAGAGGGATAATTAACTATATAAGTGCTTGCGGCTATAGGAAACCTAGAACTTTCGAGTAGTGTCTTATCTACTATTCCATCTACCTTCTGAAAATTACACCAACACTTTAAACACTCTCTTCATCGAGAGGTCGATGGTGAATTTTTGGAGCCCATAATTTACAAAGTTGATGAAGAAGGATACTCCATTCAAATGGGACAAAGAGTACTAAGAAGCCTTCAATAACATTAAAAGCTACCTGTTAAATCCACCAATCATTATTTACTCTGAAGCCCCTCATTCTATACAGCATTAAGAATACCTGAGTATTATTTAACAACACAATGAAGAAAGCAAAGAGAATGCTCTTTATTATATCAATCAAAGGTTGATAGAAGAAGAAATGAAATATTCTCCAATAGACAAGCACTGTTTGGCATTGATCTTTACAGTCCAAAAACTCCATCACTATATATTATCTCACAAAATTACCCTCATCTCAAAGATGATCCACTGAAATACTTGATGACAAGACCAGCTTTAACAGACTGTTTAGAAAGATGGGCATTTTTGCTTTTACAATTTGATATCACATACGTATCACAGAAAGTAGTGAAGGGACAAGTCTTAGCAGATTTTCTTGCTGCACATCCCATTCCTATGGACTCTTCTCTTAACGATGATTTTCCTGATGAGCAAATTATGCTTATTCATGAAAATGTAAAATCACAAATTTGAGAAATATACTTTGATGGAGCCTCATCGATCAAACAAGTCCAATCTCTAAATTTCTCAAGGGCAAGAGAAGGAATCGGCATCGTCTTCATAACACCAGAATGAGAGATAATGAGATGATTATATGAGTTGACCAAGCCAAGAACTAATAATGAAATCGAGTATGAAGCATTAGTAGCAGGCCTTGAAGAAGCTATTTTCATAGCATTCAAAACTTGCATATTTTTGGTGATTCTCAGTTTATTATAAATCAAGTACTTGGCATCTATAAAATCAATAAGCTTGAGTTAGCTTTCTATTGCAATAAATCACTTGCAGCTCAAATTGAGAAGAGAATGTTGTGCTATGCTTTCGTCAATAATACTTTATATCGTAGATCTTTTGAACAAATGGCTACGATACCTAAAGGCAAATGAAGCTAGCAAAGTGATGGTTGAAGTTCATGAAGGACTTTGGCGTGTATATCAGTCAGGCACCAAGATGGCAGTAAAGATTAAAATGATGGGCTATTATTGGTCATCCATGGCGAGCGACTGTATCAATCATGCTAACATGTGTCATGAATGTCAAGTACATGAGAATATAATCTATCAACCTCCAAATCCACTACACCGAATAATAGCATCCTAGCCATTCAAATGCTGAGGTACAGATATAAGTGGACCAATTGATCAACTATCATCAGGATATCACTTCATCCTAACAACTAAGTATTTCTCTAAGTGGGCTGAAACTACTCCATTTAAAAAAGTTACTATTTATCGAGTGATTAACTTATTTATGCAATGTAGTCTATAGATTTGGAATGTCGAATAATTTCTGATAATGGCACAACTTTCAAAAATACAAAGATTTATGAATTTGTCAATCGACACAAAATTGATTGGTGATACTCTTCAATATACAATCCAAGAGCAAATGATTTGGCAGAGGCATTCAACAAGACATTAGTCAAGCTGCTCAAGAAGATTCTTACTAAAAACAAAAGAGAATGACATATTAAACTGATAGATGCACTATGGGCATATCAAACTACCTACAAGTCGACAACTAAAGCCACTCCCTATTCATTGGTATTTGGAACTGAAGTAGTTCTTTCAATTGAAGTTGAATTATCGTCACTTTAAGTAGTCATCCAATACAATCTAACTTAAGATTAAAATGTTCGTCTGAGAATGGAGGAACTCGACACGCTTGATCAAATTAGATTGCAAGCACATCAAAATCTGGAGGTTTATCGAGCAAAGATGTCTAGGGCTTTTGACCATACGATGCGACCTCGAACATTCCGGGGAGAATTGGTCTTGATGATGAAAAGACCAATTATTCTAATCGAAAATTTGCTGACAAATTTGAGCCTAATTGGGAGGGTCATTTTGTCATTGAAAAAGTGTATCAAGAAGGGGCATACCAACTTATTGACCTAAATGATGACCAATGTCACTAATTAATGATCGATACTTGAAAAAATGTTATACATGATGAATACATTCTCGAGGTACAATAAAAATCCCCTTGTAAGATAGGAAGCATTTTTTTAGTATATTTATTTTGGTCAACATCGGGCTTCATGCCGAGATCCCTAAATAAATATACATGCTCAAGAAAAAAATTTATCCATGAAATTCTTCTGTTATATAGGAGGCATTTTTAGATGTCTATACATAGATGAAATCAATGTTACATGTCAAAACCCTCTAAAGAGCATATCAACTCAAATATTGATGTATTTGCTTAATTTCATCTTAAAAGTTTTCTAAATGTGCTTTAGAATTCCCCCTGCAAGACAGGAGGCATTTTTATTTTATGTTAAGTTTATTTGAGTTGACATCGTGCTATAAGGCGAGATCCTCGAATATATTCTAATTTAGGTTGACATCAGCTTTACACCAAAATCTTTGAATTTTCTATAACTATTATTGCTAAAGTTGCAAGCTCTAGAACAAAAAAGAATTTACTTCACATGAAAGAGTCAAATGTCAAAATTTCTCTCCAAGATTCGTCAAATATCGGAGATTAAGTCAAAAGAACTCCCAATCTTGGAAGCTTCAATTGACTAAGTTGGGAAAATATCAACCTCTACATCCTGAAGTCTAGGACACTGATGGATTTTAAAGGTCAAACTCAACAAGGCCACAAATGGCCGAGTTGCTGACGCTATCCTCACTCAACAAGCCGTAAGAAAAGACCGCAGTGAAAGAGCCCCCGTTCGTTAGTCCGATGACTAAATCACCAACCCATCACAGCTTAAGTCAAAGACTCGAGTAGGTTCTAAAGTTCAAACTCAACAAGCCCACAAATGGTCGAGTTGTTGATGCTCTCTTCACTCATCAAGCCATAAAAAAAGGTCGCAATGAAAGAACACCGGCTCGTCAGTCTAATGATGATAGTTGTTCAATCTCAAGCCAAATCCAGCTTAGTGATTACAAGCAACCAGAATCCAAGAGATCTTTCTACTTGATCGATAGACCAAGACAATCTGAGAAAACTCTCAATTCAGAGCTTCCTCAAGTTAATCATTATATTGCATGCAGGGTGATATTTCAATTTATTCTCAAATGATCTGATCAAGCACAAAGCATAGATCAAAGTCAATCTCCTCATCAAGTCTGCCAAAGTAAAGCACAGGACCGAGGAAATAATTCCATAGTTCATACAAAGCCGATGGCCGAACTAAAAGAATTACGTGGTTATTCAGTATGTTAAAGCGCACATTGCTAGACTGATAACTCAACATTGGCCCTATATAAGCCGGGAAGCTAGGTCATCTGTGTACCCTTCAATGAGTCCGTCAAGACAACAAGCACAAGACTTGGATGTACATACACTTCCTGACAAGTCAATGTGGACAAATCAGGTCAATCTTTCATCAAGTCCGTCAAGTTTAAAGCTAGGACAGAAGAAATTCCAAATCTCAAAGTAGGCATAATAATTCCTCCATCAAACCCAACCAAGCACGAAGTTAGGGTCGAAGGAAACCTAAATCTGAAACAACATAAAGGACAGAGATCTTCAGCAAACCCATTGAAGTAGAGAGTAGAAGATAGAAGAAGCTCTTAATCCGACAAGTCAATCATGACAAATAAAGTAATCCCACTATTTAGCACATATGAACATAAGGCATCACACTAAGGACAAATCTCATTAAAGCTCTATAAGCTATTGAAATTGAAGCTGCAATGATTAAAATCTTTGGTCAACTCAAAAGCTCAGCCAATTTTCAATAAACAAGATCTACTCTATACATGAATCACATTTGTTGGGGGAGGGCATTTGTTGACCTCCATGCGTGATACATCAATCAAGTCGAGCTCAAAATTCAAATTCGACGGACTTTTGATATAACAGCTCGCAAATCGGAGCTGAGATGCACCAAACATCATCAAAATCAGTCGAAACAACCTCCAATCGATGAATGAACTTCGCCTTTGAGTTCAGAACATCAAAATTGATTGGAGTATAAATATTGTACAATCTAACAATCAACCGATTAAGCGATAGAGCTGTCAACGCATCTATACGTATATCGAGGTTAGGAGGCAGCGGCGATGCCTAAATGACCTCCGATCGATGAACAGGCTTTATCATTGCATTCAAAACATCAAAATTGATTGAAATATAAATATTGCACAATCTAACAATCAACTGATCAAGCGATCGAGCTATTAACGCACCTACGGGTATATCGAGGTCAGGAGGCTGCGACGATACCTAAATGACCTCCGATCGACGAACGGACTTTGCCACCATTCAAAACATCAAAATTTATTAGAATATAAATATTGCACAACCTAATGATCAACCGATCAAGTGATCGAGTCGTCAACGTGCCTACATGCATATTGGGTTACGGATGCTCAAATGACCAACGCAAATTGAGGCGGTTTAGAAATATCAAAATCTATCTGAGAGACACACTCAATTGCATCTCGCATAAGTGAGCGAAAGCGGCGGCATTTTAAGTTGAAATCTACCCGATTTGACACCGACTTGAATCAAATGACCTTCGATCATGAAATTGACTGCGACGTTACGTCTATGTGATTTTGTCGGTGTGAAATTTACATTAAGATCAATTAAGTGCTTAAAAAAATTAAATAAACTTATTTATGACCTAATAACCCTATTTAGCCCTAACCGATCCAATCCCACTATTCATGGCTTCACGCTCCATCATTCTCGCTTTTCCTCTCCCATGCATGGGCTCGCTCGATTCCCTACAAGCCGAGCTCGATTTCATTCGTTCCTCCCTCGCTCGCTTTGGTGTCCTCAACCGCAAATAGGGTGTAACGAAGCGAGCTTGACGACAGAACTCTTGTTCATGTTCTCGCTTTGAAATTTAATTTGTTCGTGTTTGACTCATGTTCGAAATGGCTCGAAATTTCACCGCTTGTCGCCGTTTGAAAATTGCTTTGTTTGTGTCACTCGTGTTCAAATGCAATAATGAAAATCAGTAAAGGAGGATTCAACTGAGCCAATCTTTTACATAACAAAAGTTCTAACCACCAAACTATGCTTGTATTTATGATAAGTATATGTGTTAATATGTATATATATAATAATAATAATAATAATATAATATAATTTTTTATTTCGAGCTGAACACGATCGAACAAATGATTATTCATGTTCGGCTCATTTATATATCGAGCTTGAAATATCTATTCGTGTTCGGCTCGTTTAGTTAACGAACGAGTCAAACACAAACTACATATCGAGCCGAACACGAGTTGTTCGCGAACAATCAATTTTTTGACAACCCTAACCCCAAAACCCTCTCTTTGCTCGATCTCGACACAGACGCATCTCTTTCAACCGACAATCTTTAAGGCTTTGTGATTTTTTTTGCTTGAGATAATTTTAATTTTGAGTTTGAATAATGTCTTTTGAAACTATTTTAGTTTCATCTCACTAAGCTCTGTTTTACTTTTCAAAGCAAAAGAAAATACTTTTGAATATTTTAAACCAGCCTTTCAAGAATCTTTCCAAACTTTCTAAATCTCTATTTCTTCCCTTAACCGAAAAGGGGACTCTCTCGTTTCTCTCTCTTGTCCAAGCCGCACGCAAGCAAACCATAAGGCTCTTCTTCCACTCTTCCCTGCTCTTCCGTTCCCCATTTTTTCAATCGAAGCAAGCCACAAGGAAACCAAAGCTTAGCACAATCTCTTCCCTCTTCACTCGATCCCTTTAATCCTGTAAGCCCCTTTCTCTCTTGAAATTTTCTAGCCAAAATTCCCCTTTGGCCGAAACTTTCATTTGGCCGAGACCTTTTCATTTGGCCAAAACTATCTCATCTATTAATCCCACACAAAATTGGTTTCAGAAAAATTGAAATATAAAATCCCTCCATATTTATAGTGGGTCGAACCTCTTAATTGAGTAACAATCCGATCAGCCTATCCTTTCTCTCTATTCAGACATTCAACTTAAGAAAACTCCTAGTATTTCTTCCCAATCTTTCTTTGGCTCTTTCAATGTTGATGATATAGTGAAATGGCTGATTGTGAATATGTAGAGAAGTATAAATGTGTGAATGTGGGGATATATATATCTTTCTTTCTTAAGACCGCCAATGTCAATAGGCATAAATGAGTGAAGACGGCTGTGGTGTCACAAAGACACCTAGCTATACTCAATAGCGTAATCGAAGAGTCAAAAAAATTGTTAATGTCGCCTCTATGTCAAATTCTATCAATTTTCATCAATTTTCTAATTTTCAGAATTTTCAAACTAAAAAAAAAGAGAGAAAGAAAGAATCAAGATTTATTTAAGAAAAAGAAACACAAAAAATAATAAAATAATATGGAATTAAAATTGAATTAAACAAGTCAAGTGAATATACAAAATAAATATAAATGTGAGCATAAGAAAAAGGGATTATTTATAAAGTCTTTTCTTTAAATTTAAAAGCTCACAGGCAATATCAATTAATTTCTCCACTTCCTCTACCAATACTCAAAAGATAACTTATGACTTGAAGAATTAAATGAAATGTGGAACCAAAAAAAAAAAACTCTCCTAAATTCTTTCAACTTATAAGAGGAGAGTCAACCCATTTATCAAGGGTCATAATTAATCAATTTTTAATCAATTTCAAATAAATTCTTAAGCTCATAACTTGAAATTAAAATGATTTTCAAGATGACCACGAGATGAATTTAAAGGAGATTAAATAATTCATAAATGAATTTGAATGGGTATCCAATGATTCATAAATAAATTAAATACTATACTTCAAATAAAGAAGAGATGACTAAACTCAATTAGATCCATCATATTTGAAATAAAGTTTGAATTTCATTGATATATATATAAACTAACCTTGTGACATTATGCCTCACATAATTTCAGAAAATATTTGATCTAAACATTGAAAATTTCTTATGAATTGAAACATAAACTTCAAGCATTTCAAATAAAATTTGTAAGTGATCTCAATAGAATTCCATGGAATCTGAAAGCTTAACTTCAAGCGATAAGATGAATAGAAATAACTCAAAACAAATTTGCATTAAGCTTTATAATTTGATTTAAAAATGAGAGTTTAATTAAATGACTTATTGGTAAAAGTGAATGGTTAGATTATTTGGTGATTCGTTAAAGAATTTGAAAAGAAAAGAAATGAGTATTATTTGCAATACATTTGGAATATCTATGTGATCATAAATGAAACTCTTTTTGTCTATGAGGATGAATAAAGCTTTTCATTGAATGTTTCCAAATGTAATCAATGAAGAATCAAATGATAATGATTCTACATTTGTATAAATACCAAATTAAATATTAAAATAATACTACACTACTGGATTTGCAACTCTTTATATAAGCAGACAAAATGAGACATCAAATCAAATTTTACAAAAATTATAAGACTTCCTTCAATCAAAAATTAAGAAATTTCATTTTTATTATGATTTTCAAAATCAATGATTTCATTAATTAGATGAAATTATCTAAGTCATAAATACCTGCATGTGCCGACATGAAATTTGAAGTGATTTTAATATCCAAAAGGTAGAAAAGTTAAGTAAGTAAAAATCTGAAATCAATCTCATAATTCAGAAATAAAAAATACCTAAATTACTAAATAGTCGCATGGGCCCCGACACTATTAATATTTAAATTCAGTGACGCGACGCTGAAGTTGCTTCTCTGATCTTACGATGCACGGTTAACAAAATCTAAAATCTAATTATTATAAGAATTTAATTAAAATATCTGCTAATTATCACGTGACGAGAGATGATCCTCGTTAGAGCTAAACAGAGTTTATAGGATCTAAAATTCTCAAATATATTTGATTGAATCAATTAACTACCCCGATGATGGCTATATTGAATGATGATTTCAACCAAATGAGATAATCACTATCAAAATATGCTCACAATTTCAAATCAAAATTAACTCAAATTAAGTATTAATCTAAAAATGCTTAAATTAAATTAAATATCTAAAAACTTAAAGCTAAAATCTAACTCACCTTTCACAACTATTTGTCAGAGATGACAATTAAGAAAACTCTAGTTTACAAAGAAGACAATGTCGAATCAAGTGTTCTACTATGTTCACTCTCAATCAATCTCACACCGTAGACATGTCTCCTCTAACTGTATGGCTTGCAATAAGCCCATATATAATGCAGCTTTAGTTCTCGATCGAGTGGTTGCATCAAATGAAACCATTATATTACGATATCACGATGTAGTGATGCTTCCCAATGGCTATACCTTTGAGTAAATGAATCATAGACATAATAGGCAAAAGTCATTGCCGTAAGGTAGACTTAAGTCTATCTTTTGACAAACACCACCCGTGTCTAAAAGGATTTCTAATGGCGAACCATGCTATTAATAAGGATACTTGAGGCTAGTCAATACCTCCTCCGACTAAGTAAAGGCAGATATATGGAACCATGGGATCTAGATCAGACACGTCATCATTCCCACAACCATCCGCTTTAAGCTAAAATGATTAATTTCATAAATCTAAATTTTAACCTCCATATACTGCTACTATACATTACGCGATCTAACGACTAAATTTTAATCAAAAGTTATCTCTCTTGAGAGGGTAATTAACCATATGCTGCTTATAAAATCCAACTGATCTAAAGTCCTCAAGGACGAATCTCTATAGTGTTTATCTACTATATCATCTACCTTCTGAAAATTTCACCGACACTTAAATCATATTCACCTATATGGTATGATATGAATTTTCTGTTCACAATAATACTCAAATTAATTTTTAAAAAAATTCCCAAATTTAGTATACGAATAAATCTGTAGATAGCTGTGAAAAATCCTTGACCAACACTATTTCCAAAAAAATAACAACAAAATACAGCTAATTGTAAATTATCTATAAAATAAAACTATTTCAGAGACTAACCTTTAAAAGCAAAAACTGGAGCCAAAATAACGCACTGCCCCTCCACTGCCAACTAAGGCTCTTAGTGGCAAGAAAACGATTACAAAGAGTAAAATTCAAGAATCCAACGGTCCCACTCCAACAATTACGAACTCCGAACACCACCTATCAAAATATAATTAAAATGAAAATGATAATAATTAAGGACTTAATTGAACTAAGAATCAAAACTACTTTGTTTGCTGCTCCCTCGGCTTCACCTTCCACCTCCTTGCTGTTAGAACGTCACTTACTACCAAATTTAACCCTAAATGATTGCTTTCTGGACCTTTTCATACTGGGATTGATTGGCTTTCAAGTGAAGGCAGAGAAAGGAGGTGCTTTTTATACTTTTTCTCCGACTTAACTTCCCACGATATTGGTTACAGAATCACTCTGCATGATTAGGAGTTGGAAGTTATGATGGAGCCTAACTAATGGAGGCAGGTGACTGCTTCTAATATCAACCTGATTCCAGTTACTTGCCAGCAATCCATGGCTTTTCGTGATATGGTGGCGAAAGGGCTTCTGCTACTGCTGCTGTGCCTCACAGGTCTTCAGGCCAGCCATGGCACCACAGATCCACAGGATGGTTGGTTTAACTTCTAACTCATCTTCTTGAAGTAGATGAAAGAATTTCGATAGAGTGAAGACTTATGAACCTCATAAACTGATTATGTAATATCTCAGCTGCTGCTCTCTTATCTCTAATGAGTCAGTGGACGAACACCCCACCAAGCTGGAGCGAGTCTGACGATCCTTGCGGCATGAACTGGGATGGAGTGGTTTGCAACAACACAAGAGTCACGGTGGTGTAAGTGATTCCAGGAATTTTGAGAAACCATTGTATACTTTTACTCCCCTTTAACGAATTAAAATTGGGTCAGGATGAATTTTAAAATCCATGAATTCAAGTTTTATTACACTATCTGGAAGCAAAATTAAAGATTTTAAAATCACTCCTAACCAAATTCTCATCAGAATATTCTCATATAAGTTTTTTCTCCATCTTGAATCATCTTCTATAAATTTATCTTCAATCTCTGTAGGAGACTATCTACTATGGGCATCAAAGGTACTCTAAGTGGTGACATAGGTCAGCTCGCAGAACTCCGATCGCTGTAAGTCTTTTCTCTCAAACCAGTCTATGATATTTTGATATATTCATTCAGCAGGATGCCAGAAAATCTAAACAAAATATAATAATTAAAGAGTTAGAACAGCAACATAGTGAAAATGAAAGAGCAGCATATATTTATGATGTAAGGCCAACCTGCAGAGACTTGTCCTTCAACAATTTACTTGGTGGTCCGCTCAGTCCTAATATTGGGAACCTGAAGCAGCTCACAACATTGTAAGTCTGTAAGGTTTAATTTTTGTAAATATGACACCATCCATCGCATTAGAGATTTTTTTTTTTTTTAATCTTATCATCAAATCTAACCTGCTTTGTTTCTGTCTTATAAAAGGATCCTAGCTGGTTGTGACTTCAGTGGCAACATCCCGAGCGAATTAGGCAATCTGCAACAACTCTCCTTCTTGTAAGGATCCCCATGGTTGATTTTGTAGCATTCTTATTTCAGTGATTCCAAACAGTACGTTCAATTCTTTCCAACTTACATTCCACAGAGCTCTGAACTCAAATAAATTTAGTGGTAAGATACCACCCTCACTGGGTGGCCTGTCCAATCTGTACTGGCTGGACCTTGCAGACAATCAGCTAAGTGGACCTCTACCAATCTCCACAAAAAAGGCTCCTGGACTAGACCAGCTTCTCCACACAAAGCACTTGTATGCTCCTTCAGAAAATGAAATAACTATTCATTGATCCAGATGAAGCTTTCATATTTGATATCTTCTTTATATAAATGGTTTGGTTCTTTTCTGGTGTTTGAACAGCCACTTTAACAAGAATAAGTTATCAGGCAATATACCAGACAAGCTCTTCAGTTCCAGCATGTCCCTGATACACTTGTAGGATGCTCCATTCTCATCTTCGGTACCATCAAATCACATAATGCTTGTCAATCTGAAACTGAATCTATTTTTACTGTTCACAGGCTGTTTGATGGCAATCAATTTATGGGAGAGATTCCAGATTCTCTAGGACTGGTACAAACGCTTGAGGTTATGTGAGTTTTATCCAAGATAATTCTCTTTGATTACAAAGAAAAATAATGTTGAATCTACATTTATCTTACAAATGCTATATTGATTCTTCCAACAGGCGACTTGATAATAATCATCTAAGTGGATCTGTGCCTAAAAATATTAACAATCTCACACAAATCACCGAATTGTAAGCTTCTTACAAGTTCGATAACTTCACATTGTTGTGTGTTAGCACTTATTCTCATTCCCTTTCTGTTCTTGCAGAAACTTGGCAAACAACAAACTAAGTGGACCTTTGCCAGATTTGAGTGGGATGACAGACCTTAATTATGTGTATGAACTCATTTGAACACCATCCAATGCCTTTCCAAATTACACTTAATATTAAAATCTGGTATAACTCAGACCATTTAAATTGCTCTTCAGAGACTTAAGCAATAACTCCTTTGACCCTTCAGAAACTCCAGCCTGGTTCTCAGAATTATCATCTCTTACGGTTCTGTAAGTTATCTGGAATCAATTTTTATTTGATCTATAAGTGATGATACCTTTTTGCAATTTCAATATAATTCTTTTGATTCATAAACAACTTTCTAAGAAAAAATGTTCACAATCAGAGTCATTGAATCTGGAGGGATTCATGGAAAGGTGCCAGAAAAGCTGTTCAGTTTTCCACAGCTAGAACAAGTGTAAGTGAGAAATGTCTTCCTTGTGGAGGACAAGTTAGAAAAATATAGCACCTAATTCTTATATATTTACTATTTAACCACCATCTTATCTTAATTTTTCAAATTAATACCCAAATACTAAAATTCATAACAAAAGATCAAACCCGTATTTTCATTTTTGTAAAACTCTCAATGATTTGATCATGGCACATATAAATATATGAATTTAAAAGTTCAAAAAAATAAAAATATAGTTAAATTATAAATATATAAGAATTAAGTGATTGATTTGTAAATTTCTCAAAAATATAGCATGAATGAATCAGGAATATGACATCTTGAAAACTATTGACAGGATACTTGACAACAATCAATTTAACGGCACTCTCACCATGGGTGACGCCATAAGTGAACAATTGCAGGTTGTGAATTTCAGAGACAATCTTCTCAGCTCATTCACAGTGACCTCTAAATATAACAAAAGCCTAATGTAAGAAAAAGTTTCCAAAATCCTTTTATGTACATGATAACTATGATGACACGTCTTTGTTGATGAAACCTCACGGTGCTGATCTGCATTTTTGTGCTTTGTTTACTGCAGACTCATTGGTAACCCTGTATGTGATACTCAGTTATCGAATACGGTATATTGCCGTCCACAACAACAGCAATTATCAGCACCTTATTCAACAAGCATAAACCATTGTGGCAAAATATTATGTCAAATGGGACAGAGTCTGAGTCCTCAGAGCTGTACTTGTGCCTACCCTATCAGGGTTTGATGGTTTTCCGAGCACCTCGATTTCGAGATGTGACAAATGCTACATTATTCCAAGCTCTTGAGAGTAGTTTTTGGATGAAACTTGGTCTAACACCTGGTTCGGTATTCCTTCAGAACCCCATGTTCAATAGTGATAATTATATGGAGTTGCAGGTTAAGCTTTTCCCATCGGAGGGAATGTACTTCAGCAGATCAGAGGTTCTAAGAATTGGATTTGATCTGAGCAATCAAACATATAAACCTCCACCCTTGTTTGGTCCCTATTACTTCATTGCGACCCCATACCCATTCCCAGGTAATTATTCCAATGTTCATTTAACAGAACTAACAAGAATTACTAAGACAAATTAATGAAAGTACTTACAAAACCATGAAAATATATGCCCCAGATCAGGGTGGCAAATCTTCAATGAGCACAGGTTTGATCATTGCCATAGCAGCTGGTTGTGCTCTTTTGTTCGTGGGACTTCTAGGAGTAGGAATCTATGCACTTGTACAAAAGAAGCGAGCAAGAAAGGCTATGGAAATAAGCAGACCATTCTGTATGTTCCCCGTTAAGCATTCTGCTTGTTCAATCTAGTAACTGTTCCAAGTGCCAAATTTTCAAAAATGGGATTATATGTAAATATATTAAGTGTATTCTTTCAGCATCATGGGCAAACAGTAATAAAGACAGTGAAGGTGCACCTCAACTAAAAGGAGCTAGATGGTTTTTCTACGATGAGCTCAGAAAAAGCACCAATGAGTTTTCACAAGTCAATGAAATTGGGTCTGGAAGCTATGGAAAGGTATGGTTCCTAACAAAAAATAAATTTTTTGATAGCAGGGCCACCATTCTTACCATTTCTTCATCTTCAGGTATACAGAGGAATGCTTTCAACAGGACAATTAGTTGCAATTAAAAGGGCACAACATGGATCCATGCAAGGAGGCCTTGAATTTAAAACTGAGATAGAATTGCTATCCAGAGTCCATCACAAAAACCTAGTAGGACTAGTAGGTTTCTGTTTTGAACAAGGAGAGCAGATGCTTGTTTATGAGTTCATTCCTAATGGAACACTAAGGGATAGCTTGACTGGTATGTACTTCAATCAAAACCAGATATGTCAAAACCAAATGTTTATACATATTAAAATTTATTATAGCTTAATCTTGCAATATAGGAAAGAGTGGCATACATCTGGACTGGAAGAGGAGGCTTAGGATTGCCCTAGGCTCAGCTAGAGGTCTATCATACCTCCATGAACTTGCTAATCCACCAATAATCCATAGAGACGTTAAGTCATCCAACATCCTTTTGGATGAAAACTTGACAGCAAAGGTTGCAGATTTTGGCCTTTCAAGGTTGGTATCAGACGGTGAAAAGGGGCATGTTTCTACTCAAGTAAAAGGAACATTGGTGAGCAACTCTTCTAATTTTCCTCTTGCTATTCTGGCATCTTCCTTTTATATTAACAAATATATACATGATAAGATTGGATTAGCTCTAGTGACAGATAAGATTAGAAAGAATCACCGTAGATGGTTTGGTAACATAAAACGCTAGCTATCTAATGACCCAATTAGAAGAGTAGATATATTAGATTCTCAATATGTTAATAAAAGTTAGAGGTAGGCCTAAAAAGACTTAGTTAAGAAGTATAAAAAATGATCTTAATTTGTTAGGCTTTAATGAGAATATGTATAGGACATATTAGAGAAAAAGGATTCATGTAGCCGACCTCACATAGTGGATAAAGACTTATTATTGTTGTTGTTCCAGCAGTTTCCTTTTGTTAGTTGATCCGAACCTAAAACCACAACTAAAAATGCCTACTTTTGTGAGCCATTTAATAAAAAATTTAACCTAAATCATTAAGCCAGATTTAAAACTACACTAAGGTCCTTTGTGAGAAGTGCAACAAAAGATTAGTTTCCTGATACCTTCTGTTTAATGTGTATTACAGGGTTATCTAGATCCAGAGTATTACATGTCCCAACAGCTTACAGAGAAGAGCGATGTTTATAGCTTTGGGGTGGTGATGCTCGAGCTGATAACTGCAAGACAACCAATTGAGAAAGGAACATATATAGTCCGTGAGGTGAAGATGTCTATGAACAAAAATGATGAAGAATTCTATGGCCTGAAGAAGATAATTGATCCCTTGATTCTCAGTGCAACAAATCTAATAGGTTTTGGAAGGTTTATAGAATTAGCTATGAGATGCGTTGAAGAATCAGCTTCAGATCGTCCTACAATGGGTGAAGTGGTAAAGGAAATCGAGACGATTTTACAAAATGATGGACTCAACACAGACTCAACTTCAGCATCTTCATCTGCAACAGACTTTGGAAACATAAAAGGCACTTTCGGTCATCTATATAACGACTCATTCCCTAGAAAGGAGGGAAAGGGCAGTGCATTTGATTACAGTGGTGGGTTTACATTGTCAACAAAACCTGAACCAAAGTAATGGAACCATTCATCAGTTGTTATCTTAGATCTATGTACATATTTATTTGATATTTACAGACTATGTCCTTAAAGATCAATGCAACAACTAAAATTAAATAATTTTCCACGAGTACATACAACATCAAATTGTTTTCTCATAATCCAAATATATGAATATTAAAACTCAGTTCAACATACTCAATGAAAAAAATTTTCATTCATGTCTAAACAAACTGAAGCTGTACATAACTCAGCCAAACAACACGCCACACAAATCAACCCCGTTGAATAAATACTACAATAACTACTATAATCATTTCACGTTCTCCCTGACATAAAGCGATCGCCATTTGTTTGCTTAATTTATAAAATAACCTCTCCAACAATGTTTAATTTAAGAATGAAGCCAAATAAAAAATAAAAATCTTCGAACTGTGGAACCAACAGGTGCTCATTGCCTGGAATTCTACAACTCTTTTTTACTTCAATTTTCTTATCTATTAAATGTACAAGAAAAGACTATAACAGAGAGTCGTGCAGCCGAAACAAGAACTGACACCAAAATGAGGTGGCGTACCACACAAGAGTGGAACCTATAAAAATAAAGGAATACAACAAATTCTCATACATAACATCACAGCAATGTTTATCAAAAATGAAAATTGAAGGAAGAAAATTACTAAAACAACAGTCCAAAAATAAAAACCACTAAAATAAAATAAACATAGAATTTATCAATTTATTTGATTCAATAGCACAACGTGGATTTTTGGCAACCATGAATTTTGAGTTTTGCATTAATAATATTTGGCTTGGAAAAAGTCGCCTTTGATAAATTGTTCAACTGATAGTCATGAAGTAGGTGTTGTCACAATTGTTGTTCCTAATGCAAAGCAATCCATAAGTAATTACATGTAGACTTGTCATGCTAATGCACAAGATACCTTTGGTATCCACAACCAGTAACTGTAAAAAAATTATTAATTAATATTTCTGGCACAAAAGTTATGCAACTTTCTGAAACAAGTATTGAATGTCAGTTTTAAGGAGGCAAAAAAAGAGAAGAATTAAAAGTTTTGGTTAAGAGTGCAAGGTATAAAGTCAAATTAGATGTATTAAAGATTAAACTGATACATAAATTTTCTAAATTTTTTTAACTTATAAGCATTTATACAATGTGTGTATGATTTTATATGACACAGCTTTTCTAAAAATTAATTTTTTAAACCTTTCAAGATGCAGAGAAAACCTTCATCACCAGGTTTGAATTCCATCTCTCTTATTCACATCTACAGTACACTTGTAGTTTTAATAATTAATAGTCAGCTTTTAAGAAATCTTCATGCAAGCCATGCCTATATTGCGCAAATGATTATGCAAGTTTAGTAGGTATAAGCTCAATAAAAAGTTCAAGGAGATCTATAAATCTTTTAGGCTAATTCTATCTCTTTCACTTTTACTAGCCATGCACTCAACATCAAATTCTATAACTGCTATCACTTCTCATGTTGAACTATGTTTAGTTTAATCCGTGTGAGCAGGCTACAAAGGATGTCAAAAATAGCACCTATGACTATGAAAAGTTCAACAATTTTGTAATTTTCATTTGCAATTTATGGAATGAAAGTTACTCAATTAACCATAGCAGGTTACCCAAAAATTGTGGGTAATGAGAAATTAAAAATTTTAATCGAGCTCTTTTCTTTTTATATAGAGTTTTTCAAAAATTTCGCATCTTTGTTATACATGATTTTAAGTAAAACAGAAAATTTAATAATCCCATTAAATATATCTCAACTAATGTGAGGCATCGGTAGTCGTATTACATGAAATAAAGTGAATCATTTTACAATAGTTATCTACCATGACAAAGAATTATATCTCTTAAAGTTCATCACAATTCTAACATGAAATATATGTTAAAATCTTCTCACATGACTAATAATGAAGATTTTCTTTCATCAAACCTTTCAAAGTTGAGGGCCATTCAATAAAGCGCCTCAAAAACCTTCCTCTAGAAGATAGGAATCTGAGTTGCTAGATTTCAAGTTGGAACATGAAATATATGTTAAAATCTTCTCACATGACTAATAATGAAGATTTTCTTTCATCAAACCTTTCAAAGTTGAGGGCCATTCAATAAAGCGCCTCAAAACCTTCCTCTAGAAGATAGGAATCTGAGTTGCTAGATTTCAAGTTGGATTGAGTCCATCCTTCCAGGGACAACCTCCTTAAAGACCTTCCTCTCGAAGTTAGCTCCATCGAAGTTCCTCGATATCAACATAGATAAATTAATTGTTCCCAATAAGCTATTTCTTTGAAAAGGGTGATCAAAGAAAACACCAAAAACAAAGCCTCACCTCCTCAATGATAGACATGTCATGTCACTTCTCTCGAGAAATCTCTTAAAATATAATTGAGAAGTTTTCAATACACTATCAAAACTTATATTTGTTAATCACAAAGAACAACATTACACATTAGTGACAGGTCTCCTCACCACTCTTTTGTGGCATCATAACAATTTATAAGTGTGGGCTCGAAAATTCGCCATCGACCTCTCGATGAATAGAGTTTGATTAATGCGATCAAATCTTCATAAGTCAGATACATTTATAAATAAGACACTACTTAGAGATTTCACTCTCATTTTGTGTGTACTTTAGTGTTGACCTATAACTATGTGCCACTTGAAATTAAATAAATATGGTGAAATTAAAATGCCCTAATCGCGATCGAGATCGATCTAATTTGCTGCAATTTGAAAATTGCTCAGAATGCTTGAAAATATTAAAATTAATTAAATAACAAATATCAAATCAATTAATGATCAAATAATTAAATCAATTTTAATGAAATTGTGTGCATCAAGTCGGGAAGCTCGACAACGTCCGAACGACCTCAAATTGATCGCGGCCGCCGCCAAACGTGTCAAAACCTATCAAACGACGCCTTCCAGATTGATTCGGCAGCGCCGAAGCAATTGAGCGTGACGCGCCAATTTACCTAATTTCACTACGCCGCCGACTTTGCAAACGCGATCGAAATCGACGCGTCAGATTCACAAATGTAAACAACTAAAATTGATACCCATATTACTATGGTTTATTATTAGGATGATTCGTCAAAATTTATGTGATTATGACTAATTACCTTAATTATTAAACTGGTTTGTAATTAGCCTAATCTCTTAACTCCGTTATCCTTACCTAACCTCTCGCCACTCGCAATGAAATGACCACATTCTACGCCGGCCGCAATCAATCGGTTGGCTAAAGAAAGGAATATGCGACTCTCTCACGCTTATCTACTCACGACATTCCTCTCGGTATCTGGCTTCTTCTTCCCAGCGATTCTTCCTCTCTCACGAAAATCCCTTTCGTTCTACTACTCTTCCAATCAAGCTCTAGGCACGATCCTCCTCGCTTCGACGTTCTCCGTGACTCAAGTTTCTCGTTCTCGGCGATCTCTTGATTCTCTCCTTTTCGACGCAGGAGCTCAAACCAACCTGACGCCATTCATCCGTCCCTCTACTTCTTTTGGCTACGTGTCTCTCGAGCTCACAGTGGTGAACCTAAAAATCCCTTCTCCTTCTTCTCCTTTTAGCAAATCAACACCTCCAGGTCAAATGTGATACATGCTGAAATCATTTTTATCAAAGGAGTTTATGCCATGCTACTTGTTATCTCCTATAGATTTCATTTGTTTTATCTCTTGTACATGAGTAGAATGAAAGTAAAAGTGAAATTAAATGAAAAGTGTATGTCATACTATATGCTTATCTCTTATGGATTTCATTTATTTTGCCTCTTGCATATGAATAGAATGAAATCTGAAAATAAAATCTGAAATTAGAAAAAAAGAGAGGGTTTTGGTATACTACTTGCTATTCCCTATGGTTTCATTCTTGCATATTTTCCTGTTTCTATCATTTTGATATCTTGTTAATAGGATAATGCTATGCTATCAAAATGTCCTCATGTCTCAACATCCACCCACGACGCCTTTTCTGCGGCTCTCAGAACCCCATATGGGAGAGCCGAGATTAAATTTTGATTATTATGCTCTTAATTAAATATACACGCAAGTAACTTTTTTTTTTATTATGCAAATGTAAGCTTTAAATTCATTACTATATATCTACTCATGTTTCTCCAACATATAGGAAACTTGTCTTATGCTAACCCATGCACGCCTTTCTTGGCGTGGTGGGCAATCAAAATTCTACCGGTGCACCTATACCATGCACTTTCTGGTGGGAAGAAGTCTCCTCAAGTACTCTATCGGATGACGGGAGGATCAAATTTTCTTTAAAAAAAAAAAGATAGAAAGAAAGGATGAAATGCTTAGTTAACATGTTTTAAAATGCTTTTTCATATATGAATACTTATGCTTCAATCTCTATATAATGTTTATCCTATTTGGCAAGTATGACATAAAGTGGTTAATATAAATGCTTTATTGAATTTCTATATCATGCAGTTTATTTTCTTATTTGACCATTATGACATGCATTGTGTAATGCTCACCAGACTCTATTTAGCTTGACATGTTGTGAAATACACATTGACATATATGTTCAAACATAATTATCTCCCCTACTTTACTTGTCATTCCCACCATGATTTACATACATCCATGAGACATAGTGAAAACATGAAGCAAACACATATGAAATAAATTAAATCTACCATATGACATGACACCTATCATGAAGATATCAAAATAGAAAATTGTCAAGTTAGAAAGAGAACTTACAAGTCTATATGACACAACTTAACCCTTTTTGCAAGATTGAAAGAGAACTAAGTAGAAAGAGAAGTTAGGAAGTAAGAGATGAGAGGTGAACCCTCTTATTTATAGACTTCTCCTTTTTTTTCATCTATCTTATGATCGACACATGCGGTCTCATAAGCACGCAAGAAAATCATCTAAAATTTTGTCATATCATATGCATTACATGTGGCATGCCCTCGTATCATTATCACTTCTTAATGCCATAAAAAAAGGAGGAATGGATTTAAAGAGAAAATAAACTCTTTCTTTTATCTTCTTAATAAAATTTAATGGTATTATGCCCCATTTGTCATGAGCCAGATGAGGTGGATTTTAATTAACCCACTTGCTTCTTTTAAATGACATATGACATCTACTCATATCTTTATCTTCTCCTCTCCCTTATCAAGAGAAAAGCTATGGGTGATTGATCATACCTTCAAAAATGATTTATTTCATTTATGTTGATTATTACATGAAAATTTCTTTTAAATCGTGCCTAAATTCATTCTAGGCCCATTACTTTACTTTTGATCATATGAAAAAAATGATTTATTTCAGTTTCTGATTTGCCACATAGAAAGGGTTCTTAGCAAATCAAGTTCATTTTATTACTTTATATTTGATCATAAGCTTCAAAATGATTTATTTCAGCCTTTATGTTTGTCGATTTGCCACATAGAGAGGTTCTTAGCCCAAATCTGCCTAAGTTCATTTGGTCCATTACTTTATATTTGATCATAGTTCAAAATGATTTATTTCATTTTTTATTTTCGATTTACCACATGAAAGTTCTTAGCCCAAATGTCTAAGTTCATTTGCCCATTACTTTATATTTGATCATAGTTTCAAAATTTCACCCTTTATTTTCTGATTTGCCATGAAAGGGTTTCTTAGCATAAAACAAATGCCTATATCTATTTAGTCCATACTTCACGATGATCAAATAGGCTTCCAAAATAATTTATTTCAGCCCTCTATACCCTTGTTGATGACATAGGAGTTTTTGGCCAAAATAATATATCATATTTCCAATGAAATATTTAAGTCTATGTTTATGTCTATTACCTTACATTTGATCAAATAAGCTTCCAACATAATAATTTATTTCAGCCATATCTTGCTGATTTGTGACATAAAAGGGTTTTTGGCCAAAATAATATGCATATCATATTTCAATGAAAAGGCTTAAGTCTATGTTTGGTCTATACCTTACATTTGATCAAATATACTTCCAACATAATTTATTTCACCATATCCTCGATTTGTTGCATAAAAGGGATATTTCCTACGCGGATTCATAACATACTCTTAGATATGACAATCTTTATTTTATGTCAAAGATTTTACTGATCAAAATGACTTAAAGTATTCGCCAATCCCTATTACTGATTTCACGTAGTTAAAGGTGTTCGAGCCTAAATAATGTTCATGTTATATCCTAGATGAATATCAATCTCTATCTCATATATACATAATCCCGGTTTGGTCTTCGGACCGGGTTCGGGTTAACAAAACCCAAAGATGTCATATTAAAACCTAAATTTGTAGATTGAACCTACATTTCAACTAGACATTTAATGTCCATACAATATTTTAAAAGAACATATACTCATATGTATGTTGAAATATCCAAATAATAGTGACATGCAAGTTAGATATAAAATAAAGAATACGCTACACTTCCTGCTGCCTTCTGACCCGTTAACTAACCTAAAAAAATCAAAATTTGATATATAAACTTCAACATTAGACATCTTAATGTCCATACAATTCCCAAAGAACGATATATCCGTATACGTTGGAGTAATTAAGTCAAATACAAAATACATATGCTACACTTCCGATTTGGTCTTGGTCCAAGTTAACAAAACTCAAAAAAAATCAAAATTTGACATATAAACTCCAACTTAGACATTCTAATGTCCATACAATTCCAAAGAACAGATATTCGTATGCATGTTGGAGTAATTACTAA
This sequence comes from Cymbidium sinense, assembly GCA_021442155.1. Lineage (NCBI taxonomy): Eukaryota > Viridiplantae > Streptophyta > Magnoliopsida > Asparagales > Orchidaceae > Cymbidium > Cymbidium sinense. The sequence continues at coordinate 4,014,659 of CM038217.1, forward strand.
GTCAAATATAAAGAACAGATGCTACATAATCCCGATTTGGTCTTCGGACCGGGTCCGGATTAACAAAACTTAAAAATTTGATATTATAAGAATTTCAAGTTAATAATATTCGGTAGTTTTACAATCATATAATATAAAATACGAATCAACTCACATACGAATTCAAACCCTCAAGAAAAAATCCCAAACCCGATCCTCTACATGTCAAACTAGAGTGACAGTTTTGAAAGATTATACTTCGAGATAATGAATTCCATCCTCAGAACGGACGTAGCAGTAGGCCTATCAATCGATATTAACCCTGTGATCGGTACAGAATTATAATTAAAATTTCAGATAAAATGATCATATATTCAAATCTAAATTAATCATAAAACGATCAAAATTCAAAAAAAATAACAAAATATAAATAAATAAATAAATAAAATGAAATTAATTATTTAAATTAAAACTAAATAAATAAATAAAATAAATCCACCCCTCAAGAATCGTTCTGACAAATTAAGAAAATTTTGTCATGAGAATGTCAAATTAAATACATAACTACCTTCACACTCAAATATTCCTAAAGCTGGGACGCGGGCTGCGTGTCCTCCGTCCGCTGATTTGCGATAGACACCACATAATAGCTAATGACTGCCCTTGACCAAGTATTCGATATGACACCACTAAATTAGATCACACCGCAGTATGTTCCCAACCGCTTTTTCTTTGAAATGTGAATGTATTTGGCAAAAACTATGTTACTAAGGTTGACTTATATTTGTCCCCCTGTACAAACTAATGTCTACTGGACACCTGACGACGTAACTCATGTAATCGCTTTATTAAAGATCCTTCGTCGTCGACTACCTCCTCCACGGAATTGTGGACCGCATGACGACGGAACATGATCTGGGACGTCATCGCTCCCCACAAAAAGTTTTAAGTTAAAATAATAAATTTCATAAGTTCTAAACTCCACTCACCGCAATTATATACTCGTTTAACGATTCAAATTTTAATCGAAAGTGCTCTCAAGATTGGGAGGGTAATTAACTATAGGCCATACATAGAAACCCGAACCAGATTTAAAAAGTTCTCACCAAATGAGAACGAAATCTCTGGGTTGTGTCTTATTTACTATTCATCTGCCTTCTGAAATAATCACCAACACTTAAACAACTCTTTCTTTCCTTTTGTTTTTCGAAAGAGGTCGATTTTCGGATTCAATACACTATCAAGACTTATATTTGTTAATCACAAAGAACAACATTACACATTAGAGTGTCTCACCACTCTTTTGTGGCATCATAACAATTTATAAGTGTCTAAAATTCCATCGACCTCGATGAATAGAGTTTGATTAATGCGATCAAATCTTCATAAGGCAGATACATTTATAAATAAGACACTACTTAGAGATTTCACCCTCATTTTGTAAGTACTTTAGATTTAGTTCCAGGTTTTCTATAGGCGCAAACACCTATAGTTAATTATCCCTCCCACAACTGAGAAAAAAATTTCGATTAAGACTAATTGATAGGTCGTTAATTGCTTAGTGTATAGTAATAGTGATTGAAGTTTAAAATTTATGAAATTTATCATTTATAACTTAAAACATATATTTGGGGAGAATGGTGATGCGCTCGATCAAGATCCATGATTTCATCATCTCAAGCTATCAAGGCCCATACTATTTAATGTAGGAGAGAATAACCCAATCTAATGTGAAGATCCTTATTAATCCTATAAGTCATCGCCAAAGTGTCCTTATGATTCCAAGGTAAGATTTATCTAAAAGAATAAATTAAATTAACCTTGCCAATGAGAATTTTGACAATCAAATACAACCTATAATTCACAGCTCAAGTAGCAAAGCTATTGGAGAACATGCGAGCTATAATCATGACTATAATTTAATGGTGTCATTTGACAGCGAACCACACGATCATATAACTCTGGTCGTAACTATAATTTATGTTGCATCATTTGATAGCAAAATCACTTGGGCAGAGGATACAGGCACATCCTTACTAGGGTAAGATTATTTGAGTGTGAACATAATGATAGATTTGATTTGACATTTACTTCTTTGTGAGTAAATTTTTTTTTAAATTTATTACATCCGATAAACAGTTACAGATAGGTGGATAAATTTAACTTTAAATTTAAACGATTAATTTCATTCAATTTAAGTATATGCTTGTTCCATGAACAATCTAGATTTGAACACGCAATAATTTAACATTAAAGCTTTAAGAAATCTTGATAGTGATAACCCTTCCAGTTAAAATATTCAATCAACACGGTCATCATTGGGATAGACCTTGTCAACTCTGCTTATTTGCTAGCAGAAAATCGACTCTACGACTTATATTTATAAATTTAAATTGGTGATATAATGTTTTAAAATTTTGAACAGTAATAATCACATCCAGTTGAACTCTAAATCAACACAACCATCAGTAAAAAATTAAGAGATAATCACCTTACTGTCATATGATTGAATTAGCTTCTCAGAAATTTTATCAAGTTGAGAAAGTTATAATAACATCATTAGATTTTGTTAATCCAGGCCTAGTCCACAAACTCGACCAGAAAATCAACCCGCACAACATCCTCAGACATTAAATTTAAACTTTTAACATGTGTCGGGGCTCATGCATGTGATTGATTGATTTCAAGTAATTGTATATAATTGATCATTCAATTCACAAAACACTTGTACATGTTTTAAGCTATTGAAATTGAGTTAAAAAAATTCCTTAAAACACATGTGAATATCTAATTCTAGATCAACTCACATGAGTTTCAAAACATCAATTTTAGATGTTGTGTTGCCTTATGATGAATGCAATATTTCATCATTCAAGTTGTTTACAAGCATCTTGAAGCGGCGAGATTGAATATAGAGCCACTTCATAATACATGTAAATATCTATTTCATTCTTTTAAAAGCTCGCATAAGCTTTGAAGCACTTGAATATAATATAAGCTTGCTGCAAAATGTTTGTAAACAATTCACTATCTTTCAAATATTTGCACATATTTATAAACACTTGAGCTGGGTTAATAATTGCTTCAACATACATACAAAAATTTGCGTATTTAATATACCATGTGAATTTTAAAACAAATGAATTGATATAATGATAACTGTCTCGGAGTGCATGCCAAACTATATGTTTAAATCTCACATATGCATTGATACAACAAGATTGGATATGAATTTGTTTCATAATATATGAAAGCATCATATTGCCATATTTGCAAGCTTGCATAAGTTCGAAGCACTTGAATAATGCATAGAATTGCTTCAAAATATATGTAATGAATTCACTTTCACTTGAGCATTTGCATATATTTTGAAGCTATAAATCTAGATATAAGATTGACTTATAGTATTCAGATTGACTTACAGTATACATAAAAATTCAGTTCCTTGAAGCATTTGTATGAATTAATGAGATGCTTAAATTAGGCATAATATATTGCATAAAGCATGCATTAGGTTCATCTCATTACAATATTTGCACACATACCAAGGCACTTCAAACATATGGCTTCCTTCAATACATGCTATGAATACCCGAATGTTCGCATATACTTTAAAGTATTTGATTTGCATGAATAATTGTCTCATGATGTACATAAAGGTCCAATTTGTTTGGTTATTTTGCATAGATTCTAAAGCATCCGTGTTGGAGCTAAATGTCATATTATGGTGTGTACATGAAACTCTTCCAAAGTCTCCTATATTTATGGCATGCTACTTAATAAATTTTATGATTATTTATGATCCGTTATAAATGGGCTCCTACTTTTCATAATCCATAAATTAATAGATTTAAATTGTCATCAATTTGGGTGGGACTGGCATGGAGGTTGATTCTGCCTATAAATAGGAGGGTTGTCCTCTCCACATTCACTGTTTCATTTGTTGTGATTTCTTATGGGGATTCCTACAAGCTCAAGATCTTTGAGTGATACTCTATTTGTATTTCAAGTTAGGTTTGATTTTCTTATCATCATCTAAGTTTATTTTTCTTTGAATTTCAATTTAATTTCAACTAAATAAGTTCCAATTGTTCAATTGATCTCATTTAGTCTTCATTTAAGTCCACTGCAAGTGTGCAATTTTGATAAAATTTTAGCAAAATTTTAGCAACATCCTGGCGCGTCCCGCGTAGGGAGCTACTTCAGGGTGTTGGGTTTACCCACCACGTCAAGAAAGACGTGTATGGATAGTATAAATCACAGCCTGAAACTCTATTTTTCTCACTGCGCCAAGAAAGGTGCATATGAGGGCTTCATACCTGCATAAAAATCAAAGTTTCTCCACTGAGCTAAACAAGACACATACGAGTACTTATATTTGACAGTTTGGAATCTTCTTCCCCCACTGCACCAAGAAAGGCAGCTTCACCTGCATGAACAATATGCAATATAACATTCCTATTATTTTATTTTCTCTTAGTGGAAAGTGTCATTGTTGGTTGTGTCAAAGCAAGACCTAAAGCATTCAAGATAAAAGCTTTGAACTTATCAGACTCTAGTGTTCGACTTCTCTTCTATTTCATCCTAATCTAACAATTAAATAACTAATTGGTGATGGATCATGAGCAGGCTCAAATTTAACTAATAAGTAAAATGATAGCTTCATATCCCATAGAAAAAAGAAATTATCCCCTTTCTCCTTCGCTTCCTTAATCTAAAAATAGGGTAGCTGCTTGGTAACATAATAGGAATACAGATTTTTTTTGTAACAGCAAAATGACAACTTTAATTCCTATAATGCCTTAGCCGCTTTACCCAAAATACTGAATTTTATTGATTCGGATAACGGGCTAATCACTCTTAACTCCCTTAAGCACGCTATCTTCCTTTTGCACAGCAAACAGAAGGGAGAAAGGCAGCGGATATAGTGCATGATTACAGAGGAATGAAATATAAGTTCTGCAGGTTGAGTTCAGTGCTCTATCGAACAAGCATAGGGAGACGGGAAGGCTGGATTGGGGAAGGTTAGAATGAAGGAATAGGAGAGGAAGTTTCTAGCTAAGGGAGAATGAGAGATGCGTGACCTGCAGGCTTTGTGAGGAGCTTGGGAGTCCACTGTGAGGAAGCTGGAGAATAAGGAGAGCAGGGAGAGTTTGGTTGGCTTTCGGTTGGCGTGTAGCAGGGAAGGCGGATGGCGAACAACTAGGCAGAGAGGAACGGGACGATATGGAGAGGAGATCGTGCCTAGTGCGAAACTGAAAGGAAATTGAAGAGGGAAGTCTGGCTTCGTGAGGCAACCTCTGCGATTTTTGGAGAAGGAGATGGTGGAGGTGAGAGGCGGAGAATGGTGAGAAGCTTGCTGGGAGAATCGCATGCGTGATACGTCTGTGTGAGGGATTTTCTGGTGTTCAGTTAGGTTTATGGCTGGCTGCCTCCCTTCAATTTGTTGGAGGGGGATTTACATACATCGCCCACAATTTTATGTATTTATATATATAATATTTAATTTTTAATTTTATATATATATAACATTTCAATCTATCATATTACATCAAAAATATTATAAAATATAATAAAATATTAAATAAATAAATATAACTCTAAATATAGATATATAAATATATAAAAATTATATTATATGTATATAAATCTTCCTTTATTGAATTGGTGGCAGCAAATAAAAGTGGTTTGGATGCTATAAGGATTGCTTGGGTTGGGCAGTTGGCATTGTTCCGAAAAAAAAAAATAGAGAATTAAATGGAGGTTTGTGATAAAATTCTGCATAATTTTAATTATTTTATTAATTGAATTGACCATATGATTATGTGATTATATAATTAATTGATAATCCCCATTTTATTTATTTTTTAATCTCTTTTTTGTAATTCGGATATAATTGATTAATTTTGATTTGAATTTTTTCGTGATTCGATTTATGTATTTTTTATATGATTCTCAAATTTTATGTTGCCATATCCTAATGCACTCACTACATTTAAATAAGTGTTGATTTTGATATGTCTTTTTGCACAACAATCCTCAGATAATATGAGTGTCGATTCTAAATAATTCTCATATTTGGACGTAATGTGTTGAGATTAAAGGCCGTCGCATAACTCGACGACGCCAAAGTAAATTGGACTTAATTTATGCGATATCACATTCGAATCACTCGACATTTGCCCAGATTTAGCCGAATTTATCACAAAAAAATTATTATTTGATAGATTTCGATATTTCGACAACAATAGTGTAATCAATTTCGCAAACGGAGATTATTTAGACATCGCCGAAACTTTCCAATCTCGATATACATGTGAATACATTTAAAATTAATTTTGATCAATTGATTGATCATTAATTAATACAATAAGTCTCATTTAATTAATTTTTATATTTCAGATGCATCTATGCAATTAAAATTCTCTAAACGAGAGGATTTTGTATAAGTTTCATTATATACGCCTAATTTGATTTATGAAATGTATATATATATAGGCCAACAATCTCTTTGAAGCTGCAATAAAAGAATCTCTTAAGATTATGAGGACATGGAAAAGTATTTTGCACCCCTTATCCAATGAAACAAATTTTATTTTAAAACCCATTCAATTGATCTTCCAAAATATTTTTGGCTCTCAATTATGTATTATTTTGTGCTGCAGCATAGCAATGTAAAATGTCCTCTTGCTCTTAGGAGAATATTTCATTTAGTCACCACATAAAAAATTTCACTACATTTGGCTAAGCAACTAAGCCAAAATGATTTTTTGAAGATCTGTCAGCGAAACAATAGACAAAAGAAACTATCTTTGTAGGAGAACCAGTCTGATTAAATTAATCAAAATTTTAAAGGGATTGATCATGAACATATGAAAACGCCTTATGAAAAAGATATAATCAATTATTGTCGGTTCAATTGAACTGTGATTAGTAGGTTCCACTTAAATACAAACTTAAATACAAGAGAGAAGGGAGACAAGAAGGTTGCATGGGACAAATCAAAGGGAGAGACAGAGCCAGTAAGATGCAAGCAACTTTTACATGCATAGCACTTAAAATTATACATATTACATATCTCACACTCAAATTTTATAATTTATATATACACTCAAAACTAATAGATATAATGCAAAATAACACTTCTTCTCAGTGTCATTACTTTACCGCTACCAGCAGCTTCATTCTCAGCGAAGCGTGAGATTCGACAGCTTGATCATATCCGACGATTATTGCTTGAAGCAGGGAAAAAAAAAAGCTAATGTTTATCTATTTCTTTGCATAAAATCAAGGGAAAAAGAGCTCTTAATGTCCAACACGTGTTTGTAAATTTCTTTTTCATTACGGTAGTTTTAGGCTTCATTTAGATAAGCTTTTACTTTTAAAAAAGTTTATTTTGAAGTATATTTTAGAAACACTACTTTAAAACGTATATAAATAGCTTTTTATAAAGAGAGGAAAATGACATTTTGTAAAAAGTGCAGAAAATTCAAACGGGTTTTAAAATTCATAAACGTCATTTTAAAAAATGCAACGCAGACTAAAAACTGAAACAAACGAGGCCTTAGTTTTTAAGATCTTACAGGCTACAATAAGTTTGGTGTTTTTAGCAACTTTGTCGGCCTTCATCAGGGCCTTATCTATGCTTAATGTTAGGATAGCTTTGGCTACATTCTCTTCCAAGAATGATATAAAAAAATCAGAAAATCCTTACTAATCACTAGTTATAATTGTTAGGTTTGAAGCGGCTTAATTTTTAAATTAGTCCTAATTAATAACGTAATTAGGTAATTAATCGGTTAAAAAAATTTAAAATAGCTCCGCTAGTACTGACCGGCCGACAGTGAGTAACGCCACGCTAACTAGCGATGATGATAAATGATTTTTTTTAAAAAAATCAAGTTAATAGCTCCCGTTTTTTGGCCATATCAGGCTCATCAGGTGTCGGATTTCTGCGTGGTTGGTATCGTTGAAAAGGTAATAAAAAATTCTACAACTTTCATGTTGACAGGTTTTGACGAATCTCGCCCGGGTAGCCGCAATTTTTAATGTATAAATTTTGAAGTTGCGAAAGTGAAAGTTATTACGGCAGCTCCTTTTGTCATAATACAAGGATTGTTGAATACATATAATTCCTTGGTAATATCAAACACTCTCAATATATTATATATATAAAGTGAGCTTTAATGAGTTTACTCATTCTTAAACAATAATCAGCTCTTTTCTTATATTTGAAGATGTTATTTTACACTTGTAACATTTACTTTTCCAAAACACATTAAAACTTGTAATATGAATTTTGACTCTAGATGTATTTTCATTTGGCTCTTTACCATAATAAATATATATATGACAAATAGTTTTTAAATTAGATTTGAACTATATGTAATTACACATTAAATCTTCCCTCCTCTCACGTGAATTAACCAAAATAAATAAACAATAAACATCACTAGGATTACACAATGAGAAGTAGGTGAATGAGTAAACATAAAAAATATATAAACTGTCACAAATACATGTCATCAAACGTAAAAAAAAATATAATACATCTATCATCGTTGATGCTGTGGTGGAACATCGCGGAGTGTCTTGGGATGGTGGTCGCCCGGCCGATCACGCAGATGATGCTGTCGATGGTCCTCCTCCTCTTCCATCTACTCCACGGGATGTTGCGAACATCCTAACTCTGTAACATGAGGCATATCAACCGAAGCTTGCGTAGGCAACGAATACCCGTGGTAAACTCCATATGGCGGTGTCATATGAAATGACGGTGGACCATATGTCGGCGAAACTGCTACGTGTCATGGGTGTATTTGAGATCACTTTGCTTCCTGATATGAATACTGGGGTGGCTGTGTAAATGCGTAGATCCCCCACCACCGGACAGGATGACCCACATCTATCGATGGAACATCCGTCTGCGCAATACGTATGCGCTCGGAATGTCAAGATCCTCAGATCGGTGTCCGAGATATGCATATCTCGCCTCAGTGCCACCAATAATTCCTCATATTCATCGAAAGATGTCCGATATTCTCAGATCGCCACCTCCAAATAACGCCGGAATATGTCCTCAGTATTAAAGATGTGGTCATGCTGCATATACAGAAATTTATATCAGTGTATCATTGTTATAAAGAAAAGCAAATTGTAATACTATGCATTTAGACTAACCATCAAGTGTTCTGCAGGCGCTCGGGGGTAGTATGTGTGAGGAGGAAGTGCAGTGGCTTCAACATGTATAGTGAAGCCCATGAACGATACCATCTCATGTATCGGTTGATCGCTGGCTTCTGATCATGCTGTGATGAATCCACAATGACAACCGACTCACATCTTCGCTCCCACAGTGCAATGTAAGAGTTGTGGTAATGGACCCAATCAACATCAGCTTTTCCTCGGCCATCAACCCGTACGAATGATGGATCTATCGGGGCAACATCAATGGTAGGAGACATGCCAAACTGTCTGAGCACACGATCAGGCAGGTACCACTCTACCCTTTTCCAATATATGATCGGTACTCTAGCTTGCCATATTTCCTATCCCTGTAAACTTATATCCGCGACACACAAGCGGATCTGATGTCCATATGGCTCCCAGATGACCTGTGCATATAACATAAGTTATTATTTTAATAAACAGCCAATAATGAGTAAGCCAATAAACATTACATCAAATCAGCATACCTGACTCTACAGAAGTCCGTCCAACTCATCCCTATAAGCTCTGATATTGGATGTTGGCATTTCCCGAACATAACATTCATTCCATCAGAATCCTACGCTAAGTCCATCAATGTCTGTAGGATATGGAACACGTAACGTAGGTCTTCCCACATGAATGTGCTCTGATGCCCATATCTGCAGTAAATGAACACATCTAGCCATGTTAGTGCGCATTAGTTTTGTTGCTTCATGTAATTTCCTGTATAGATGAAAGCAAGCTTGAACCCAACATACCGCGAACGCGTCAATATCACGAAGTAATGGCGAATCGCAGATGAACCTTAGAACCTAAAATATCTGGCAAAAGAAAAGATCCAATGGCAAATAGTATGTATACTCTGACATGCATAGTGAACTGTAGCTCCAGTAGATCTAAATATGAATCACGGTAGTATGTCATCGTAGCCATTGTAAGGGTAAGCAAGTACGTGCATGAGCCTGTCCCATTCGAAACTATGATGTGATATGTGGATGGACTGGATCATGGTATACAATGTCTAGGTCTGGATGCGCTCCAAGCAACTCATTGCAATAATCTGATCATGTAGCCCACTGTTTCCTACCACCGACAGTAACACTGCCAATCACAGGTGGGCCATCTATCCGAATACCAAGAATCATCGCAACATCCTGTAATGTAATCGTCATCTCACCGGTAGCCAGGTGGAAGGTATTCGTTTGCGAATTCCACCGTTCCACAAATGCTGTTAGTAAGTGGTGATCCAGCTTAACATACTGCATCTGGGAGACACTATCCGACAAATTTCGAAAGCATCCATAAAGGACGGTTAAGGCCATTCCCTAAACATCAATAAATGCAGCTTTCAATCATCAAAACCGCAACCAATCAATCATGTAGGGTTCGGCACAAGATAACAAATATATATGTACGTAAACATTTAAAATAGTTAAAGAAACTTTACCGAATCGATCGCCGCTTTATGCCTACCACGTGGCCTTTATACTTGGGTGCACTTCACCGGCAGGGTGGGGTCAGAATAATAATCGTCTCATTTGCTCGCCCTACGTGGGCGCGAGCGCCATGGACATCTTTCCTGTTACAATTGAGACAAACAATAATATGCAATCAGTTAAACATTAATAAGACAAGCTATGAAGAAGCCTAATATTTAACAAGTGTAGCAACTATAACAAGCGTAACAAAAGTAACAAGTGTAACAAGCGCACCAAGTGTAACAACTATAACAAGTGTAACAAACGTACCAAATGTAACAACTATAACAAGTGTAACAATTCAATCACACTGAACAGAGCTAGTGTAACAAACAACGCTGAACACAACAATTCAATTACACTCAATAAAGCTAGTGTAACAAACAACACTGAACACAACACTAACCAATAGCATTGAAGACACACATAGACAATAGGCTACTATATGAGTACTAATCCAAATGGAACAACAACAATCATTGTATGATATATCTGAATAAAATTGCGTTATAACCAATAACCAATGATGTATCACAATCTGTGCGATCTTATTTAAGGATGCGTCGACCTGTTGTGTCCAACAGTCTTACACACACTACAAACCCTAGAACTTCTTGTAGTATTCTCGTCCATAGTATTTTTAAATCTATTTGTCCTTAGCCGACCTATCTTTCTTTTGACATTTGGTGGATTATAATCTGGGCATGTGCCACCATTGATGTGTTCACCCCACTCTTCCCGATCAGGCATTATGTGGAATTACGGTAGGTGTTGATATAGTTTTGCAAACTATAGTATGCTGAGACATAATGGATGTGGTTTATGTGTCATTGACTTGAAACAAAGAATCACGCGCATACGATGGTAAGCTTCATGTCTACATGTACACATACACTCGTTATTTTCACCTAATTCAACCTTGAAGGTCCTGCTAGTGACATCAAACACCTGGTACTCAGACATGCTTATTCACACTGGTTCAGGAAATCTCCTTGCCTCTCATTCATTAGCCTACAATGTTACCTTAATGCGTGGAGAGAACAAGGTTTTCTGTTGTCTTTCGAGAGTTGTAGCTGATTCAAGACGTTTCATGAAAAGGGATACTATGTTGTAGTATCTTGTAATCAAGGCTTGAATCGGTAAACCACATGCTCTTTTAAGCACACTATTGAAGCACTCATTTATATATCGTCATTGCATCATCATCATGAGTAAGAGACCATTGTTGAATGTCCCTTGAAACAAGCCAGTCATATGCCTCCTGCTTGATATTCTTGATGTCTGCCATATACCGCTTAAAAATTTGAATGTCATCCGTGTTTCTTGCAACGTACTTCTTCTGACATATGAAGTCAACATCACCTATGCCGAATTGTCTAACGACCCATTTGAAGTTCTCCCTTAAATGGAAATGTATAATGTGTGCCTGGGAAAGATCTCTCGAAAACCTAACTAGACCATGTCTATCTGAGATGAAGCAGAGATCACCCCTTGTAGAAATTGATGGGATCAAGTCTTGTAATGTGTGCGAAAACCAAACCCATGACTTGATGCACTCTGATTCCACAACTGTGAAGGATAGTGGGAACAAGCCATTATTTACGTCGATCCCAACTGCAGTAAGCAGTGTTCCTCTATACTTACCTAGGAGAAAAGTCCCATCAAGGCATAGAACTGGGCGACAATACTGCCAACCTCTTATTGAAGGCTCAAATGACCAAAACAATCGTTGGAATTTGTTCGATTCTGTTGAGTGTATCCGATATAATCGACCGCATAGATGCTAAACGTGCATACATGAATTTTCCTAATGTTCTAAGATTCTTCCCAACTTCCAAAATAACCTCACCTTTCGATGTGCATCCTGTGCCTTCATGACACTCTTATATTGAACTACTCACGGCCTACAATTTCCCGCCGGGCTTCAAATCTAGTTGATCACTCGATTGCGGGTTGAATGAAATAAGCGATGATGTATGCATTGCATGTGTCCAGATTAAGCGAATATGCGTATGAGGTGAGCACGATGAACTAATATGCCACGCCCAACCTCTTAATTGATCTTGCATGTAAGCTCCACAAACATGGTCTACCAGGGTCAGAATGATGTGTGCACCTGAATTTTAATTGATTTGAAGCACAAATGACATACTCAACATTGTTCATGATAGACCAACCACGAATAGAAATTACAACTTCTTGAATTGAAAACACATATCTTCAAACAATTCATCTGGAATGCAGCTATCCTCCTCAAAAACTGAATGATCTGATGGGCCATCGAATGTAAGGTCCTCATCCCATTCTCTAGCTATTTCAGTGCTACACAAATAATCATTATTCCGTATCAGGTGCTCTTCCGTATGACTTGTTCTAATTGAGTAATCAACAATCAAGTCCCTAACACTAAGGGATGATTCTATGGCCAGTAAGTTAGCCCGTTCTGCGTAGTTATCATCCTCCTCATCATCATCATCACTGCTAGCTCCACTAGGCATAGTTTCATATCCAACATCTTCGGTGGGTAGTACATTCATGTCATTATCTTCTAAGTCACCCATAACGAGAACTTGTCCCGAAAGAAATCATGTTCTCTTGCTTCAGACCCATAACATTCCATAGAGTACTTAGCTGAGAAGCTGGTGTGATGTACTCAGTGCTCGTTCGCGCTCTCTCACATTCCTCTATATTGTTAACCTCCCTGTCTCTACACGACAGTTCCATAACTTCGACATAAATCACAATAGGTTGCGCACATGCTGCAGTAAGTATAGCTTCACTGACTTCTTCATCATCAATGGGACTTGCAATAAATCCAACACCAATAGGAAAATGACCCACCAGATTCACAAAGAACTTTGTTGGATCTATCTTCAACGACCTCATGATTCATTTCTGTAATTCATCGAATCTAATCCGATGTGGGATTTGGACTGGATGATTTTTCCACCAATTTATGTTGGAATGAAATCGTCATTTACTCTCAGTTCACCGCCATAATAAAGAACTATACAGATAGTAGATGAGCTCATCACTAACTACTAATAACAAAACAACAATAATCTTTCGCCGCACCTGATAAATATAAATAATTTAATTAAGGAGAAATACAACAAGGGGATGAAATAAAATGCTACCTATTACGCATAAAAATGATTGGATTCATATATGATATAGAAGACTACAAAAGAATATTAACATTTTATATCATAAATGTTATACTCTCATTTATCATATATCCATATAATAAGTGCTAAATTGCATAGCTCATTCATCGATACATCAAGTATCCACTACGTAACAACTTATAGAAATCATTTTAAACCACAAAGATTGAATGTGAAAAACTAACAAAACAAAATAAGCAAGTCATAAACAGCTCACAGCCACAACCTCATTTCGAAAACTAACAAGTCACAACTTAGAACAACAAACAGTGATAATTATACAACCTCATTTTCTTATATTTACATTACTTTACTCTAAAAATAAACAAAACAAACAGCCCCTAAATACATTTTTTTTAAGTTTTTATTCTCATTCAAATAGCTATTAAGCAACTTATTATTTTTTCCCATCCTTTGAACCATTCGATCAATGAAAATTCTATAAATTGTAGTTCATAAATCAAAGCAAACTCAATAATTTCAAATATTGCTTTTTTTCCTCTATTTTTGATCAAAATGGAGTACCACTTTATTCTTGATATTGTTAACTATCTTCAATAATCATTGATAAATCACGTCACAAAAAACTATATTTGAGGAGTTTTAAATATTGATCAAATGGGGATTTTAAGCATTATCAATGAAATAATTAACCTTAACAACTTAATTAATTTTTGCATTACACCACTAACCCTATATGAAATACAACCATTGTAATGCCTTTTAATGTGTCTAATTATATCATAAATTAAAATATGCAATAAGACAACACAAATTACTCAATTCTAGAAGAGGTGAGCTATGATCAAATAATATTGAACTATACTTGAAACATGATTGAACCATCTTAAAATATTCTCAGATCATGATTGAACAAAGATCGATTCATGCTCAAATAATGTTATAACAATAATTGAATAATCATCAATTGATGATTAACTCAAGTTGAAAAAATAATCAAATGTCTTGAAAATATCTTAAAATAATGAATCATCTCTGAATGATGATCTAATAATTATTGATTATTTTCGACTATCATAATTGCAATGATTATGAAAAATTGGCCGAATGAGAATCGAGCATTGATCAATTCATATATGACCTTAACCATGGCTTAAATAACCATAATAATTGAGTTATATTTGATCCATTTTCAATAATATTCAATTATGTTCAATAATAATTGAAGATTATTCAATCATTATTCAATCTTCGTTCAATGAAGTTTTTAAACACCACATACAACCTCATACAATATAAAAATCACATAAAAATTAACCTTCCCTACAAAAATGAGATCTACCACAAATTAACCTTCCCTACAAAAATATAAAAACCACATAGAAAATGAGATCTACCACAAATTTTCATGAAAATCAAACTAAATAGCTTAAACATACCTACTATACACATAAAAATAAAAATCTAACAAGTTTTTTTCATTTAGGGTGAAAAATACCTAAATTGGCAAAAAAATCCAATGAAAACACTTTCGATCTTCTCCTTCACCGGCGGCAAGCTTCCTTGGCTGACGACGAACCTCCTTGGCCGAGGTGAGCCCGGCGGCGGCACAAATGCGGATCTGGAATGGGGACGGAGATCGACGGCAAAACCGAAGAGCGAGCTCGTTCATTTCGCCCTAAATCTAGGATGCCCATGGTCGGCACGGCATTGAGTAGCCCTGGCGCCGATCGTCGGATGGCGGCTATTTTAAAATTTTTTTTTACCGGGTTAATTACCTAATTATGTTACTAATTAAAGCTAATTTAAAAATTAAGCCGGTTTGAAGCCAAAACTAATTGATTAGACTGAGAAGTCTGATTCTGTTAAGACACCTCTGACGCCTAAACTTGTTTCTTCTCCATCGATTTCAAAACCTTTAGTCCCAATTCATAAGTTAGCTTTTAGCTACACTCCACGTTCTGTGGACCTATAAATAATTTTCATAAATACAATTACACATGCATAGTGAAATTAAGAAATTAAGCACGATATCATGCAAATTAGAGTTGAAACGTATCGATTGCGACCAAAATCGATTGAGGTATCCTCCGATCATAAAATTGATTGCGCCAATGTGTTCAGATTATTGAAATTGTCTACATTAACCTCTCACGTCGTCTGATTATCAACTCATAAGAGAAAATAAGTTGCATAAACAGTTTCACATATGTCAAAGTTGGGAGGACTCGACGCCATCCAAACAAGCACTTTTCAAGAAACGGACTGCGTCATTGTTACTGAAATGATGAAACCTATCAAATGAGACAATTCACGATTGATTTGATAAAATGTGGAGCAAATGACGAACTTTGGAGTGCGATAATGCACGAATTGAACTCGAATTCATATCAATTGACCTCAATGTTGGTCAAATGACCCTCAATCGTAAAACAGACTGTATCGTTGCATTCAAAACACCAAAAATATGTAAAAAGGACATCCATATTTGTTGACCTACAAGTATGCTCCATCAATCAAGTTGAGCTAACTAGCTGAATTCGACGAACTTCGGACTTGACGACGCGAAAATCAAAGTTGAAATACACTCGATGTCACCGAAACTAGTCAAAATGATCTTCGATCGATGAACGTACATCGCCATCGTGTTCAAAACATCGAAATTGATCAAAATATACATATCACATAATTTGACGGTCGACCGATCAAGAAAAATTTTGTCAATGCCTACGCACATATAGAGATCGGGGAACTGCGACGATGCCCAAACGACCTCCGATCACAAAATTAATTGTGTCATTAGCGTCGAAATATCGAAACCAATCAAATAAGACTATTCGCGCCCAATTCGGATGAGTTTGCGCATATATCGAGCGATCGAAATGACGATGCGCAACTTTGAACTAAAATTGGCTCGATTTGACGCTGACTTTAATCAAACGATCTACGATCGTGAAACGGATTACGCCGTTGAATCCAGAACATCAAATTTGCCTAGAAACGATATCCATATTGCATGAGATTAATTTTGATGAATTTTTCATATAAATAGGATCATGAAAATAACTAAATTCAAATATCTATTTTGATATTATTCAAATCTGATTTTTAATATTTGAATTATTTCAGAATTAATTCAAAGAAATCCGGGTATGAATTGTTTTCAAAGCAGATCTAATTCCATTCAAAATTTGCAAATCCCGCTCAACTAATTTGGGAAGAGAAATTAAGATGCAATTAAGACCTTCAAATCTCCCTTTCATTCCCTATTAGGGTCCTAATCGAGAGAAAATATTACGTTCGGAGTCCGCACGTAGCTTTACGTGCGGACTCTAATCCAAGGCCGATGTGTGTCCAGTATTTTTTTTCCCATTTTAGCACTTAATGGAGCAGTAACTGGATGAACGGCGCTGTAAATGGATGGCGTATTCACAACATTTACGCTTTCCAGCCGACCAGTGGCGTCGTTGGAATGCGGGAGGAATTTAAAAGAAATATATACGATTTAGGATTTAGGATGTATTTTTTTTGCAAACCGCTCAAGAGAAATAGAAAATCTCATTTTCTTTTTATAAAAGAACCATGAAGATGGTGAATGTTGAGGAAATAGTGACCAATTTAGCTGAGGATGTATTAAATAAAAATTCATCTTTAATGTTTCTCGTACAATTTTTTTACAGTTTGTTAGTGATATTCACAGTGCATAAGAGAATATGTTCATTACATTCCATTAGAAGCAATTTGGATCTTGTTTGGTTGAATTTTACCTTTTTAGTGTTATTTTGCATATGTATTCTCTGTACCTCTCTTGAGGGTACAGAGCATTTAGGGACTTTTTTTCCAGTTTATTTTGTCTGTTTCTTGAGATTATATTTAGGGCATTTCAATGGAAGCAATTTGATGGCTACTTGGATGATTTCTGGGTATTTTTTTGAATCTGTACTCTCTGTACCTCTCTGGAGGGTACAGAGCATTTAGGGCTTTTTTTTCCAATTTATTTTGCCTGGTTCTTGAGATTATGTTTATTACATTCCAATGGAAGTAATTTGATGGCTGCTTAGATGATTTCTGGGTGGTTTTTTGCATCTGTGCCCTCTATACCTCTCTGGAGGGTACAGAGTATTTAAGGACTTCTTTTTCCAGTTTATTTTGCCTGTTTCTTGAGATTATGTTCATTACATTCAAATGTAAGCAATTTGGAGGCTGTTTGGATGATTTCTGGGGTTTTTTTAGCATCTGTACTCTATGTGCCTCTTTTGAGGGTACATATTATTTAGGGCCTACTTTTTTCAGTTTATCTTGTCTTCTTCTTGAGATTATATTTAGGGCATTCCAATGGAAGCAATCTGGAGGCTGTTTGGATGGTTTCTGAGGGGTATTTTGCATCTGTACTCTCTGTACCTCTCTTGAGGGTACAGATCATTTAGAGCTAACTTTTCCCAGTTTATTTTGCTTGGTTCTTGAGATTATGTTCATTACATTCCAATGGAAGCATTTTTACAGTTTCTTTGGCCTGGTTCCTGAGTTTATGTTTAAGGCATTCCAATGGAAGCAATTTGAAGGCTGTTTGGATGGTTTCTGAGGGGTATTTTGCATCTGTACTCTCTGTACCTCTCTTGAGAGTACAGATCATTTATGGCCTTTTTGCCAATTTATTTTGGCCTTCTTAGAGTAAATATATTCATTACATTACATCACAAGTAGTTTGGGTGGTTATATAAGTTTTTACATCTGTACTCTCTACCTCTCTTGAGGGTGGAATATTTAGGGCCTTTTTTTAGTTTATTTTATCTTTTTATTGAGATTATATTTAGGGCATTCCAATGGAAGCAATTTGAAAGCTGCTTGGATGATTTTTGGGAGGTTTTTGGCATCTGTACTCTCTATACCTCTCTTAAGGGTACAGATCTTTTATGACATTTTTTCCAGCTTATTTTACCTGTTTCTTGAGATTATGTTCATTACATTCCAATGGAAGCAATTTGATGGCTGCTTGGATGATTTCTGGGTGATTTTTTACATCTATATTCTGTCACATATTGGGCTTTGGCCATTACGGTCAATGAAGCGGTCGCGATGATGAAGTCGTGATGTCTAATGACCCAAATTTGGGAAATCCCTTCTGCTGTAGAATGAAATGGAGGCGTGTATCTTGTGTGACTATGCACATCAAATTGGCTTCGGTGTTGGAAGGACCATACTAGTTATTGGCCAAACTCAAGAAATTGAAATCAAAAGATTTTCTATGTGCGGGTGGGAAGAAGTCACGATCTAAATGGCTTAACAAAATTCAGAAAGTTGATACAAGAAGCGGTTGTCCATGATTAGATTCTGTTGATTTGGAGGAATTGGACGATTAAAAAGTATATAGAAAGTCATAATCATTCTTTGGCAGAGCCTGCTGACCTACATCTTCTCAGATCACACAGATGCATTAGCAATGAGAAGGCGTTCGTGTTGAAGATAATGACAGAGGCTGAAATTAGAGCAACTGATGCATTCAGCTATCTAACTAAGGAAGTTGGTGGCGTAGAGAATATTGGGTTCACAAAAAGAGATGCTTTCAATTTTATTCAAAAAGAGAAAAGATCGAGGATTGCGAATGGTGACAGTAATGCATTAATATAGTTGTTTAAGGAAAGGCAAGCAACGGATGGAATGTTTGTATGGGATGTACAAGTTGATGAGTCGGATTGCTTAGTAAGCTTTTTTTGGAGCAATGGCATGTCTAGGATAGAATATGATTATTTTGGGGATGCGATAATTTTTGATACAAGCTATCAACTCAATAAATATAATCTTATTTGTGCCCCTCTTATTGGAGTGAATCATCACTGGCAAAATGTATTATTTAGAGTAGCCTTTTTATCAGAAGAGACAATTGAGTCATTCTCATGGCTATTCCGAACATTTCTTCGGTTGATGAGTGACAGACATCCTATAACAATATTCACTGATCAAGATCAGGCTATGACGAGAGCTATCAAAATTGTATTTATGCATACTCTTCATAGGTTGTGTCAATGGCATATTTCAAAGAAAGCTCCTTCCAAGGTTCATTGCTTTAATAGTAATAAGAGAGACAAGGGCTATTTTATACATGCATGAGTAAGTGTGACTCAGAGGAAGAGTTTGAAGAAGCTTGGTTTGCCATACTAGAAGAAGGTAATTTGTATGATCATGCTTGGCTGTCTGAGCTTTATAAGATTAGATCCAAGTGGTCCACTGCATTCAAAGGACTCATTCTGCATGGGCATCTTGTCAATACAACGTAGTGAGTCCACGAACAACGTATGCCATGAAATATCTAAGCCAACAAGTTCGCTCATAGATTGTTTCTTGGCGTTGAAAAAGGTTATGGAGACATGGCACCAGAATGAACATGATGAAGACTTCAAGTGTAGCCAGTCATCGATTGTTCCTGTTGTTAAGACCAGTCTAATTCTAAAACAAACTGTTATATTTTATACAAGAAAGATTTATATTATGTTTGAAGAGGAATTTTTGCATGGAGTTGGAGGCCTATCGATGCTTAAGTCGGATAAGACCATGGAGTATTTGGTGAAAACTTAGATAATAAAAATGCATCAAAATATGGGTGTGTATTTGATGGGACTACCTAGATGTAACTTGTACTTGCAAAATATTTGAAATGATGGGATTACATTGTGCAGCTCGAGTTCTTAGTCGGAAGATGTTGTGCGCATTTGGACAAGTATCTTCTCATCGATGGTCTACTAGAGCAAAGAGGATATTTATATTGATAGTGCATCTGAGAAAGAATTAAGAATGTGGTAACACAGAGATGGAAATCACATAAGTCAATATGCATATCAAATAAGCGTCAGGGCACAAGGAAATAAGAGAGCTGAGGACTATATGCTTGGATCCTTAAAAAAACTATATGATGATGTCGAATAAGTGGGAATTCTCCAAAGGTGAGGCTTAAGAAGAAGAAGTCAACCACAATGCAAGGAAAAGACATCTTAAAGGATCCAGTTAAGCAACGCCTAAAGGTGTTTCCAACTCAAGGCTTAAGGATATTGAGAGAGATCCAAGAAAGCCAAAAGTAATTTTCTATTTATTATTAGTTTTAGTATTTTAAATATTCCGTTAATCTTCAAACCATTCTACTTTTATTGTGCGTAAACCAAAGTAAAGTCTAATAGTAGAGCGTTTGTCATAAGTTGCATCACCTTCGCTATGCTAGAGTATTTTTCAGAGGTACGCACAGAATATCACACATCGATGCTATAAGAAATCATCAACTAATATGATGTTCTACATGCAGGAATTTAACTCGAGCTCCACAATCAATCAGTCGGCTGAAGGGTACACTAAGCTGATGATGGATATTATTTCAGAAAAATATTTTAATGCATGACATCATCTAATTTTGTGTTCTTCGACTGTACAATCTTTTCTGTAATGCTTTAGAGTCCCTAAGATGACTCTCTTTAACTTGACAGACACACCAAGATGTTTAGATTGTATTTAGCAAGGGGATTTTCTCACTGGGCTGTTTGTAGCTCTTTAAGCAGTAGTTATTGAGTTAATCCCCTACTGAGGACCTTGTAATCATTTGACTGTAGCAATAAATATGTGCAGTACATTACCAATGGAAGCAGTTTGGAGGGTGACTATTATTTTTTATAGGTTTTTCTGCATCTGTACTCTCTGTACCTCTCTTAAGGGTATATAACATTTAGGGCCTTTTTTTCTAGTTTAATTTGCCTGTTTATTGAGATTATGTTTAGGGCATTCCAATGGAAGCAATTTGAAAACTTCTTGAATGGTTTCTGGGGGGTATTTTGCATCTATACTCTCTGAACATCTCCTGAGGGTACAGATCATTTATAGCCTTTTTTTCTAGTTTATTTTGCCTGATTCTTGAGAATATGTTTAGGGCATTCCAATGAAAGCAATTTGAAGGCTGTTTGGATGGTTTCGGATGGGTGTTTTGCATCTGTACCTCTCTTGAGGGTACAAATTATTTATGGCCTTTTTTCAATTTATTTTGCTTGATTCTTGAGATAATATTTATTATATTCCAGTTTATACAATTTGAAAACTGTTTGAATGATTTCTAGGGGGTATTTTATATCTGTACTCTCTGTACCTCTCCTGAGCATACAGATCATATATGACTTTTTTCCCAGTTTATTTTGCTTGATTTTAGAGATAATGTTCATTACATTCCAATGGAAGTAATTTTGAGACTGTTTGGATGGTTTCTAGGGTGTTTTCTGTATCTGTACTCTCTGTACCTCTCTGGAGGGTACAGAGCATTTAAGGACTTCTTTTTCCAGTTTATTTTGCCTATTTCTTGAGATTATGCTCATTACATTCAAATGTAAGTAATTTGGAGGCTGTTTGGATGATTTCTGGAGTTTTTTTGCATCTGTACTATATGTACCTCTCTTGAAGGTACAGATCATTTAGGGCCTATTTTTTCAATTTATCTTGCCTTCTTCTTGAGATTATATTTAGGGCATTCCAATGGAAGCAACTGAGGTCGCTTTGGATGGTTTCTGGGGGGTATTTTGCATTCACTGCACTCTCTTGAGGGTACAGATCATTTAGGGCTGACTTTTTCCAATTTATTTTGTCTGCTTCTTGAGATTATGTTCATTACATTCCAATGAAAGCATTTAGAGGCTGTTTGAATATTTCTGGGGAGGTATTTTGCATCTGTACTCTCTGTACCTCTCTTGAGAGTACAGATCATTTATGGCCTTTTTTCCTGTTTATTTTTCCTGATTCTTGAGGTTATATTTAGGGCATTCCAATGGAAGCAATTTGAAGGTCGTTTGGATGATTTCGGATGGGTGTTTTGATCCTACTCCGAGGTACAAATCATTTATGATGACAATATCTAAGGTATACATATGTATAACTAAGCATAAGTTAACCTAAATCTATTTGTATTAAATCGATATCTATAAGAAAGGATATCTAGAATTAATTTTTATTAGTATTAAGTTAGTTGGCAAATTTAATCTCATAATGTGGTGGCAAATTTAAAAAGCCTCTTAATCTATTTTATTTACACTATTCATTAATTGAAAATAATTATTATATAATTAAATGTTATAAGTTATCTCTTTCGCACTGGCCATTATAGTTATAAAAGAATTAAATTTTTCATATTGCAATGAGACAAAAAAAATACTATTTTTTATAATAGATTGACTTATTTTGTTTGGGTTTCATCTAAATAAATAGACAAGTCAATCTGATAAAGTTAAAGTTAATATTAAACTTCATTTCACTATATGAGCATACTAAGAATACATTTGAGTTAATTTTTTACCGCTTTATTTTCAAAATAAAAAATAGTTAAAAACAATCATAATCGATTTAACTATTAATATTTTAAATATTTAAAAAAATCATGATAAAAATTTACTTTTAAAAATTAAAACTATTAAAATATCATGATTATAAAAAAAATTAAAGTTTAAATTTTTTTTTAAAAAAATTTACTTACACCAACCACAATAATTTTACAATCAATATTTAAAAAAATGATAATCACCCCAAACAAACCCTAAATCAGCCGAAAAATTACATGAAAATCCAACTCATAACAATCAACTGCAACCAACACAGTACACAACGAACGAATTACAGTTGACCATACCATTAATCAATTCTAAGGCAACAAAATGGTAATCCTTAATTTAATTTTATGCATTCTGCTGCATAACATTAATGAAGCAATAAATAAAGAGCCATGCATCACTCTAAAAGAATTAATAAAAATATTTAGGCATTTAAAATATAAGTGATAATAATATTTTTAATGTGACATTTAAAATCAATATTATTTTTAAAATAATAATATTTATGCATTTTATATACCCTAAATATGTAAGACTAGTGGCAATGTTTATAAATCTCCCTAATAATAATTAAAATGAGATTATCTTGATTGTTGTATTGATGAAAAAAAATAAATATTATTGATGATACACATTCTATGAAAAATAAAATAAAAAATAATTTTAAATACAGATTTCTTTCAAGAATATAGCCCCCAATAAAATAAAAAATGATTTTAAATGCAGATTATTAATGAATCATCTGAACTAAATCCTATATCAAACTAAATCCTATAGTTCTCAGATTGGATTTTTCCAAACAAAATATAGCATAAGCAAACTCAGCCCTAAATATATTCATCTTCTTGGGCGGTCATGGTGGTCAAGTTCCTTTGGGAGTTTGTGGATTCTTTGCCTCCATGTACTTGCGGTAAACATCCTGCGTCAACCTAGCTTGTGGCGACTTACCATTTCGATTTCATTTTTTAAGGATCGCTCACAAAAGCGACATCTTCAACAAGTAATTTGATTTGAATAGCCAGAACATAATCTCAATAAGTTGGCCCAAAAAAAGAATAGTTAAGAAGAACCAAATTTGAAAATTATTCTTACAATCTCAGGAAGAATGCTCTTATGAGTTAGTTTGGGTAATGAGTCATAAAAATACCAGGCCCCTAACTTAATATGCCCAACCAGGAGTGTTCAGTGTTGATTATGTATAACTGGCAGTAAGATTAACTCAGCCCTCGATACATTGTCTGCAGTGACATGCTGGATGAACATTTTGCTTTTAGGCATTTTGGCATAACTCGCAAGAAAAAAGAGAAACGATTATAGATTTTAGCTTTTATCTAAACAAACAAGAATTAAATCGTAATACCCAACATTCTGTGGGGACCTACTAGCATGAAATGTACAAATAGGGGACATACAGCCCCGGACAGAGCGAATACTTCTCGTAGAAGCGAAGGCATCAATGTGTGCATCTGCGAGATATTGATCTGTCAGCAACTCATCGATCTACCCTCGTGCAATAATGATATTCCCATCCGCGAATACTGTATCACCCCTGCAAGTGATAAATATTTTAAAGTTATCTTAATTAAATGAATAGGTTATTTTATGTATGAAAGAGCTGATTGAAGATTGACTTACTTGTCCTCGAATCGGGAGCATGACGTGTCAATAAGATCGAGCATCGGCTTAGGCAAAATAGCTCTGGATGAAAACTCAACAAAATGATGTGCCTCTGCTGGCTGCAACAAAATTACTGATGACGAAAGTTAGTGATGAAGAGCTAGATTCACTATGAATTAAGGATCGATCTGCTGAGATGATTCATACCTCCGATTGATGCTCCTCCACCACGATAGCATAAGTCGACCTTCTTGGCTCATCTTTGCAAACCTATAAAAAATTTAGTGAAATCTATTTCTTTTATCTCAAATTTAAAAGAAAGTAGCTTAATATCTCTACTGTCGGCTTCTCGTCTTGAATGGAGGCCACCACATCATTTATTCTTGCTCGTGACTTCCTATAAGTGTGTGCGAAGGGGGAACAAACTGCTTTCCTCTTCCTTATCTGCAGAGCCTTCACATCACATTCTTTGCCGATTCTGACTTCCATCGTCATGTGAGTGGCTGCCTCCAGAACTTCACGGTGAACTCTACATGGGCTTCTCCGTTGGAAGTATCCAACTCCACAGTGGAAGCTCCTGTGGTAGCCTCCACAAGAGCTTCCTCTACGGTAACCTCCTCAGGGGCTTTCCAAGTGGTAGCCTCCCCAGGGGTACCCTCCACAGGGGAAGCTCCTGTGGTAGCCTTCTCAAGAGTTTCCCCATGATGACCCCCATAGGAACCTCCCCCACATTTGGGGTGGTAAGACCCCGCTGTCTGGCAAGAACTTCCTCAATAGTAGCAACCTGCAAATCAAGCCCATCCATCATCTCCATCATTATTGTATGAAAAGATGATACTGTATCTTTTAAGTCCCTGAAACTTGCAAGTATCATCTCCCGCTGTTGTGTGGGGGTAGTAGTAGAGGCAGATACACTGGGAGGGAGAGAATATCGAGGAGTGACAAATGGAGAGTCAGTGGGGGCTGAACTCATTGGACTGCTATCAGGCTCGACATGTGTAGATTGTTGGGCAGGGGACACTGACTAAAGGAGCCAGTTCTCCTCTTTTAATATGTCCTCGAATGAAAGGCAGACCTGTGGTAAACCGATAAGAAAATGTGAAGACATACAACATAAATAAAGATATTCTTATATGAACTAAGTGATATTATTATATGTCACCTGGCTTCCTCCCAAACCAGTGAAAGCATTATTTGGAAACTCTATGTTTGCCCATCGCAGCATACATGGCTTTGCAGATGGAAATGACGGGCTTATGATGCTTATGCGCTCAGCTGCCCATATCTACAATAAATATTTTAAACAGTAAACTTCAACGCATTAAATGACACATTCCTGGAGATATAGAACATACCATCAGAAGAGTGATAAAGCCACTCATGTAACCGGCTGCCCTCTGGGTCTAAATCTTTGATGTAATAATATCAAATTGGGAAACGAAAGTCCCAAATGGCCTGCAGTTGTATTGAGAATCTATCTATGTCATAGTAGGCAATCAATTCGATGTCACCCTGTGATATATAAAAATAGATTTGGCGTGAGAAAATATATGTACTAGCTGCTACGAGGAAATGAGCTCAATTCTCAAGTTGATTCTTGTAGTCAGATGAACTAAATGACTGGAATTTACGCCATATGACCTTCTCCCCTCTATTTAGCATCCCTATCATCACTGCAACTTTATCGGGGGTGAAAGGAATGCACTACCCACCCAACAAGAAAGCTTGATTTTCTATGTCCCAGCAAGACAGGATCGATGTAATGGCAACTGAGTCTTGTTTAATTCCATAGAGTCTAATGAATTGATGGAGATGAAGCCTCTTTAAAATGTCAGTGGCTTCATCAATAAAGCGTGTTGCAATATTATCGAACACAGTTCTTACAGTGGTAGGCCTGCATCTCGAAGTTATCCTTTTCCCATATATGGTAAACTTCAAAAAGAAAAGTCAATATGTAATGAGTACAGATGCAAATCACCCATCAAAACCAAGACTTCCAAATTATTCTTAATAGGCATGCAAAAAAAAACCTCATCCAAATAGCCTCCAAATTACTTCATAAATAATCTGTACCCTCAAGAGAGGTACAGAGAGTACAGATGCAAAATACCCTCCAGAAACCATCCAAATAGCCTCCAAATACTTCTATTGGAATGTAATAAACATAATCTCAAGAACTAGGCAAAATAAACTGGAAAAAAGTCACTAAATGATCCTCGAGAGTGCAGTACTGATGCAAAATACCCCTAAAATTATCCAAACGACCTTCAAATTGCTTCCATTGGAATACCTAAATATAATCTCAAGAAGAAGGCAAGATAAAGGAAAAAAAGTAATAAATGATCAGGTACCTCGAGAGTTACAAAGAGTACATATGCAAAATACCCCCCCAGAAACCATCCAAATAGCCTTAAATTTGCTTCCATTGGAATGCCCTAAATATAATCTCAATAAACAGGCAAAATAAACTGGAATAAGAAGCCCCTAAATGCTCTGTACTCTCTAGAGAAGAACAAAGAGTATAGATACAAAAAAAACACCCAGAAATCATTCAAGCAGCCATCAAATTGCTTCCATTGGAATGCCCTAAACATAATCTCAATAACAGGCAAAATAAACTGGAAAAAAAGGCCCTAAATGATATGTACTCTCGAGAGAGGTACAGAGAGTACAGATGCAAAATACCCCCCAGAAACCATCCAAACATCCTTCAAAGTGCTTCCATTGGAATGCCCTAAATATAATCTCAAGAAGAAGGCAAGATAAACGAAAAAGTAGGTAAATGATATACCCTCGAGAGAGATGAGTCTGAATACCAAAATCTCTAGAAACCATCCAAATAGCCTTCAATTTGCTTCCATTGGAATACCCTAAATATAATCTCAATAATCAAGCAAAATAAAGCGGAAAAGAAGTCACAAATGCTACCCTCCAGAGGTGCAGAGAGTCTGAACAAAAAAATATCCATAAATAATCCAAGCAGTCATCAAATTGCTTCCATTGGAATGTCCTAAACATAATCTCAATAAATAGGCAAAATAAACTGGAAAAAAAGGCGCTAAATATTTTGTACCCTCAAGAGATCTGAGAGAATCTGATGCAAAAACACCGAAACCATCCAAATTGCTTTCATTGTAATGCTCTAAATATAATCTCAAGAAGAATGCAAGATAAACTAAAAAAAGTAGCCCTAAATGATGTACCCTCGAGAGGTATAGATCTGAGATGCAAAATACCCCCCAGAAATTATCCAAGCAGCCATCAAATTGCTTCTATTGGAATGCCCTAAATATAATCTCAATAAACAGGCAAAATAAACTGGAAAAAAAGGCCCTAAATGTTCTGTACACTCAAGAGAGGTACAGAAAGTACAGATATAGAAAACACCCAAAAATCATCCAAACAGCCTCCAAATTGCTTCTATTGGAATGCCCTAAATATAATCTCAAGAAGAATGCAAGATAAACTAAAAAAAGTATGCCCTAAATGATCTGTACCCTTGAGAGAGGTACAGAGAGTACAGATACAAAATACACCCCAGAAACCATCCAAAAAGCCTTAAATTTGCTTCCATTGGAATGCCCTAAATATAATCTCAATAAGCAGGCAAAATAAAGCGGAATAAGAAGCCACAAATGCTCAGTACTCTCTGAGACACGAGAGGAAATCAGATACAAAAAATACCCGAAATCATCCAAGCGACCATCAAATTGCTTCCATTGGAATGCCCTAAACATAATCTCAATAAGCAAAATAAATTAGAAAAATGTCTAAATGATATGTACCTCGAGAGAGGTCTGAAATCTGAAAATACCCTCCGAAACCATCCAAACAGCCTTCAAATTGCTTCCATTGGAATGCCCTAAATATAATCTCAAGAAGAAGGCAAGATAAATTGAAAAAAGTAAGCCCTAAATAATCACTCCTCGAGAGAGAGTGAAATCTGAAAAAACCCTCTAGAAACCATCCAAACAGCCTTCAATTTGCTTCCATTGGAATGCCCTAAATATAATCTCAATAATCAAGCAAAATAAACTGGAAAAAGAAGTCCGTAAATGCTCTGTACCCTCCAGAGAGGTATAGAGAGTATAGATACAAAAAAATACCTAGAAATTATCCAAGCAGTCATCAAATTGCTTCCATTGGAATGCCCTAAACATAATCTCAATAAACAGGCAAAATAAACTGAAAAAAAGCCCTAAATATTTTGTACCCTCAAGAGAGGTACAGAGAGTACAGATGTAAAAAATACCCAGAAACCATCCAAATAGGCTCCAAATTGCTTTCATTGGAATGCTCTAAATATAATCTCAAGAAGAAAGCAAGATAAACTAAAAAAAGTATGCCCTAAATGATCTGTACCCTCGAGAGAGGTATAGAGAGTACAGATGCAAAATATCTCCCAGAAATCATCCAAGCAGCCATCAAATTGCTTCCATTGGAATGCCCTAAACATAATCTCAATAAATAGGCAAAATAAAGCGGAAAAAGTAAATGTTCGTACCCTCGAGAGGTCTGAGTACGAATCTGAAAATACCAGAAATCATCCAAACAGCCTCCAAATTGCTTCCATTGGAATGCCCTAAATATAATGTCAAGAAGAATGTAAGATAAACTAAAAAAAGTATATCCTAAATGATCTGTACCCTCGAGAGAGGTACAGAAAGTACAGATGCAAAATACCCCCCAGAAACCATCCAAACAGCCTTCAAATTGCTTCCATTGGAATGACCTAAATATAATCTCAATAAACAGGCAAAATAAATTGGAAAAAAGGCTAAATGTTTACGTACCCTCAAGTGAGATGCAGATCTGACACCCAGAAACCATCCAAACAGCCTCCAAATTGCTTCCATTGGAATGCCCTAAATATAATCTCAAGAAGAATGCAAGATAAACTAAAAAAAGTATGCCCTAAATGATATGTACCATCAAGAGAGATATAGAGAGTACAGATGCAAAATATCCCCCAGAAACTATCCAAACAGCCTTCAAATTGCTTCTATTAGAATGCCCTAAATATAATCTCAATAAACAGAAAAATAAACCGGAAAAAAAAACTAAATGTTCTATACCCTCAAGAGGACTGAGAGATCTGAAAACACCCAGAAACCATCCAAACAGCCTCCAAATTGCTTCCATTGGAATGCCCTAAATATAATCTCAAGAAGAATGCAAGATAAACTGAAAAAAGTATGCCCTAAATGATATGTACCCTCGAGAGAGGTACAAAGAGTACATATATAAAATACCTCCCAGAAACTATCCAAACAGCCTTCAAATTACTTTCATTGGAATGCCCTAAATATAATCTCAAGAAGAAGCCAAGATAAACTGAAAGAAGTAGGCCCTAAATGATTTGTACCCTCAAGAGAGGTACAGAGAATACAGATGCCAAAAAAACCCCAAAACCATTCAAACAACCTCCAAATTACTTACATTTGAATGTAATGAACATAATCTCAAAAAATAGGCAAAATAAACTGTGAAAAAAAGGTCATAAATGATCAGACTCTCGAGAGGGATGCAGTCTGATATAAAAAACTCCCCAGAAATCATCCAAACAGCCTCCAAATGCTTCCATTGGAATGTAATGAACATAATCTCAAGAACCAGGCTAAAGCGAGCCCTAAATGGTATGTACCCTCGAGAGAGTACAGTCTGATACAAAATAACCTATAAAAATAACCAATCTTTCACTAGACGGTGAGAAGAACAGAGTAAACCCTAAATTTATTCAAGTTTGGGAATGCGTGTGTAAATACCTCATGTAGTCACCTACAATACCTCAATTTTTGATTTGCTATATCAGCGGGACATGCGCCGTCGAGCGGAGCTAAAAAAAAAATAATCCCGTCGAAGAAAGCCCTAAAGCTTACGTGACGAGGAATGTCAACGAGTATCATCTCGTTCTTCTCTTTTTTGAGCGAGATGGGTCGGTCGGTGAGGAAACGTAAATGCGTCATGAATACGCCATCCCTTTACGCCGTCCATCCTTCTCATTAAGCTAAAATGAGAAAAAAATCGGACACGATCGCCATGGATTGAGTCTGCGTAAAGCTACGTCGACTCGACGTATATTTTCTCCCTAATCGAAGGACAACCAAAAAAAAAAGGCAAGGCGCCATTTGCTCGATTCAGGAAAGCCGAAAGGAGTTTTTTTTCGTTCTTCGCTGCTCCTCCGGAAGAAAATCCTCCAAGCATCCGCTCACCTCTCTGCGTATTCTCTCTCTCTCTCCTCTCTCTCTCTCTCTATCTCTCTCTCTCTCCCACGTGCGCATGCTCCTTGGCTTACTCTCAATCTCTCAGATTTCTTCTCCATGCATGTCTCTCATGCATGAAGTCCTTTCAACCGCCCGATCTCCTCCCTTTATTGAAGTTGAAACTTCAAACTTTGAGGACGATGCAGATTGGAAGTAGTGAAAATGAGCCGAGTACTTAAAATAATTTTCTTCACCCATGATCCCGGCTGTCGTTCGGTTAGGGGAATAATCAGGAAGGAGAGTCTCGTCCATCTCTTTCCCCTTCTCTCGCCCCTTCATCGTTCTTCTTCTCTCATTAGGCTCACTCTCTCTTCCGTCTTGCTTTTACTGCGACACCAACCTCTCCATTTTGCCAAACTCTTGCAATCTAATTTCTTGGACATTCTTGTGATTCAAAGTGATACAATACTCTTTCTTCTCCTTCTTTATTCCTTGGCTGGAAGCTTTACAAAACAATCACAAGTCTTTCAAGGTGTGTAAGCTCTCATTCTCCTACACTTTCACCCTTGGCCAAGACCTTACGTTGAAGCTTGCTTGGAAAAGGTTGAAGGTTTGGTGAAAAATGTATCCTTGGTCGATCTCTCCATAGGGATTTGCTTGAAACAAGCCAACATACTCTCCATCATCTCTTGCTTCTTGTGTGACCGAAATCCATTCTTAAAGTTTCTTCAAGATTTGGTATTAGAAGTCATCTCTCTCTCCTTACTATCTTCATCAATCGCTAAGTGGAGGCGGAAGAGGAATTAAAAGGTTTGGCAAAGAGAAACTGTCCATCCTTTGCAAAAAAAAAAAAAGGTCGATGGCTGTGATTTTATCTCTAACCTCCAGATACAAATATAAACCGTCCAAGAAAATGACATTGATCCGAAATTTCTGACCAAAATGTTTTAGATCGTAGATATCGATAATCATCACAAACACTCGAGATTTCTATCCTACGTTAAAAAAACCTCTCCTCCAACAACCCCTCTTAACTTCCTTGCAAACGACGGAAACTGAGAAGCAACACCGGCATTAGGCGGGTTCTTCTCTAGGTTTTTGGTATTTCCACTATTCTTGCAACTAAATAGCCCCTCTTTCTTTCCTTGCAAACGACGAAAATCGAGAAGCAACACCGTCACAGGCGGGTCTCCTCTAGGTTTTCGGCATTTCCACTACTCCTGCAGTCAAACAACCCCTCTTTCTTTCCTTGCAAACGTCGAAAACCGAGAAGCAACACTGTCATTAGGTGGGTTCTTCTCTAGGTTTTCGACGTTTCCATTATTCCTGCAGCCAAACAGCCCCTCTTTCTTTCCTTGCAAACGGAAATCAAAAAGCAACACCGTCATTAGGCGATTTCTTCTCTAAGTTTTCGGTGTTTCCTCCACCTATTCAATCCAAATGATCAACACTCTAATATCTCCTATTCAATCCTTGCTAGCCGAACTCATGCAAAATTATTATTGTTACTATTGGTGAAGGTAGGGAGGTGCTTGAATGTATAAAAAGAAATTGTATATTTGTGCTTGTATTTCTTTATGTAGGTTTCAAGACCCCGCTAATGGCCATTAGGGTATAGTGGGTGCGGTGCGAAGACACGGTTGTGGTGTCGCAAGACATCGCTCGTTACGCTCATTAAAGCATACCAAGTAAGCCAAAATTGTTAAATGTCACTCCCCCTATGTCAAAATTTTACCGAAATTTTGTTAAAATATGATACTTAAAAAAAAGATGAGGCTTAAATATGTGAAATTTATATATGTTTGCTACTTGCAGGTTTTAAGACTAATACCCATTAGGGCATAGTGGGTGCAAAAAGACAGCTGTGGTGTCGCAAGACACCGCTCGCTATACTCATTAGGGCGTACCAAGTAAGCCAAAACAGTTCTAAAGTAGCCCCCTACGTGGGGA
This sequence comes from Cymbidium sinense, assembly GCA_021442155.1. Classification (NCBI taxonomy): domain Eukaryota; kingdom Viridiplantae; phylum Streptophyta; class Magnoliopsida; order Asparagales; family Orchidaceae; genus Cymbidium; species Cymbidium sinense. The sequence continues at coordinate 4,047,568 of CM038217.1, forward strand.
TGACGTCGGAATACTGTCGAAATGTTGCCGGATTTTAATTCGGGACTTCAACAAATTTAAATGAAAATAATTTAAAACACCATGACTTACATAAACAAGCTTGATTCAAAACTCAAAGGGAAATTGAAGTATAAGTGATAAAATGAAAATATTAAATCTTACCTGAAATGCAATTGAACTTGCAGAATCTCTACGGAAAAATTAAGGCAAATGAAAATAATGAATTTAAAATAAGGGAATACATTCTATTTATATGCACAAATCAACTTTTATGTGGACTCCACCATAACTAATGATAATTTTAATCAAATAATTGGTGAATTATGAAATCAAAGAGTCCATTAATGATATGTTATGAAGACGATAGAACTCGTTAAGGGAGCCATGAATGTGGGAGGCATATCATAACATAAATAACTCTAATTCAAGTACTTGAAGTTTCGACAATAATACCTAATTAAAACAAACATTCGAATGAGAGAATTCTATGATGTTGAAGGTTGAATTGAAAAGAGAGGATGTACCTATATTCATAGCATGGATTGATCTATTCGCAAGCTTGAAATATCTAAATATGTTTCATAAGAATGTAGAAATCTATAAGGTATGAGAATAAATAGCCTTATTAATCAACGAGTTATGAAAACAAGAAACAAGCTAAATAAGGAACCTTCAAAAAGAGAAGGAATCAACTTGAATATTACATTCCATTGATTCACTGAAGTATTTTTGAGGAGTTGAATTTTCATACAAAACCACAAATCAAACTGTCGTTTGGATCTATAGCTTCAAGAAACATGTAAATACTTGAGTAAAGTGAACTCTTTATATTCATTTTCAAGCAATTTTATATAATATTCAAGTATTTCAATTTACGCGAGCTTTCAAATATAATAGCATGATATTTTCAATAGCTCAACTTACATGTTGAAAGATATGTATAAATATATTAATGAGTACGAATCTATTACACATCTCTTGAAGCAAGTCTATGTCATGTTCAAGTGGTTTAAAACTTATGCAAGCTTTTAAATGAATGAAATCTATGCTACTGGATTCGCAACATATCGTACAAGCGAATAGAAGATGTTAATTAAGGCATTCTTAAATACACCAGTATGGGCCTCGACACTATGTTGAATGTTCAGATTCAAGTGTCTGAGGATGTTGCGCGGGTTGCTTCTCGGGTTAGTTTTTAGACTGGGTCCGAGTTAATAAAACTTAAAAAACTATTATAAGAATTTCAACTTAGTAAAATATCTGAGAAGTTAATTCTGTCATGTGATAGATCTAATCCTCTGCAAGGAGCTAAATAGAGTTGACAGTATCTAAAGCTCTTAAATATATTCAAATCAATCAATTAACCACCCCGATGATGGTCGCGTTGATTGAAAATCTTAACAGGAGGGGATATTATCATTAAAAGATATTCGAGCTCTAAATTAATTCATCTTAAAACTAAATTTTAACTAAGAAAATATTTGAACTAAATGAACTTTATCATTTGAATACTTAAAGCAAATAACTCATCCACCTATCCACCATCATTTGCTGAGGATGACAGATTAAGAAAACTCTAGCTCACAAAAGAACTAATATCAAGTCAAATAAATTAGTTTATTCAAACTCAAATAATCTTATGCCAGTAAGGACGTGGCTCGTGTGCTCTGTCCGCGTGGTTTGGCCAGCAGGCTCCACATATGATGCGGTTACGACCAGAGTCCTTTGATCGGATGGTTGTCGCCAAATGGAAATATTATATTAAGGTTGCTTTATATATGCTCCCGCCACAGTTATGAATTATAGGATATATTTGATGAATGAAAGTTTTTTGTCGGTTAAGATAGGCTTAAACATCTCTTTAGACAAAACCACCGAATTCTAAGAATTTTTTTTAGGCGTAACTCATGTGTTCGATAATCATCGTTGGGTATTCTACCTCCTCTAACTAAGTGAGAGTCGCGGACGGGATGATAAAACCATAGGATCTAGATCGGGCAAATCATCATTCCACCAACTATATACTATAAGTCAAATAATGGTGAATTTTATAAATATTAAACCCCAAATTTTAAACTCCACATGTTGCTACTATACGCTATACATTAAGCGATCTAACGATTAGTTTTAATCGAAAGTTCTTTCTCAACATTGAGAGGGGTAATTAACTACGCTTATAGGAAACCTGGAACCAGATCTAAAGTCCTCACAAAATAAGAATGAAATTTCTGGGTAGTGTCTTATCTACTATTTCATCTGTCTTCTGAAAACTATACTGACACTTGAATCAAACTCTCTTCATCGAGAGGTTGGTGATAAATTTTCGGAGCCTACAATATTGTGTGAAATTTTGACAAAAAATCACGTGAATTTCAATGCAAACGGACTATATAAAAATCAGATATTTATTTATTAAATCTAGTTGGATTTAATTTGATAATGAAATTAAATCCATAATTAAATATTTTCCTAAATATCACTTAATTATATTTGAATTTCAAAAATAAAACCCCTCGTATTCCCGTTACTCTTCCAATCAGTTTCTCCATATGGTTACTGAAACGAACTCCCTACAAATTCTCGTGCTCTTCCTCTCTTAGCTCACCAAAAATCAAAACTCCCTCATTTCCTGCTCGGCATAGTCGATCGAAACCCTCTCTCCCATTAAGAAATCTTGTCGCCAGTTTCTCCTCGATCGCATTCTCCCATTTCTCATATCTGCTACAGTATCCGAACCGAACTCCTGACTCCCGTCTAACAAAGCCCTCCTTCTCTCGCCTCAGCCTCCACACGATCACACCTACCCAGCTCGCCGAACTCCAACCTCTCGTTGAATCCCTCATCTCTCAATTCCCCTCCACTCCACACATCAAAACCCCGTTCACACCAGCTACAAGCCATAAATCTTTCCTCTGTCTAGTCGCTCCCCTTCTTCCCACCTTTGTCGAATCCCATCACACACCAGCAACTCGCCTAATACCAAATCCCATCTTAGCTCACTGACGCCCGCTGATCAGCCCATACCGAAACTCCTTATCCCCGCCGACAATTCTTCACATCGCTCCAATACCGAATATCCTCTTGTTTCCACGCAGCTAGCACCAACTGAATCTCGTTTTCTCAAAATCCTGATTTTTCAAAACCATCTCACATCACATTCGTTGCAGATTTCTATTTCTCCATCCACCGACTCACACACTAACACTAATAATCTCTCTCCCCTAAAACTAAATTCATCATATTCTTAGGTTTCTTTAAAACAGAAAAGGCCTGCTACTCCCAATTCTCTTTCTCCAACACAGATAATAAAAAAATTGACATTCAAATTATCAAACATATTACCCTCAAAATTTGTGTGATTTGTAGTCGTCATTGATCGCCTTGCAACGATATAATTCTTAAACTCAAAGCTAAATACTCGAGTGTGCTAAGACTTGCCTCACGAGGAAAATTTGTGAATTTAAGTACTCATTTATGTTATTTCAATACGGTGAGAAAACTTATTTTAAGTATCTGTTCATGTTGGTCCAATGTGACGAGAAAATCTATAAAATTTAAATACTCATGTGTGCAGGGACTCGGCCTCATGAGAAAAAATTGTAAAATTTAAGTACCGTGTGTGCCAAAATACGACCTCATAGGAAAATTTGTTGCTATTCGCGTAAATGATTGAAGGTCTCGTTATGCTCATCATGGCGTGGTGGGATTGAAGATCTTGCTACACTCAATAGAACGTAGGAGGATAGAAGACCCGGCAACTGTGTCGCAAGACACCGACCGCTACGCTCATGGCATATCGGGTAGGCCAAAGCACTCTCGAAGCAACCCTCTATGTAGAGATGACTCTGAGATGCTATTGGAATTTTGATCAAACTGCATAATAATGAAATTTGAATTAAAAATGAAGCTTTGCAGGTATATTTGAAGATATCGCTACACCTAATCTGGCATAACGAGTTATTGAAGACTCGAGTACGTGCCTCAAAACAGTGACCGTCCTAAACTAACGTGATGGGCAAGCCTTTAGCACCTCAAAATAGCCACTTTTGAGGGGACAATATCGGGATGGTACCGAAATTTGCCGTGATGAAGGATTCAAAATAATCTAAGTCAAATGGAATTTTTTGAGCTAAAATGAAAAGAATTAAAATAATATCAAGTTGAACATAAGCTCCTACAATATTCGAGACAAAAATTCACTTATAAAATTTGATCTAATTGAAATTGAAATAAATTGGAATGATTAAAAGAAACTTCAATTGGTTATGTACTTCATTTAGTTATGTAATTAAAGTATACAAAATTTTGAAATATTTAAATGATTGATCACGAATGAATTGAAATGAATTAAATGTTCTATCAATAAAAGTGAATATAATATTGCAATCTCACTTTAGATGATCTAGAAGATGAATATGATTAAACATTAATTAAATCAATAGAAGATCTGAAGTGAGATCAAAATTCAGCTTTCAAATAAAAATTCAATCTAAATGAGATTTATAATAAGATTAAAATATAACTTTCAATATCAATACAATCCAAATTAAATTTATAAAATATTTATATTAATTTTGATAGCTCACCATCAAGTATAAATAAGCTCTCTAATGAATTGAATATTAGACTTAGCCACAATTCATTTCAAACGGATTGAGGGTAGTCAAATAATCCATTAGAGATCTACAATGAACTTGAAGACTTATTCATGAGCATGAGAAATAGGTTTGAATCTTTCAAGCTCAACTGCTAAAGAAGCAAATGCAAATAATGATATACTATCCTGAATTGCAAATGTGAATTTAAACATCTTACAATGCTAGATCTACAATACACTTATATAAGCATATAAAAGGCGTTGATTTAAGTTCTAAATAAACTTTGAATATATCAATCATGCACAAATTATGGAGTCAACTATCACTCAATTCAATGTGCTTCAGAATTCGCACAATCATTTGAAAAAAGATGAATTTTTGTATGAAGTATAAGACAATCTTCAATTCAATGATCTTTCCAAAATTCATTTAAGTATTCTAAAAATGCCCACATGGGCCCTAACACTGTGTTAAATACTCAAACTTAGTGTTTGAGAATACTTCATTGATTAACATAAAATACATATGAATTACCCGCATGGGCCCTGACACTTTGCTAAATGCTTAAATTTAATATTTGAAGATGATATAAAATATATAAGAATTGTGTGAATGTGATCTAACCAATATGTTAAACACTTAATCATAAGGTTCGAGAATGTTGTGCAAGTTAAAAAATTTAGATCAATTTAAATCCATTCTTACTTTGAAAATTGAATGTATGATTTGAATACTTAATAACTACATTTAATTATCGAAACTAAATCTAATTTATTAATTATACATATTCTTATTGTGGGCTCCGAAAATTCACCACCGACCTCTCGATGAAGAGAGTGTTTCAAGTGTCGGTGTAATTTTCAGAAGGCAGATTGAATAGTAGATAATACACTACCTAGAGATTTCATCCTCATTTTGTGAGGACTTTATATCTGGTTCTAGGTTTCCTATGATACACACATAGTTAATTACCCTCTCGGTCTTTGAGAGAACTTTTGATTAAGGCTAGTCGTTAGGTCGCTTAGTGCGTAGCGTATAATATGCATGTGAAGTTTTAGAATTTAGATTTATAAAATTCATTGTATTTAATTTAAAGCGGATGGTTAGGGGAACGATGACGCGCCCGATCTAGATCTCATGGTTCCATCATCCCGGGCTATCGTGGTCCCTAATCTATATAGTCAGAGGAGGTAGTCCAACCCTGACGAAGGATCCTTGTCGGCCATGTGTTCATCCAAGAAATTCTTAGACTGGATGGTCTCTAAGGAGACAAGCTTAAGTCTACCTTAGCTAACAATGGCTTTTTGCCCAATCAAGTATATCCTATGGTTCACAACTCAAATGGTAGAGCCATTGGGGAGCATATGAGCTACAGTCGTGACCGTGATATAGTGGGGTCATTTGGCGATAACCACATAATCAGAGGACTCTAAACGTAACTGTATCATGTGGAGCCTACTAGCCAAGCCACACAGTCAGAGGACACGAGCCGTGTTCTTGCTGGCATGAGATTATTTGAGAGCAACCATAGTTGTATACTTGATTTGACTTTGGCGCCTTTGTGAGCTAGGATTTTCTTAATTTGTCACCTCCGACAAACAATTGCGGAAGGCGAGTTGAATTTTTAGCTTTAAGTTCTTTTTAATATTGAATTTTATTTAGACATTTATAGCTCAATGATATTTTAAATTGTGCATTTAGATTGATATTCAATTTAAGTTAGTTTTCTTTGAAATTGTAATCATATTTTGATTGTAGTATCCCCTCCGGTTAAAATTTTTATTTAACACGGCCATCATCGGGGTAATTTATTATTTCGCTGTTTCAGATCCTATCAACTTTATTAATTTAATAATTGATGATCAGATCTCTTATCATATGACATGATTAACTTCTCAGATATTTTATTAGATTGAAGATATTATAATAACATCATTTAATTTTTAGATTTTGTTAACCCGGACTTGATCCTAAGACCAAACCGGGAATCAACCCGCGCAGCATTCTCAGACACTAAGTTTAAGCATTCAGCATAGTGTCGGGGTCCATGCGAGTGTATTTTTAGATTGCTTGCATAATTTTAAGGTATTTAATTTAAATTTTAATCATGTTTTATAATGAATGTAAGAGTTCAATTGAAGCCTTAATTAACGTCTTCTGTTCGCTTATACGATGTGTTGCAAATCCGGTGGCATAAAATATTTTAGATCTTATTCAATTATTTAGATTAATATTTATTTGTTTGCATCTAGTTCTTTAAGTTTCAATGGAGCTTAGTTCGTGATCGCTGAGAAGTTTTTAGGCACGTCACAAGTCTCACTCAAATTCTTTTTGCTCTGAACGAATTTAATGTGGTATATAGCTCAACCCTATTGTTCAGTATGAATCATAACATAACTTGAATGTTCAATAAAGAATATGCTTTATGCTCATTGAAGAGCTTTCAAGCCTTATTATTTCAATATGTTCAATGTTTATTCTTCCGCGTTGGCAATCCGTCTAGTCCCCTGAAAGCTCATTCTTATTAAAAGATTTCTAGAATTTTTGAATATGTAAGTTTATTCTTTAATTCATCATTCTCAAATAAACTCAATTTAAGCTTATCAGCAATTTTATTTGTTCTCATTTAATTCTCATGTGAGTCCAAAATTCGATAGCCTCCGGTGCGTCCCCGTAGAGCATGGAATCTATTCCTTCCCATCGCTCTCGAGCATACATGTGTCTTGCAACATTACAATCGTGGTCTTCTACCTATTACCTTTACTGAGCATAATAGGGTCTTCAAACACCTGTAATTTTAATTCAGATTTTAATTTTGAGCTTCGAGTTCATTTTGTATTAAATTAATTAAGTTCTTTGCTAGTTTGAATTTTGGCAGCCTCTCGGCATCTTCCCCATATAGGGGGCTGCATCGGGGGCTAGTCAACCTTTTCGCCAGCTCTACTGAGCATAATGGTCAGTGTCTAATGACATTATGGTTGTGATCTTCTACCCATTAGCTCTAACTGAGCATAACAGAGTCTTCAAACACCTGCATAAAAAGAGCATATATGTTGGTTTATTCTTTAATTTATCATTTTTAATTAAGTTTAATTTAAGCTCATCAACACTTTTATTTGATTTTATTTAAGTCTCCCATCAATCTAAGATAGCCTCCCGAAGTCATCCACGCTGTTATAGCTTTCCTACTATGCTTAAAAAAGCATGCATAGGATTTCAACACCTGCAACTTCAATTCAAATTTTAATTTTAAGCTTAGAGTTCATTTTACTTTAAATTAATTAGCTCCTTTGTCAGTTCAAATTTCAGCAGCCTTCCGACGTCTTCCCCACATAGGAGGCTACATCGAGAGTCTATCCAGCCTTCCGCCTCTTTCAGCATAAGCGGTCGGTGTCTTCACCTATGGTCTTCTACCCGTTAGCTATACTGAGCATAACAGGATCCTCAAACCCATCAGCTCTACTATGCATAACGAGGTCTTCAAACACCTGTAAATGGCTAACCACATTTTTCCTAGTTAAACCAAGAACATTCATTAATTCCAAAATTCTCTTCCGGACAACGTTGTCAATGCCAAGTTGGTTGGCAAGAACAAATTCGATGAAGTTCTGACCACACCACTGTGGTTTCTTGATGTTGAAGGATCTTCATTTTCCAGTTCACCATCATCTTCATCATCCTTAGAGTCCCTTCTCTTTTTCCATGAGCCATCAGGACCTTCATTCACTGAAGAATCATATTTAGCTTCATCAGTCACTCGTCTCTAGTGATCATAATACTCAAAACTACCTGAATGTTCCACATCTTTACTTTCATTCCAGTTCTTTCAAACATGTTGCCAAATATTCTTTAACTCTTCTGTCCGTACTAGCTTTATTAAATAATCACATGTCCCATGCTTTATTCCTCTCATCATGGCACTAGTTCTCCCATCAGTAATAACTGACAGGCCCATGTCAAGACCAACAAGCTCAAGTAGCTTAAATTCATCCATGTCAGGCGTGTGAAACATCACTGATAACCGCATCAAATCTACCCTTCCTTTCTCGAAGAAGGGATAATGCTGTCAAGGCTTCAGAACAAGTCATAACATGATACCGGCATTTTTGGAGCATGTGCTCAAGAATCTTTAGGCACGTGACATCATCATCGACGATGAGGACCCTCGCTGACACCAACGCTGTTGGTTCGGTCACATCCACTTGTTCGGTCACACACACATTACGTCGTCAACGCTGTTGCTTCCTAATCTCGATATGTGTGTAGGTGCGTTGATGACTCGATAGCTTGATCGATTGATCATCAAATTATGCAATATTTATATTTTGACCAGTTTTGACGTTCTAAACGTGATGGTAAAGTGAAATTGTTTCAACTAATTTTGATGTCATCGGGTGAATTTCAGCCTCGATTTGTGCATCGTTGCAGTTAGACCCGATCAACTTTATCTTGTAGGCTCGACTTGATTGATGTGACATACATGGAGGTCAACACTTATGTGGGTTAAATTACGAATTTCATTTAACCAATCTAATCCTCTTTCTTATAAAAGATAAGAGCCGACATGATTGATTTTAAATATCAAGATATATTCCTTTGCTAAGCAGAGTTGACAAGATCAATCTCGATGATGGCTGTGTTGAATGAGTAGCTTAATCGAAAGGGATATTCTCATCAAAAAATATTTGAATTTTAAATTAATTAATATAAAATTAAGCTTTAATTAAATATAAATTCAAATTAAATGAATTTTATTGTTCAAAATATTTAAAGCAAATAATCTATCCACCCATCAACCATCATTTATTAGAGATGACAAATTAAGAAAATATTAGCTTACACAAGAGTTAATGCCAAGTCAAATAAATCACTATGTTCAAACTCAAATAATTTATTGTCAGTAAGGATGTGGCCCATATCTTCTGACCATGTGATTTTGCTCCTAAATGACACCACATAAATGCGATTATGATCAAAGTCCTCTAATTAGGTGCATTGGCCCTTAAATGACTCTATTATATTACGATCACGACTGTAGCCCATATCTTCTTCAATGACTCTACTTTTGAGTTATGAATCGTATGAGATATTTGATAAGCATAAAGTCCTCTGTTATCTAAGGTAAACTTAAAATTATCTAGTTAAACAAACACCGCCCCAGGTCTATAAGGTCTCATTGGACGATGCAACTCATGGCTGCTGATAAGAATCTTTCAGCCAAGTTGGGTCGACTACCTCCTTTGACTAAGTAGACTAGGGACCACGATAGCCTAGATGATGGAACTATGAGTCCTTGATTGGGCATATCATCATCACTCCTAATCATATGTTTTAAATTAATAAATGATGAATTTCATAAATTATCAAGCTCCTTCTACTACTATTATACACTAAGCAATTATCGATTTAATAACTAGCCTTAATTGAAAGATCTTTCTCATACTTAGAAAATATAATTAATTATAGGTGTTTGGGCCTATAAGAAGCCTAGAACCATATCTAAAGCTCTCATAAAATGAGAGCTAAATCTCTGGGGAGTGTCTAATTCATAAACAAAATAAATTCATCTGCCTTTCAAAAATTTTAGTCGGACAAATCTAAACTCTTTTTCATCGAGAGGCTGGGCATGAATTTTTGAAGCCTGCACATTCATTGCAACATGGATTTAATCAGATCACTAGTTCAGGAAGAAAGACAATCATGTCACCCCATGTCTCCTCTTTCCACACCTTATAAATATGCTTCCTCACCAGCAACCTCATGGTCTAGGCATTGTTGTAGAAGTGCAGAGGGAATATTAACGGAAGAAAAGCTAGAGGAGATATCAATCTAGTTGTAAAAATTTTCATATGTTTTCAAGCAATAGAAATTTACAGTGGGATTTAACATTCAAATTTGCATATTTCACAAATTTCATATGTTTTCAAGCACCAAGAAAAGCTGTTTCATAAGTTTGATATCAATAAAAAATCAAAATAACTAATAGTAATTGAGCTGAAAAGTTTAAAATTTATAGATGGCCTAGTTTGGTCCAGTTTGTCCAATATTCCTCTGAGCCAATGCAAGGGAAACAATCACAGATATACCAATTGCATGAACTTCAAAGCCTAAAACTATTTCGTACTATTAGGGGCAAGCATCAACTGAATAAAGACAATAAATAGAACCAAAAACCCCTTGCAATCATTTAAGCAACAAAATAAAACCCATAAAGGATATTTATCAAAGCAGGGAAACAAATCTTTTTCATTCCAAACTTATAAGCAGAAAAAAAATCCATTAAAATTCAGCTTTTCCAACTAATGAATGACAAGGTATTCATGAATCATGATGTCGAAGCACAAAAAATGATTAAATTCATGTCACTGAGGAATGAATCACATAAAAAAAACAAAAAAAATCGATTGTATCTGAACCCTATATAAATGGAAAATTCCAAAGTAAGAGACGGATAAATGCTAGTTAAAAATATCAAAGAAAAAAAATTTGATTACATCTGAATTCCCCTAGACACATGACAAAACCAACACTAAGCAATCTAATACTCCTGTTTTAGCCCATAAGGCTAAAAAGAAAGGAAAATCCTCATACAAATCTCCTAATGATTTTTCCAATGCTGGGTTGCTGGAACGTTAGGGGACTCATGGCTGAAGGCCTTCTTCATGATTGCTTGAGACTTATTAGGGATTTTCACCTTGATATATGTTGTCTCTTGGAAACCAAAATTAATAAGGATGCCCTATTGGAGGCTCCCTTTTGTTCTAAATGCACTCTCTTTTCTCCGGAAGGAAGCTATAATAATTTCAACACTTGTTCAGGAGGTTGTGTCTGGATGAAATGGAATTCGAATGCTCTCTCCTTCTCCCCCCTCGTAATCACTTCTCAACTTATTCATGGCAAGGTCACTTACCTTTCTCAGAGCTTCTTTGTCTCTTGGATCCATGGTTCAAATGATGCTTCTGAAAGAAAGAATCTCTGGGAGTCTATTTGCACTATTGCGACCTCTATGGATTCCCCTTGGCTCCTCCTGGGGGATTTTAATTGCATTTTAAACACTAATGAGAAGGTAGGTGGCAACCCAATCCCCCCTAGCAAACTTCTTCATTTTAAGGAATGTGTAAACGATGCTGGTCTCATGGATCTTCCAAAGTACTGCTTTTACAAATTGGTCAGAATCGATCTCCCCATTCAAACTAAGATTGATAGGGTCTTATGTAATTCCTCTTGGTTGAACTCTTTTCCCTCTTCCTTCTATAAAGTTGCCTCTCCTCTATCTTCGAATCATTCTCATTTGATTGTGCAGATTCATCCTTGGGTCAAAGGTCCTCACAGATTCATGTTTCAGAATTACTGGACTACTCATCCTAATTTCCTTGAAATCACTAAGGAAGCTTGGGCCACATTCATTTATGGGGATCCAATATTTGTTTTATTTAAAAAGCTTAAGAAGGTCAAAGACAAGCTGAAGTCAAGTTTTTGGGAGAATACCCCTAGATCACTGTAGTCTTAAGAGAGACCTGGAGTTCCTTCTGAATCTTATAGAGACTTCTCCTTCTGATGCTTCCCTTCTCCAGAGCATTAATGATATTAACCCCAAATACACTGATGTCGCTATAAAGGAGAGTCTCTGGGTTAAACAACATGCCAAAAATCATTGGATGACTCATTCGAATGATGACCTCAAGTTCCTCTACTGTTCCATTAGGCAGAGACAAAACTACAACCTACTCAAAGAGCTGTATACAGAAAGGGGCATCCTTACTGACATGCTTTAGATTGCAAATGAAATTTGTACCTATTTCTCCTCTCTTTTTAACAACCCGACCTCAACTTTTAATCATTATATGGACCTTCCGGCTGGTAACTTAGTCCCCCCTCGATGTATTGCTATTCTCTATAATAAAGAGATCCTTTCTGCTTTGAAGGAAATCCATGGGGATAAATCTCCTGGGATGGATGGCTTCACATCAAAATTCTTTATTTAGTCCTGGGATATCATTGGAAGGCAATTTTTGCTTGCTGCTAAGCACTTCTTTAAAATGAATAAGATGCCATCCTTTTTTAAACATAGTATTATCACTCTTATTCCTAAATTAAAGCATGCTAATTCCTTGGTAGATTTTAGACTGATTTCCCTTTGCAATACCTTTTATAAAGTCATTGCTAAAGTTTTGGCGAATAGGCTTAAGAAGGTATTGCCTGACATCATTCACCCCTCTCAATCGGCTTTTATCAAAAATAGAGATATTTCAAAAAATATTGCCTTAGCTTATGAGATTTGTGCTGACTTAAAGAAAAATTATTCTAATAAAGCCTTCTGTATTAAAATAGACCTCCACAAGGCTTTTGACAGTGTAAACAGGGATAACTTACTTAGTAGATTGATTCAGAAAGGTTTCCCGGTGTTTGTAAATTGGGTTAAAGGTTGTATATCTGACATTCCCTTTTCCATTGTGCTAAATGGCCAAATACATGATTTTTTTTCTTCTTCAAATGGTTTGAGGCAAGGATGCCCGCTCTCTCCTTTCCTCTTTGTTATTTTAATGGATATCTTTTCATGCCTAATGAACAAAAGTGTCTCTAGTTTGGGTTTTACACCATTCACTTCTGGAAGTTGTTCTATCTCTCATCTCCTCTTTGCTGACGACATGCTTGTTCTTGGAAAGAATGGCTTACAATCTGTCCACGCTCTTAAAGATGTCTTGACTGTCTTCTCCTCTTTTACTGGGTTAGGGGTGAATTACAATAAGTCTATGATTTGTTTTTCCAATCATTAGTCGAAGGCGAATTTTTGTTGTAGAGTGCTTAATATAAATAGAGGTGCATTCCCTTTTAAATATATGGGTTTGCCTTTGGTTGTCGAATCACTTAAATCAAACCATTTTGCCTATGTATTGGATAGGCTCTCCTCCTGGCTAGCCGGATGAAAATCCAAGTGGCTCTCCTATGGGGGCAGATTTCAGCTCATTAGATCCTCCATAAATGGCTACCTCTTCTACTGGATGAGAGCAGCGGTCATTCCGAAATGTATCATGAAGCAGATCTCCTCCATTACTACTAAATTTTTCTACCATGGGGATTTGATCAAGAAATTTCACCCAATCTTCTGGATTAAAACTACACTTCCTAAAGAGATGGGGGGAACTGGGTTACTACCAGCTAGCTCCCTCAATCTCCAAAGCAAAACTAAAATGATGTGAAAATTTTTGAACAGATCTTCCTTACTGGCTGTTTGATTGGCAAACAAAAACGGATCCATATGGTTTAGATCCATTCGATGCTCTGCTCTCTTGAGGGAACTGCAACGCAATGCCATACAATTTAAGGCAAAGATCTCCTACTCTCTTGGAGATAGAGCTACCTGCTTTCCTTTTCATGACCCCTGGTGTCATGGTAAATCCCTGCTGGATATATGTGGGCCAAACTGCCCTTCTCTGTTCAACCTCCCAATCGACTCTCCCTTAAGCTCCATCATTGTTAATCAACGATGGGTCCTGCCCGAGTCTGTTTCTGCTGGCCTCCCTGCTTGCGCATAGGCCATCCACCTTGTGCTCCTATCTCCAGGTAAGGATTCTATACTATGGGATGGCGTGAATACCTTAAATGGTAGGAAGATTATGATACATCTTTTCAGAATGCCCCTAGGTGGAATGGCCTAAAGATATTTGGTTCAAAGGCAATGCGTTAAATTATTCTATTTTTTGCTGGATGGCTTCTTTAGAGCGGCTCAAGTTATCTGATTTGCTTAGTTATCATGGAGTTGGGATTACTAGGGTTTGATGTTTCTGTAAGCTTGAGCCTGAGTCACACTCTCATATTTTCTTTGGTTGCTCCTTCTCTTTATCACTTATCCAGGGCGTCTTAATGGCAATTTCTTTCCCTCTTAAGCAGGTATTGGCTGCTGCTTCTCTTTTGGACCATAATGCTTTGAGGAGACTTTATTTACTTTCAACTGTTGTTACCATTTATTCTCTTTGGTGTGAAAGTAATACTAGAATTTTTCAGATGCAGGAAAGTCCTCTTGCCATTCTCTGCCACACCATCAAAATAAGGGTGGCGTCTAAGCTTCGTCGCTGAAAATTTAAAGCATCTTGGCCACCTCATGTTACTTCTATTTTGGAAAATTGGCAGAATTTTGGTTTGGTGCCAAATGTTTGATTCGTGTTTGGGTTTTTAGTTTCATTTGAGCATTCCTGGGGGATCACTGTCTTTTTGGCTCTCTGGTTTTGGGTTTAGTCATGATGTTTCTTTGGCTTAGCTCTATTTTTGGTGATTGGACCATGATGATATTGGTGGATAAGCTCTTGGGTGTTATAGATAGATCACTGCTGGGTTCTCCCCCTGGACGGCCTTTATCGCTACACGCTAAGTGTTTTTCTCTTCTCCCTGCCATCCTCTATGTTGTTACCTCCTGTTAAGGTTGGTGGTATGACTCGGTGTGCCTTCTAGAACGACTCTGGTTCCAGTTCTGATATACTTCTCACCCAGGGGCTTTTGCCATTGCTCCTGTTTTCTTTTTCATACTGTAGCTTAAAGAAAATCGGGGAGACATTCTTGCACTAGTCTAGACTATATGCTAAGGGTTTATCCATCCCTGAGTCCTTTGTTTTTTTGGGATCTCACTGATCCTTGATTTTCTCTTTTCATTTTTCTATACTTCAGTGTAATTTTTTCTGCTTTCTTTTGGGTAATACAATTGGGCTCCGCCCTCATTTTTCCCAAAAAAAAAAAACCACTCTCTTTACCATCCCAAGTTCAGGGAACTACAACGAGGGGCATAACCCAGGCCACACATCAACGTCTACTTGGTGCTTCTTCACTTCTCTCATGCTCGAACAGGAAACTGGAATAATCCATTGTAAGAAAGTGGATGGAGCTTTGTTTTGCTGTTTTTTCGCGGGAAATAGTGGAGTTGAACATATAATATTGGGATATTTAAAAATCAATCATCTAATATATGTATTTATAATTTGATTATCTTCATTATTTTTTTAACTATGAGATTTATATATTTGCACATACCACAATCAAATCTTTATAAATTTTACGAAAATGAAAAATATGAGTGGGGCTTTTGTTATGAATTTCAATATTTAAATGCCAATTTAAAATTTTGATGTTAAAAAGTGATTAATTTGTAAATATATAAAAATAAAATGATAGTGTATGTAAAAGCTCTAATATTGATGTGAGATATATAAGTTTTAAATGTTATGTCTTTAAATAAAAAATTAAAAATAAAAACCGAGCGAGCGAGTCAGAGAGAGTGAAGGAAAGAAACGGCGCGAGCGGCAACTGGGCTCGACCGAGGCAATCAGCAAGAAAGAGGCTCGGATTGGCCGGTGGCGGGACCGGGACGGGCTCGATGGCTACAGAGGCAGGCACGACGCCGTAAATTAGGGTTTTCTCTCCAACTTCCTAACTTGAGGTGTATGTTTCAATTAGAGCTTCTTTTGTAATTTATAAATTCTAAATTTTAATTTGTACCCAACATAATATAAAATTTATTAAAATTATTTCAACAAATTACATAATGTGCCACTTTTTTATCATATATTTTGACTATAGAAAAATAACATAATAAAAAGAAATTTATTGCAATGTCTTTATATATATATATATATATATATATATATATATATATATATATATATATATATATATATATATATATATATATATATATATATGATTTTAATAATCTAATTAAAATAATTTATTATATTTTATTAAAACTTCAAAGAAATTTGTTTTAAATGATTAAATTACTTTCATAGCAATTAGAATAAATTCATTAACTAAAATAAGTATGAAAATATTAAAATAAATTTTAATTCAAAATTTTGTCTTTATTAATTTAAATAAAAGTCTAAAAATATAAAAAAAATTATCGTATAAATTAGAATGTAAAATAGTAAAGTAAAGAAATTATGGATGTTATGATTTATGTATTTTAGTTATTATGTTAAATTACAAATTTAAGATTAATAATAATATATGAATAAAA
This sequence comes from Cymbidium sinense, assembly GCA_021442155.1. Classification (NCBI taxonomy): domain Eukaryota; kingdom Viridiplantae; phylum Streptophyta; class Magnoliopsida; order Asparagales; family Orchidaceae; genus Cymbidium; species Cymbidium sinense. The sequence goes on from CM038217.1 coordinate 4,064,173, forward strand.
TGATAAATTAAGTATAAAATGTAAATTTAATTAATGATATGGCTTTAAAAATTTAAAATTTATTGAACCGAAAGTCTTGATCAATAAAGCAATCCAAATCAAACACTTAAAATATCATTGAAAACTTTGGGATATCAATAAAATCCCTAAATAGTTTTTAAATATTGAGTGTTTATAATCAAATCGAGCGTCTTGGCGAGCCGGATCTAACAAGCCTAAGATCTTTTGATTCTGACTTTATTTGAGCATTCAAATATTTAAAATACATCAAATGATCAAGGAAATCATTTTTGAATTAAATGAGTGGTTTGGATTTTGCATGTAATATCCTGTATCATAAATAATCATCATTCTTCATGAAGAGGAAAAAAGAAGAGAAGAGGCTCAAACTCATAAAACATGTGGTATTTTAAACGGCGTGCGGACCACCACCGGCGGTCGTCTGGCTCATCTTCGTCGTATTATGCCGGTCATCAGACCACGTCGCTGGCCAGATCATATCGCTATCGCGTCGATCGCGCTGGTCATCCCCTGACCACCATCGCCGGTCCGCCGCAGATCGCCGGTCACCGCCGCGGACCACCGTTTCGATTGGTCGACCGCGTAGCCACTCCATCGTGGATCATCAATTCGCGTCAAACCAGTCATCGGTCATCATTTACCGCGATCTCGTTAAGCGCCACCAACCATCCGACCATCTCAGGTCCGGCCTTCGTCTCGTGATTATTGACCATTTACTTTTCACCATTATCAATTCAGCTGTTTAAAATGGTGATTGCACGATTCTAGTTCTCATTATACAATTTTGTAATCCCATTATCGGGAAAACTTTGTATTCTGAAATTGATACATTGTGGAAGATTTTTACTGGGCTATGTCCTGTGATTTTTTCCCCCTCTTCAAGGGTTTTTTCACATAAAAATTATGGAGTTTTCTTGTTCATTCTTTAAACATTGTGTGTGTCTTTGGATTCTAACAAACTGTTCCAGCGGTTTGGCCATCCGTCTCTGTGCCCCATTATCACGTGAAATACCAATACAATGCGGGCCTCACTCCGGCCTCTCTGAAACCAATCCTTGAACCAAGGGCGCCAAGCTTCTCACCCGATAGGCATAACCCCTCGGTGAAGGTGTAATAGAATCTCTAAGATGCCAAATGGAAGAGTCTCAAAATGAGATAATCCATTTTTTACTAAAACCGGTCATCAACAGCAAGCATCTCCCTAAGATTGATCGTTAGCCATGGGAGGTCAAAATCTATCTGGCTTTTCGACTTAAGTTCCGGCTTGGAGTGATGACCCTCTCACTGACACTTCCATCACTTTAGCTCAATAGCTACTCGAATTCACTAATTATTGCGGTATTTAGCATGTTCTAGTCTGTTGACTCCACATTATGTTATACGAAATTACAGCGGCATGAGGAATACCACTTTAAGGTGGAAATCTTCCCTCTCATCGCGCTATTAAGAGTCTTTACCTTTGCCAAGTTATTCTTCATATTCTCATAGGTTCAAGCTTAGAGCATCGAATCTTATGATGGGGACTAACCCATATTAACACATCATCATGCCATCCAACGAGCTCCCGACACCTTTGCTTTTCGGGTTAGTTTCACACTTGGTTCTACTCCCTTCCAAGAGGATTTATCCATACCTTTGACAAACTCGCCAAGATTTTTGTAGAATAGTTCATTACAAACTGAAGGATCATTAAAGATTCCTCTCATCTCTCAGGCATTCGTCAAAACGAGGGTGAATCACTTAAGGAGTACTTCTAAAGGTTCTCGCCAGGGAACAGACTATTAAGAGGAGTTTTCCTTGGAGGGCTCCATCTGAGCCTTTCCCACTGTGATGATCCACTCATATGCTTAATTCATCGTGTAGAAGCATAAATTCTGTCATGGCTAATTTCGTAAATAATTTGAAAAATCCACAGGAAAATGTAAGAGTGCCCCAGGGAATATAAACTGAATCCCATCAAAAGAAGCTACAAGATAGTCGTGATCTCCCTCCATGATCCTCACATCAACGACATGAACCATGACTAGAAAAGGAATAACACATTTAGGTGTTTAAGTCCCATTCGAGATGAAGAGACCATCAGTGACCACCTGAAACTAAATTGAAATCGGGAGTAATATTGTCACTTTCATCGAGTCATGAACATACCGGTGTAAACAACTCAAATAATGAGGCTCATGAGAAACAGGATATCATTGTGAAGAATCAATCGAGAAAACATAACTCCAAGCGCGGTAGGAATCATCATGAAAATAACAAAATAGATGGTTGGAGAAATTGAAATAAATAATTATAGGAGGGTCTCTCTTTAACACCTCAGAAGAACCAAAGTTAAAGAAATCTCATATTGATTCCATCACTTTTAATGACTTCGGACTTAAAGGAGTCCAAGTTCTCAATCAAGATCCACTTTGGTTTGCGGTGACCCATCTTTAAGAGAATTTTGATTGATTGATAGAAGTTCTGATGTCTTATTTTACTCCATTTCTTAGCATGGGGAAAAACTTCAACACTGCAGCATTATATGGGTTTGATACATAATGTAGAGGGGACAATCACCTTCTTCATTTTCTTTTCTCGACAAGTGATTCAATTCAATTCAATTCATGGTCAAGTCGATTCGACATATAACATCTTAGGAAGGCCTCCATTCGTGTCGTTTTCTGATGAAATTTCCAACCAACCCTTGTTGGTTGGAGTCTATGGAAATCAATAAATAGCACAATCATCTCGTGATAAGCTCTCTTTCGGTGACCTTCAACATCAAAAATTTAAAAATGAAATTTTTAGAGCTTGAAACTAGAGACTTTCTCCTATTTCATTATTATGGACCTTTCATTGGATGATAATGCAAGTTGGATCTCCAGAATAGAGGGCAAAATACATACTTCTTGAAAATCAAGACATCTTCTTTGGAGTGCAGATATCAGTTGACCTCATTGTGATCATGCACTCCCAAATGATCCAACATTCAAACCGATCATCCAAAAAAAAGCGAGTTTTGCACGATCACCTTGAAGTAAGTTCTTGTCTCATGAAGCGTTCCTACATGGCTATGGCAAATGTTGTCATGGTTAAGAAAGCAAATAGAATTTGTAGAATGTGTAAATTAGATCTCAACAAAGCTTGCACGAAAGATAGTTTTCCTCTCCTCGAATTGATGGTGATCTTACATGGGGCATGCTCAGTTTTTTGGATCCTTACTTGAGATTACAACCAAATAAAAATGGACCCAACAGATGAAGAAGCCACATCGTTTCAAACATATAAATGTTTATATTGTTACCAAGTTATGTCGTTCGGGTTAAAAAAGGCTGGTGCTACCTATCAAGGCCTTATGAATAAGGTTTTTAAAGACCTCTTAGGCCGCACCATGGATGTATATGTGGATGACATATTAATAAAAAGCTTGGAAGAATCACAACATATTTTTGACTTAGAAATATATTTTAACCTTCTTCGACGTTATAATATATGACTTAACCCAACCAAGTGTGCTTTTAGGGTTACATCGGCAAATTTCTTGGGTTCATGGTCACCCACTGTAGGATTGAAGCTAATCCCGAGAAAATCAAAGCCCTCAAAGATATGGCTCCTTTGAAGAATATCAAAGAAGTTCAACATTTGAATGGATGAATTGCTGCCTTATCCCTCTTCTTAGCCCATTATGGGGATAAATACTTACCATTCTTTAAAATACTAAAGGGAGCTAAAATAATAATTTGGTGACATGAATGTCGAGTTACTAAGGAAATATTTAGCATCTCCACCCACTATTCAAGCTTTATCAAGGAGAGATGTTATACTTATATCTCGCAGTCTTTTCCCACATGATAAGCTTAATTTTAGTGCGAGAAGAAAATGGGATACAACGACCAATTTATTATGTCATCAAAATTCTCTTTGATATAGAAAGTCATTATCCATTCATAGATAAGATGACTTTGGCTTTAGTTTCTCGACAAAATTATGTCCATAGCTCACTTCTCGCGTTTCACTCATTTACTATTGATGGTCATTTTACATAAACTAGAGGCATCTGGGAGGTTAATCAAATGATCTATAAAATTGGGAGAGTTTGATATCCATTTCCTTCCCCAACTAGAAATAAAGTCTTAAGTACTCGCAGACTTTATAGTGGAATGCATCGCCCCTACTCCAAATGAGCTATCTATTACACCCCTTTCATCTCCTCAATAGATCTTCTATGTTGATGGAACTTCATGAAATACTAGTGCCGGAGTAGAAATTTTACTTATTCCCCAACGGGATACACATTCTGGTTTTAAACCAATAATATGGCTATGAGGCTCTCATTGCAAGGTTGAGACTTGCCACTTATTGTGAAGCTCAAAACTTAATGATCCCCGGCTCTGACTCCTCTAGGTTGAGGAAACTTTATCTCATAATCCTCATTTGTGAAGTCACTGCCCATTTCAAGACACATCAAATCATTCACATATTGGGAGAAAAGAACACTCGAGCTAACGCTCTCGCTAAGCTCACTACCTCTTCTACTTGAGATCTATTTAAGAGAAGGAATGTTGAGGAAATATATTTTTCTAGTATCCAAGGGTCATGGGCAATACAATTAATTAATGAGATAAAAGAACTTTCGTGGATGGACCTCATCCTGTCTTTTCTACAAGAAGAGACCCTTCACGAAGACCAACTCGCTCATCTCAGAGGCAAGCTACAAACTTTATTATTATCGAGGTGAACTATATAAATGAGCTTTTCTGCATACCTTAAATGCATCTCACCATCAGAGGCCAATTATGCATTAAGAGAGATTCACTCGGAGATTTGTGGATAACACCTAGGAGGAAGGGCGCTAGCCCTTAAAATTATAATGTAAGGGTTCTATTGGCCTACAATGAAGCAAGATGCCTTGGAGTTCACAAAAAATGATCTGAGTTGTCAATTGCACTCTAATCTCTCTCATACACCACATACAGAGCTCTCATCCCTTCAAAGTCCGTGGCCTTTTGCTCAATGGGGAATTGATATCATGAGACCTTTTCCAGTAGTGTTAGGGTAATGAAAGTTTATCATTTTAGCTGTCAACTACTTCACTAAATGGGTGGAAGTTGAATCACTCACTAAAATCATGGAGGCAAATGTTAAACAATTTATTTGAAAAAATATAGTATGTCAATTCGGTCTTCATGCAAAGATCATCATCGGTAATGGAACCCAATTTACTGGAAAAGTCTTTATGTCTTTTTATAAAGATCTTCACATTCAGATGTTGCATACGAATGTGACTCATCCTAAAACTAATGGACAGACTGAAGCTACCAACAGGACTATACTCAAAAGGTTAAAAATGCATCTTGAAAAGGCTGGGGGGCAATGGGTTGAGAAGCTCTCTAATATTCTTTGGGCTTACCACACTATATCGCGAACTACAACTGGTGAGACACCATATAACTTTTGTTTCAACACAGAAGCTATTATACCAGTAGATATTGAGATTCTAAGTCTAAGAGTTCAATCATTCGATCATGATAGTAATGAAAAAAAACTCCGACAGAACCTAGACCTATTCCCCGAAACTCATGACATGGCCCTACTTCGAACGGCTTCCTTCCACCAAAGGGTAGCTCATCACTTCAACAGAAGAGTGAAACCCGGTCCTATCTCTGTCGGTGACTTGGTCCTGTGAAGTGTTGAAGCTGCGGGCAATGGCCCTCAACGCAATAAACTCTCACCTCTTTGGGATGGCCCTTATGTGGTTATAGCTATGATCAAGCTAGAAATATTTAAGCTCAAAGATCCAAAGGGAAAAATCTTACCTCGAACTTGGAACACCGATAACCTCCAGAAATATTATCAGTAATTTCTACTGCATAACTATTGCAATTTTTAATTTGTTTCGTTTGTCATTTCCTCTTCAAACTCATATCTTTGTTAAAATTATCTTATGATTGTAGCACCAACCTTATCAGAGTAATGAGTTTATATCATTTTTATTCAAGATTATTGCACATAAACCATCTCCTTCATTTAATCCTCTCACTTGAGAAATGCATAACTCACGTTGTGTCTCGATCAGGGCATGATCAATCCCAATGGGACTTGATCGGACCTCTTCCTCACAGGTAAGAAGTTAAGTAACACTTTGAATAATATCTAGGATAGGTCAAAAAGTCCTTGGTGGACATTCAACAGCCTCTTCCATACATGTAAGAAGTCAAGTAACACTTTGGCTAATACTTAAGATACGTCAAAAGGTCCTTGATGGACATTCCACGCCTCTTCCATACAAGTAAGATGTCAAATAATATTTTGACTAATACCTAGGATAGGCTAAAAAGTATTTGGTGGACATCTCATGACCTTACCCGTACAGGTTAGCGTCATCGAATAATATTCCGACCAATCACCTCGGATAGGTAAAAATAAAATAAGAGCAAATCACCCAAAAATTTTTAATGTCATTGACAACACTAACATGATGATGTAAGAAAGAATTAAAATTTTGGATACAAAAAATAATAATAATAAATAATAATAAATAAATAAAAGGAAAAAATGCATCATCAAGTGATACTACATAATATCAACGTCATCCTCACTACTAGAAGATGCTCTCTTAAACTCACTCAACCCCTTCATATCCTGAATCTGGCGAAGGGTCTTCAAATACTTGGCTGAGAGACAGATTCTCAATACTAGCTCCAATTTTATGATATGGGCTCTAAAAATTTTCCACCAACCTCTTAATGAAGAGAGTGATTTAAAATTTCAGAGAAAATTTTCAGAAGGCAGATGGAATAGTAGATAAGACACTACCCAGAGATTTCACCCTCATTTTGTGAGGACTTTAGATCTGGTTCTAGGTTTCCTATAGGTGCAAGAACCCATAGTTAATTACCCCTCTCAGTGTTTAGAGAGAACTTTCGATTAAGGCTAGTCATTAGGTCACTTAATGCGTAGCGTATAATAGCACCATGTAGAGTTTTAGAATTTAGATTTACGAAATACATTATATTTAACTTAAAAAGGATGGTTGGGAGGAACGATGATGCACCCGATCTAGATCCCATGGTTTCGTCATTCTAGGCTGTCGTGGTCCCTAGTCTACTTAGTCAGAGGAGATAGTCGACCCAACCTAACAAAAGGATCCTTGTCAGCAGCCATGGGTTGTGTCATCCAAGAAGTCTTTATAGACCTAGGGTGATGTTTGTCTAGGGAGACAAGCTTAAATCTACCTTAGCTAATAGAGTGCTTTTTGCCTAATCAAGTATATCCTATGGTTCACAACTCAAAGGGCAATGCTATTGGGGAGCATACAGACTACAACCGTGATTGTGATATAGTGGGGTTATTTGGCGACAACCACCCAGCTAGAGGACTCTGGTCATAACTACATGATGTGGAGCTTATTAGCTAAGCCACGCAGTCAGAGGACACGGGCCACATCCTTGCTGACTCGAGATTGTTTGAGAGTAAACTTAGTTGTGTACTTGATTTGACTTTATCTCCTTTGTGAGAAAGAGTTTTCTTAATTTTTCACCTCCGACAAACAATTGTGGAAAGCAAGTTAAATTTTTGGCTTTAAGTTTTAAATATTGAATTTCAATTAGACATTTGTAGCTCAATAATATTTTAAATTTTGCATTTATATTGATATTAAATCTAAGTCAATTTGTTTTGAAATTGTAATCATATCTTGATAGAAGTATTCCCTCTGGTTAAAATTTTCATTTAATATAGCTATCATCGGGGTGGTTTATGGTTTAACTATTTTAGATCCTGTCGACTCTACTAATTTAATAATAGAGGATTAGATCTGTTGTCATATGATAGAATTAGCTTTTTAGATGTTTTATTAGATTGAAGATATTATAATAACATAATTAGATTTTTTAGGTTTTGTTAACCTGGACCCGGTCCTAAGACCTAACCGGGAAGCAACCTGCGCAGCATCCTCAGGCACTTGAATTTAAGCATTTAGTGTAGTGTCGGGGCCCATGCGGTCTATTTGATTCAACATTAATTTAAACTTAAGATATTTGTATAATATTACTTGTTTTAACTGAATTTCATTGCAAGTATAAATTTTTAGATAAAATTTTGATAGAATTTTGGCGTAAATCCCCCCCATGGGGGGGGCTGGGTGGCTTGCCCACCATGCCAAAAAAGGCATGTATGGGTGGTGTAAACACCACGGCCGAATGCGTCATCCCACCATGTCAAGAAAGATATGTATGGGTCTCTGAAGTACCTGTATGAAGCGCATATTTTCCTGCCACGCCAAGAAAGGTGTGTACAGGTGCTTATATATTTGCAATATCAAGTTAAAATATTAATTTTAACTTTATTGTTGAATTTTCATTAAGTAGTTTATTAATCATGTCAGTGTAAAAATTTGGCAGCATTTAGACATCCAGGCGTCGTCCCGTGTATACTTGGGTATCTTTGACCCAGCCAAGAAAGTGTATGTGTGGTATAAATCACAGCCTGAATGGGCCTTCTCACCATGCCAAGAAAGGCATGTATGTGACTCTAAGCTACGTACTGAAATAGATTTTCCCGCCATGCTAAGAAAGAATGTACGGGTACTTATACCAACATGTTAGTTCAAATAACAATTTTATATCATATCATAGTTTACTATCAAGCTATGTAGGTCCCCCTGCCGATGTGAAGTTTGAAAGTATTTTGACAACATCTCAGCATCATCCCCGTATAGAGGGCTACTTCGGGTATGCTGGGCCTGCCCACCATACTAAGAAAGATGCGTATGGGTGGTATAAACCACGGCCTGAATGTACCTTCCCACCATGCTAAGAAAGGCATGTATAGGTCTCTAAGGTACCTGCTGAAATAGATTTCCCCGTCACACCAAGAAAGGCATGTACGGGTACTTATACACATGCAACCAAGTACAAGTTTTCCCTCCATGCCAAAAAAGGCGTGTACGGAAACTTATAGTTAGGGATGTGCATTATTTGGTTTTAACCAAAAAACCAAACTGAACTAAAGTTTTTGAGTAATTTCATTCGGTTTTGAACTTATTAATTTGGATTTTGATTTTAATTAATGAAAACTTTAGTTTTTGGTTTTTGGATCGATTTGTTAAATAAAATTTTGGATGAAATCAAATAAGTCAAAATAATTATATGTAATACGATATTATTAATTATGTATAATAGGCTTATCTATTATACACTTATTTTTATTTATTTTTGAAGACTTGGTAAGTATTTTTTTGGAGGACCATTATCCAATTTTTCAAAATATTTTTATCTTATAATATGGTAATATGGTTCCATCAACTTCTAAGTTCAAAACATCATTCAAGTAAGTAAAAATTAGTTTTAAATATTTTTTTAATGCATGAAGTAGTTAATTGCATTTTTTATTATATTTATATTATTTTTCTTATTGCTTGTTCATTATATAATAAAAAATTATGTTTTAAATGCTTGACTTGGTTTTCCAAAGCGAACCAAAAATAACTAAACCAAATTATTATTTGGTTTGTTTGGTTTTATATTTTATTTGGTCGATTTAGTTCAATAATTTTAGGAATCCAAAACCAATCAGTTTTAAAAATTTATCATCCAATCCCAAATCAACCAAACACACACCCCTACTTATAGTCAATAAGCAAACACAAGTTTTTCTGCCATGCCAAGAAAGACGTGTATGGGTACTTATGGTTAAAACAGGCTTTGGGCAAACGGGTGTATCACGGGAGGCGGCCCGAGTGCCGCAGGTCCTCCTGGGCGGTCGCGTGAACACTTCGCGTGGGCGTGAAGGCACTCGAAGGCTGGCGTGCCTGTGAGAGCAGCGCGTGGAACCAGGCATACGCTTGTGAGTGTATCTTGGGTGCAAGTGGGGCTGAGCGGGAGCCCGATGCTTTCGAGGTGAGATGAAACGATTCTGTGAGAACGATGATTTTACCCTAATTGTTATAGTCTGAGACTATTTTCTGAGGAATACCTTTATAGTGAGAATCTGAGCAATTTGGGAAGAGAGAGAGAGAGAGAGAGACTGTGAGAGATGGTGAGAGGGGATCGTACGGGAGAGTTGTCGCCTGTGGGAGAGGGAGGGAGAATAGAAAAAATTAGGGTTTAGGGTTTTAGGAGTGGTATTTATATGATTTACATTTTTGTATTATTTTATTTACCCTAATTTGGATTTTTCATGCTGAAATCATCACATAGAAAAAATATATGTCAATTTTAGGATTCTTTGATGTTACGCATAGCGGGCCGTTTTCATGATCGGAGAGCCGTTTAGTTTAAAGCGTCAAATGGGGTCAATTGGGTTCAAGTTAAATAGTACAGCTTCGATATTCGCTGAAACTTCGTGAATTGGCGTGAATAGTCTCATTTGATAGGTTTTGATATTTTGATGCTAACAGAGTATCAATTTCATGAACAAAGATCAATTGAGCAACGTCACAAATTCTTGACCTCGATATGCGTGTCAGCGCATCGGCTACCCTCCTTGATCGGTCGACCATCGAATTATGCAAGATGTATATTTTGATCAATTTTGACATTCTGAATATGATGACAGAGTCCATTCATCGATCGAATGTCATTTTGATAATTTTGATGGTGTATTTCGAACTTAGGTTACATGTTGTATCGCTTTCGATGTTCATGCATACTTGTCTAAATTGAGCACGAATAGTCTTATTTAATAGGATTTCACATATCGATGCTAACGAAGTGATCAATTTCATGAATGGAGGTCGTTTGGGTAGCGTCATTCCAGACCTCGATATATGTCTCAAAGCGTCGGACGACCCTCTGATGTTCGATCTGGTCTAAAATTATCTGAAGATGCTGTCGGATCGATTTTGATGTTACGAGGCGATGGAGGAAATCATCGATCAAGATCATTTCAACTAATTTTTTGATAGTATCAGGGAGTGTGTTTTAGATTTAAATGTCTTTGGCTTCGTTAATTCATCTTGTGAGCTTCGATTTGACTTATGGCGTCGTGCATGGGAGTGATAAATGCCCCCCAAAAATATATGATTTCGCATTGAAGCGAGTCATGTTTATTAGCTTGGTTGACCCTTTGGGTCTGCAGTCTTGGATTACTTTTGACTTCAATTTCAATGGCTTATGGAGCTTTAACAAGATTTGTTAATAATATGGTGCTTTATTTTGGACAAGCAAGATGACGGGATTGACCAATTTGTCAGGATTAACTTATCGGCTAGATAAGAGCTCTTCTCCATCTACTATCTACTTCAAAGGGCTTGTTGAAGACCTCTTTCTGTTGTGTTGTTGTAAACTTGAATTTCCTCCGACCTTAGCTTCATGCTTGATTGAGTTTGATGGAGGAATTAGTTTGTTTGCTTTGAGATTTGAAATTCCTTCCACCCTAGCTTTAAGCTTGATGGACTTGATGAAGGATTGACTTGATTTGTTCATATTGACTTGTCAGGAAGTGTATGTACGCACTAAGTCCTATGCTTGCTGCTTTGATGGACTCATTGAAGGGTGCATATAATTGACCCAGCCTTCCGGCTCATATGAGGCCAATGTTGAGTTGTCGATAACCGCTTTGTGAATCAATAACCATGAAATTCCTTTGGTTCGGCCATTACCTTTGTGTGAACTATGAAATTGCTTCCTCGGTCCTGTGCTTTCTACTTTTGCCGACTTGATGAGGGAATTGGCTTTAATCTGTGCTTTGTGCTTGATCAGATCATTTGAAAAGAGATTGAAATATCACCTTGTGGGCAATATATAGATTGATTTGAGGCAGCTCTGAATTAAGAGTTTCCTCAGATTGTCTTGGCTCGTCGATCAAGCGAAAAGATCTCTAGGATTTTGGTTGCTTGTAGTCATTAAGCTGGATCTGGTTTGAGATTGGACAGCTATCATCAGTAGACTGATGAGCAAGGACTCTTTCACTATGACTTTTTTCCTGCAACTTTTTGAGTGGGGAGAGCGTAAGCAACTCGGCCATTTATGTGCTTGTTGAGTCCGACCTTTAGAACTTACTCAAGTTTTTGACTTAAGCTGTGATGGCTTGGCGATCTTGTCATTAGACTGATGAACATGAGCGCTTTCACTGCGGCCTTTTCTTTCGACTTGTTGAGTGATGTGAGCGTTAGTAACTCAGCCACCTGTGGGCTTGTTGAGTTTAACCTTTAGAACCCATCTGTGTCCTAGACTTGAAAATGTAGAGGTTGATATTTTTCCAACTTAGTTGATTAAAGCTTCCAAAATTAGGAGTTCTTCTGACTTGATCTTCGACATTTGATGAATCTTAGAGGGAAACTTTTGACATTTAAGATTATACTTTCGTGCATTGAAGTAGATTTTTTTGGTTCATGTAAGACCTGCAACTTTAACGATAATAGTTATAGATATATTCAGGGATCTCGACATAGACCTCAATGTCAACATGAATGCATATATAAGAAGCTCTTCTATTTCATAAGGAATGATTAAACAACTTTGATTTATAAAAACTAAAAAAATACCCCTTGTCTAACAGGGGGATTACAGACTAGTTTAGAAATGTATTACAAAGTTTAAACTTCTTTAGTATAAATAAATGGTGCTCATTCTGATTATTATATCTATTTATCTAAGGATCTTAGCTTGATACACGATGCCAAACTTAGCTAAACATATGAAAATACCCCCTGTCTAACATGGGGGAGGCTTTCACAGTAACTTGAAAATGCGTTCTCATTTTATGAGAGAATCTTTAGGTGAGATTACATATGTAGTTGAAAGCCTTAGTAGTGCAAGATTCATTTAAGTTTTTATATACTTATTTATAGTTAGTTATGATATTTCTTGAGATATTGATCATTGATTGGTGGCATCAGTCGTTGATCATTCTTGTCAATAAGCTGATAGGTTCCTCCTTCGTACACCTTCTCTATGACGTAAGGACCTTCCCAATTAGTTTCAAATTTTACCACCGATCTTGCGATGAGGGATGATTGGCCTTCTCAACACTAGAACTAATTCACCTTTCTAGAATGTCCGAGGACTTACTGAACTATTGAATACTTTGGACATCCTCGCTCGATAAATTTATAAACTTTGTTGAGCTTGGAGTCTAACTCTGTCAAGCGCATCCAACTCTTTCATTCGCAAGTGAGCGTTCTCATCTTGAGTAAGATTGAATTGGATAGCTACTCAAAGTGATGGTAGCTCAACTTCTAGTGCCAGAACAGGTTCAACTCTAAATATTAGAGCATAAGGAGTGGCTTTGGTTGGCTTTTTATAAGTTGTTATGTATGCCCAAAGTGTTTCTATCATTTTAGTGTGTCACTCTCATTTATTCTTCATGAGAATGCTTTTGAGCAACTTCACTAAAATTTTATTAAAAGCCTCTGCTAAACCATTGGCCCTTGGATTGTAGATTGATGAATACCGCCAATCAATTTTGTATCGATCAACGAATCTATATATCTTCGCACTCTTAAAAGCTAGACCATTGTCTGAAATAATTCATTGTGGCACCCCGAATCTACAGATAATATTATTGGTGAAGAAGTCAATGACTCGATTAGTAGTGACTTTCTTAAATGGAGTGGCCTCGGCCCACTTGGAGAAGTAGTCAGTAGCTGCTATAATGAATCGATATCCCACTGATGATGGAGGATCAATCGGTCCAATTATATATCTTTCGGCCTGTGATGCTATTCTGCAGGATTCAAGGTTGGTGAATGAGATTCTCATGGACTTGACATTCATGACATTTTATGGCAAGCTCTATACAGCCTTTCACCATTGAAGGCCAATAGTATCCCATCCTCTTAATTTTTGTTGCCATTTTAGGACCTGACTGATGTGCCCCGCAAAGCCTTTTATGAATTTCAGACATAACTTTGTTGGCTTCATCTATCCCTAAGCATCGCAGCCACATTTGTTCAAAGGATCTACGGTACAATGTGTCATTGACATAAGCATGTCGTAGGATTCTTTTTCTAATTTGTGTGGCTAGTGATTTATTGCTTGGCAATTTGCTTTCCTTGAAATAATCTATGAAGGGTTGTCTCCAATCATCAGGCTCTTCCAATGTGAAACCTTTGCATGATTTGTTCATGGTACTTTTGAGTTTTTCTTTCTCTTGCACTTATTATTCTTTGGGAGAGTGAGGAGCAATTTGAATTGCTTCCTGCTAGCTTGAGTTTGATGTCCCCTCTACCTACGAGGAATATGGATTTACTAGTTGTAAAACTTGACGAGTGCAAACTTCAATGAACACATCGTCGTCATCCGTGTTCATCATCTCTTTTGCTAGCTTGACTAGGCAATCTGCTTTACTATTTTTTGATCGAGAAACTTGAAATAGTTTAATGTTTAAAATTTGCTTCATGAGCTCACTCGCTTATGATAGTATGCCAATTCAAGCTTGTTAATCTTATAGATACCCAACACTTGGCTGATTACCAATTGAGAGTCTCCACGGATTCTTAAATTTTAAATGCTGATAACAACAGCTTCTTTGAGCCTCATATTCAGCTTCATTGTTGGTTCTTGGCTTAGTCTGCTGTATGAACGTCTCATTATACCACCTTCTAGTGTTTTGAAGATGAGGCCAACGCCAGCTCTTGCTTTTGGTAGATTTAGGGGATGAGCAGACTTAATAGATAATGCACTGTCGACATACATTTCCCAGATCTGTAACTCCTCCCTTTCACGAAAATAGCAGGATCTGTTCATTGGGTAAATCATCATTGACTACTGAATCTACTGGAATAGGATGTGCAACGAGAAAATCTGCTAGTATTTGCCCCTTAACAGCTTTCTAAAATACATATGTAATATCAAATTGTAATAGGAGTACTGCCCATCGTGCCAAAATTATGCACTGGTCTTGTCATCAAGAACTTCAGCGGATTGATCTTTGAGATGAGCGTTATCTTATGTGACAACATGTAATGTCAAAGCTTCTAGGTGGCGAAGATCAATGCAAGACAGTGCTTCTCGATCAAAGAGTACTTTTCCTTAGCTCCTATCAATCTTTGACTGATATAGTCAACACATTTTACTTGCCTTCTTCATTATGCTATGCAAGCAATGCTCCGAGGGATTCTTCTAATACAGCTGTATATGAAATGAGAGGCTTTCCCAGGATTGGCGCTGCCAGGATTGGTGGATTCAACATGTATCTTTTGATGCTATCGAATGCTTCTTGACACTCATCATCCCATTTAATTGGTACATTCTTCTTCATCAATTTAGCAAATAGTTGACACCTGCCCGACAGATTTGATATGAAGCATCGGATGAATGCCAAATGTCCCTACACCGAATGAAGCTGATGAAGATTCTTCGACGGTGGCATATTCACTATCACTTCGATTTTATTAGGGTCGATCCTAATTCCTCTATGCCATATCACATAGCCAAGGAACTTTCCAGATGAAACCCCAAATGCATATTTGAGAGGGTTCATCTTGAGATCGTACTGCCTAATTCTTTTGAAGACCATCCTCAGGTCACCAAAATGATCTCTTCGATCAATGCTCTTAATGACGAGGTCATCCACATAACATTCAACTTTCTGATGAATCAACTTGTCGAAGATGCATGTCATTGCCCTCTGATATGTAGGTCTAGTATTCTTCAATCCAAAGGCCATGACTGTATAATAATAGTATATACCAATTGGCGTCCTAAATGATGTGTGCTTCTCGTCTTCAGGAGCCATCTTGATTTGATTACATCCCGATGATTCGTCAATAAATGAGAACATGTTGTAGTTGAAAGTATTGTCTACTAGTAGTTCTGATATTAGAAGCGAAAAATCATCTTTTGGGCATGCTTTATTCAATTTCAAAATCTCTTTTCTTTCGGCTTTATCCATATTCTTCCCTCCAATCTCATTCGCCTAGGAGCTTGCATTACAGGTGTTGCATCTGCCTTGATAACTAGTTTGTGAAGTGCCACATCAGGAGATAAGCCTAGCATTTTGGAGTATGTCCAAGCAAAGCAGTCCCTGAATTCATATAACAGAGCTTTTATTTCATCAACTTTTTCATCAGGCAGAAGGGCACTGATGAAAGTTGGGCGAGGATCATCCTCTATTCTCAAGTTGATTTCCTTTAACTCATCCATGGTAGTTGTCTGCCCACCATCTTCAAGCTCTTCAGGTGCTGGTTTGGCTTCTACCTCCTCATCGTTGGTTAGATAAACCTCATAGAGATCATCTTCATTTTTAATTTCAGTGTCAATCTCTTCTTCTGTTACCGCATAACAGATTTTTCTTTCATGGTGTTTACGTCAGATGTACCCACGACCTTTAGATGTATGATTATCATACTTTTGTGAGTTTTGTGGACTTTTTAGACTCCAGAGGGTATCAAAGAAGTGGGCTCGCCATTTGTCTATTCCAATATCAACTCCCAATTGTGCATCATCTTGTGAATCCTTAGAGGATAATAATTTGGCATTCTTATGAGAACATATCATCAGATTCATCAAATTGCATGAGCCAATCAGAATCCTAGTGATAGCACTCCTCAGACTTGTAAAATGAAATTCCACGTTCATTACTTCGAGGCAAAGGAGGCACATAGAAAATTCTTAACACTTCAACAATGTGACCTTCATGTGGAGTGATTTCTTTGAAGTGTTGAAAAGAAATCGGCACGATCACTAATGATTCTTCTGATATCAATAGGTCTACCGTTCTTCTTGAAGAGATACACTGAACTTCACTTTCATAAGTAGGTTCAGAATCATACTCAGAATCTAAGTATTCCATATTTTTTTCCTTTCACTAGAGACTAGTTTACTCCCTTGGGTCTGATAGAATGATCATCATCTTCTTCTTCTATGTCACTTCCCAGATGAGGGACTAGCCTTTTCAACTTATGTGATGCACTAGCTGCTTTAGGAAGAGTCGGTGTCGCCTTCTTTCTTCCTTTTTTTTCTTCATCTCTTTGTGTTGATTTGTAGCCATTGAGGTAGAAGCTTCGGATTGTTGAGGCTTGGGCTCCTTCAACAAATAATATTTTGCATCTTCATATATTTTAGCTTCATGGACTACAAATGGTTGAAGGTTGCCAGAAATTATATGTTCTTCCTCGTCTCTTATATATTTCATGCATTGGTGCAAAGTAGATGAGACTATTCCGTACTCATGTAACTAGGGACTCCCCAATAAGGCCCTGAACGAGGTATCAGTATCAATGACATGAAATTTGGCTTATGTGTGAAGTTCTCCAAATCTTAGTGGCAATGTAAAAGATCCGAGCGTCTTTTTTTTTCCTTTTTGATTGAAGCCGTTGATCATCAATTTGTCCCATCATAGATGTTGAACATCAAGGGACAATCCTCTCAATATTTTCAAACTCATGAGATTAACGGATGAACCTAGATCAATTAGAATTCAATTGATTATGACACCATCGTTCTCCGCAGAGACATAGTGGGCAATTATGTTATGATTCCCCGAGCATAAGATCTTCCTCAGAAAAGGTGATCATCGGAAGGTCTTGAGATTGTAATACATCAGTCATACACCGCTCGGTGAAGTACGCTTCATATTTTTTTGAATTCTTAAGAGCCTGAATTAAGGTTTCACGGAGATCCTGCGACAATAGGAGGGCCTCATACATACTCAATTATATAGGAATCTTCCTCAAGTGCAACAAGATGTTGTAATCGATTCTTTTATCCATCTTAGACTTCCTCTTTGGATCTTTAGGAATGATATTTTCATTAACTTCTATGTTCTTGTCATTGCCTTTATTTGGCATTCCTTTTCTTCTGTGATGACGGCATCACCTTGCCACTTCTTAACTGTACTAGGGATGCTCTATCTGGCTCAAATTCTTCTAAAGATGTCTCCTCTTCAGAACCACTGTTTATGCTTGAGGATCGGATGGAGCCTTTAGAATCACTTCCCAATTTTATGCCCTTCATCAACGATGATATTGAAGACTCTGACTCATCTTCCTCCAGAAAGCACAAGTCTTTTTCCGACATATCTTCTATTTGCTTCACCATTATGCAAGGCTTGAATGCCACATCATTGGTGGTTCTTCTTCTTGGATTATCACGAAAAAGCAGATTCTATCGAGGAGTATCCAAGGATGTTGAGATAACCCAACAGACTTCTCTAGAAAGAGATTCTTTCTTCTTCATCATTTGTTTCAATGATTTGGAGTCCTGACATAAAATCAGCAAGCTTAATTGACTGTCTTGCTGGTCGTTAATATTCTTCAAGATTATTAATAATCTTTTGGAAAGTAGATTTCTTCTTTATCTTCTTTTATTTTGCTAGCCTTTTGGGAGTTTTTGGCAAACTCTGAATATGTTGTTTCTCAGGGCGAGGAACACCAAACACCCTAGACTGCTTCTGAAGAGAAGAACCTTTTGATGTAGATTCTATCTTCGGTTCCAGCACTGGTTCAAGTGGAGATTTTCATCTGACACCCGGAACGCCTTCTAATTGCTTCAGTAACTTCATAGTTTTCTTCAAGACCGCAGTCTCTCATTTGTCATTCTCAATTGTCTTTTCTTTTGCTTTATCTTTCTACGGGGGCACGAAAGAGGACATGACCACCCTCGCAGATTCTTTCTTCGAGTGAATAAGGACACTATTGAATAGCGTAAATTCACCTCTCATGTATTTTCTTTCTAGCCAATTCTTGAATACATAGCAATCTTCTATAGGGTGGCTAACTATCCAATAATATGAATAGTAATTTGGGTTGTTAGTTCGTCCTGACTCTTCAGGTCTTTTATATTCTAGCAACTCCAACCCTACCTTCAGTGCTTGCCGAAATAGTTTGACCACACTTTTTCTTTTGAATAAATATTCCTTGTTCATCTTTTGTTTAAGAGATGGACGCATTTGATCATCATCTCCTAATGATTGCCTTGGCCGGTTACCACTACCCGAAAATGTTATGGGTTTGTCATTTCCTCCAAGAACTAACCTCGGTTGAGAATTGAAGGGTTGTTTAACTTTCTCTTCAAAATAGATAGGTTGTTTCCCCTTCTCTATATTGTAAGTTGCCCTCCTTCCTCTATTTGAATCATATAAAGTAGTGTGAGATTCGCTCCCCCTTGATTATGAGAACTTTCTTTTATTTGTTCTGTCTGAATGGCTTTCAGTTTTAGAAAGATTCAACTTTTCAAATTTTGCCACCCGATCCAGTAGTTCTTGGAAGGTGGTGATGGAAGCCATGCATAAATAAAGTGTCATTTTATCATCAATGTTACCCATTAGTAGCTGAATTGCATGTTCTTCTTCTAGCTGTTGCTCGCACTTCATACTCATATTTCGCCAACGAGTTATGTATTTAATGACTGACTCGTCCTTCTTTCTCTTCTCTAGGGTGAGGTCAACTATTGTAGTCTTCCTAACTGCACTAGCAAATCTTTTGATAAATATTACCTACAGCTTGACGAATATCTTAACTGAGTCATTTGGCAACTCTGCGTACTACTCAAAAGTAGTTGAAGTTAAGCTGCTAACGAACTAACGGAACAACAACGCATCATTACCCCCAGTATTACCACAAGTTGCTTTGAATTGTGCTAAGTGTTGCCTGGGGTTACCATTGCCATCAAATGAATGAAATTTAAGCACTGAGTAACATTTAGGATATGACACCTGGTCATATTCTGCAGGATATGGGCGACCTCTATTCACCAATTTTTCCAGCTATTCTGCAGTTGTGACAGCTTTAATCTTTTCACTTATAATAGTTTTAAGTTGTACAACAGTCACTAGCTCAGATGTGCTCAGTATTTGCTAAAGAATGGGTGGAGCAGTCAATTGATTGACCTCATTTCTACCATTATGAGTACTTTATGCTCCAGAGGTTTGTGGCGCTTGCTCAACTGGTGGACTAATGGTCGCAGTGTTTATTGTTTGATGATTGACAAAATGAACTGGTGTCGGCACTGTGACAGCATTCCTCTGCATCATTTGCATCATGAGATTCATCTACATCATCATCTGATTCATCTTTGAATTCAGCTGAGAGATCTTCTTATCCTTCGCTTTCATCTACCGTTGCATTTGGCTTTTCACCTGAGCAAGTGTAGCAGCGTAGGTGAATAATGTGTTATCTTCTTCTTCTAGCTCCTCTTCTTGCTCATCACTTAAGAAGGAACTAAAAGGTTCTGCTTCCACTTGACCTGGTGCCGGTTCTTCGATGTGGATAGGAGGTGTGACTCCATTACGCTCGGATCGGTACTGTCGTACACCAAATGATTCTCCAACGTGTTGTACCATATACACCACCTCTACCCCCATGGTGTCTTCTTCTTCTTCTTCCTCATCTTTTTCTTGTAGCCTTATCTCTGCTCGACATCTCCATCTAATTTCAAGCTCAGAGTGTGGGACGAATGTCTCCTCAATTGGAGGGCTACAATCAAAATCAATAGAAGATCATTTAGGTTGGTGATGGGATTCCCTAGAGGATTCTCCAGGGTGTCGACCACCACGAGCCTCATTAATTATAACATTCTTTTTAGGAACCCATTCCTGTTAGACCCTGTCATCAGCGGATCTCCAGATATGCAAATCGGACATCACACATTTTTTCCTTTCAGTGGCATCTTCTTCTTGAGGCTTCAGCCTCCAGACTTATTTTCCCTTCTGTCGAGACCTTTCGACAACGAATTCCCGAACGAGTGGTTCAGGTGTCACGCCCTAATGTTCACCACGCAGAGCTTGTTTGAAACACTCCTGAGTTCTTACTACCTTTGATGGTAGCTTCTGCAGTGGAGCATTGTTTGCTTCTCTGATAATTGGCATTTGATATCTTTTCTTCATAAGGCCTTGTTCTTTTACAACTTTCATCACCTTGTGCACCCTAGAGGATAGAGTCTCAGGATGCCTTCTTTATGAGGTTGGATCTTGATATCGTTGCTCCCAGAATGATTGCTTAATATCACCAGTAGAGCTGTTCCTTTTCACCCACTTGAGATTTTCAAATTTGTTGTAGGTGGGAACACTCGCTTCTGGTTCCACAGCTGGTCGTGTAATAGAGGGGCTAGGTGAGAGCTGTTGGGCTCGCAACTCAGCATTCCTTCTTCTCCTTTGCCTTCTAGTTAGCTTTCCTCCATATAAGAAATCTTCAGCATCGTGTTGGTCTTGCGCAAAGGGCAAGGTCGGCAGAGAAGTAGCGTTCAGATGCACTACTGAAATAGTTTGCCCAGTCACCATCCTCTTCATGGATGGAGCTTCAGTGTGTCCCAACCTTTCAAATACAGAGGTTCTCTTTCGAGGAACCCAATAGCAGTAGCAACAAGAGTTTTAGTGAATTTGGCCTACTGCACGGGCTGATATGCAAGTTGTGCATGATTGTCCCATGCAAGCCTAACAGTAGTTTGAGCAATGATCACTGGGAAATCTATGCTACCAAATTGTATAGTAAGCATCCTGCGATGACGATTAGCCGAAATGTTCGGCCCAACTGACAAGGAAGGGTGTGTTCTGGAGATCCATCTGTGAAATGAAAGATGGGGATTAGTAATTAGTAATTGACATATCATCCCACACTTTCATGATACATAGATATAACAGAACAAACATGATAAAATATGAAAACAAGTTATGAATAAGAAAAGGTTTTCAAAACTTCAGAATTATGTTCATTATCAAAATAATTTTGAGTTTCAATCAATTTAACTTTATAAATAACTTTATGTTTTCATTTTACAATACTCTACTGCTATCATAGCTTTGATTCAACTAGCCAAAGATGGAAAGAGAAACTCGTCCCCAGTGGAGTCACTAGAAATCTATGGGCTCCAAAAATTAGCCACCGACCTCTCAATTAAGAGAGTATGATTTAGTGTGTCGGTGAAATTTTCAGAAGGAAGATGGAATAGTAGATAAGACACTACCTAGAGATTTCACCCTCATTTTGTGGACTGGTTTTAGGTTTCCATGCAAGCACCTATAATTTTACCTCGTCGAGAGAACTTTTGATTAAATAGTCACTTAGTGCATAGCATATAATAAATGGAGTTTTGGAATTAAGATTTATGAAATTCATTATAGCCGGATGGTTGGGAGATGCACCCATCTAGATCATCCAGTTTCATCATCTTAGTCACGATTCTAGTCTACTTAGTTAGAGGAGATAGTAGATTAACGAAGGATCCTTATCAACATGGGTTATGTCATCAAGAAATCCATTATAGATGGTGTTAGGAGACAAGCTTAAGTCTACCTTACGAGAGCTTTTTTCCCTCAAGCACCAACTCAAATGACAGCCAAATCGGGAGCAATACAACGATCATTTGGCAAATAGCGATCACCAAAGTAATGTCTAAGCATCAGCCATCGCCAAGCACAATCGAGGACACGCGCCACATCTTTGCTGTCATGAAATTATTTGAGAGTAAACATAGTTGTGTACTTAATTTAACTTTGGCTCCTTTGTGAGTTCGATTTTTCTTAATTTGTCACCTTCTAACCAATAGGCTCCACATGATATAATTATGATCAGAGTCCTCTAACTGGGTGGTTGTCACCGAATGACCTCACTATATTACAGTCATGACTGTAGCTCGTATGCTCCCCAATGGCTCTATCTTTTGAGTTGTGAATCATAGGGTATACTTGATAGGACCAAAAGCCCTCTATCAGCTAAGGTAGACTTAAGCTTGTCTCCTTAGACAAACACCACCCCAAGTCTACAAGGATTTTTTGGATGATGTAACCCATGTGTTGCTGATAGTATCCTTCGATCAGGTTGGGTTGACTACCTCCTCTAACTAAGTAGACTAGGGATCGTGATATCCCGAGATGACAAAATCATGGGATCTAGATCGGGCGCGTCATCATTCCCCTAACCATCTACTTTAAGCTAAATATAATGAATTAATAAATCTCAATTCCAAAACTCCATATGCTACTATTATACACTACGCACTAAGCGACCTAATGACTAGCCTTAATCAAAAGTTCTCTCTCAGCACTGAGAGGGGCAATTAACTATAGGTACTTGTGCATAGGAAACCTGGAACTAGATCTAAAGTCCTCACAAAATGAGGGCTAAATCTTTAGGTAGTGTCTTATCTATTATTCCATCTTTCTTTTGAAAATTTTATTGACGCATTAAATCATACTCTTTTAATCAAGTGGTCGGTGGAGAATTTTCGGAGCCTACATGCAATGTACTAAGCGGATTCCTTTTAGAAATCCTCGGATGAAACCTTCCTCCAAACATTAGCGCTCCAAGTCCTTCACTTCAACATTAAGAATATGATTACGAGCTTCTTGGACATGGCCCTCGATAGTATCATGATAAGCTAGGGAGTTCTTAAAGTCTTCCACTGCCTTCAAGGAGATTTTATTTTCTCGCTTCTAACATTATAAGCTCCTTCTCAGAAAGACGATATTGTAATACTTTTTTCTCTAGTTCAAGAGCTTTCTTCTCCACTACAAGTGCCTTGAGTCTTTTCTCTTTCTGGTGAGTCTCTGCCCTCACCTCAATCAGCTCATCATGAGTACGCTCCACCTCCTAACATTGGAGAAAAAGAGAAGTTGACATGTTTGCTAGCTCAGTTCTACACCCTATTAGCTGATCTTCTAGAGCTGCTACTTCTTTGGCCTTAGCACTCATCTTTTGCTCATACTCGTCTTGCAGATATTTTACCTTCACAAATTCAATATTTCACTCATCTAGAGCAACACTCAATTGATCCATCAGCCCTAATGTTTGAGCTACCTACAATCAAAAAATCACAAATATTACACGAAGAAAAAAAGAAAAAGAAGAAAAGAAAGAGAAGGAGAAGGTAACACTAATTCTTCTGCTTGTTGACGTCCAGTGCATACGTGCTTTAACACCTCTTCAGGAATATGTGGCTTCAAGAAATGAATCCCCCTAATATGAGTTTAGATAGCTAAACTCTCAGAGGCCAACTGGGGGCGAACATCTTCTTCATAAATATTTGACATAGTCACTTCAGCACATGTCTTCTTTTTCTTTAAAGAAGAAACATTGATATCACCGTGATTTCGTAATAGGCTTCTTGAAAGAATCCTGTGAATATGAGGAGATCTTTCATCACCTTTACTTGATCTCTTCAATGGAAGAGCATGAGATCTCCCTGCCTAAATGGAAAGGCCGACCTTGAATATTCTATCTTCAATTATATATTTTCCAATGTGACGTAACTCATGTTGCAAGGTTCCTGCATCAAGAATATTAAAAGTCGTTAAGATTTTATTCTCTTCAATCAGCAATGGAACTGGAAGGTCATTTAATCTTCTCCATCTCTCAGGGAGGCCCCACACATTTTTCATAAAGAAGAATCCATTCGATCAATTTCTAGATGGATCCCGTGCTGAAAATTCTATCCAATTCTTTATAGCCCTATAAGAAACACATCCCTGAGCATCACATGTGAATCTACACATTCGGCATAAGTATTTGATGTTCAAAGTAACACTACGCTCTCTACGCTCTCTAAAGAAGACAGTCAAACCAATGATGATCATTAAAGCTCGAAATAAAAATTATGATAAAGCTACACTGCATATTTTAAAGATCTCAATCAATTCAGGAGCCCAAAGGAATCGTAGTCCCACACAAAGAATCATCTCAGAAATAGTAAAGTATCCTGGCAGAGGTGAACATGCTCGATCAGACTTTTTGGCAACAATAGCCACCAACTCATTAGGGAAATGAAATTTTCTGGAGCACCATTAAACTATCAGGTGTAATAGTGAATGATATATTATCTGTAGTTATCACGCTATTGGTTTTCTTCCTGCCATCATCTTACAAAAATACATAATAAATAAAAAAGAGAGAACAAGACAAAAGTCTGAGAATTATGTGAAGCAACTCACTCACCCCAATATTTAAGCATATCCTTTCCTAACTTTGTCGCTCACGGACAGCTTTGGATAAAAATTTTTACCTATAATCTTATGAAAAATATACGCATACATTTGAGATAAAAAAAAAACTATTTCTCTCTAATGATTCTTTGAAATTACCTGCCAGATTTTCTGAGTTTTTCGAGGGATAGTTCTTAATTGATGTTTCCCCACCATCTTGGCAGTTGTCAACTATTGAACCATCCATTGGAGTTTCAAGAAATTCAATTTATTACAAGAAGAAGTAGAAAATATGGATCTTGATCACCTCCAAACTCGATAGGTCCGACGATGACAGTTGACGTTTCTCTTAAGGGAAAATCGGAGCCTCGCCATATGAACTACAGGCCTTGATCGCCTCCAAATAAGGTTGGTCCGAAGAGGACAGTTGACGTCTCCTTTGAGGGAAACTGGAGCCTTGTTGTATGAATTACGGGCCTTGATCGCCTTCAAACCCAATCGGTCTGACGAGGATAGTTGATGCCTCTTTCGGGAAAAATCAGAGCCCGTATGAACTATGGACCTTGATCGCTTCCAAACTCGGTCAGTTCGACAAGGACATTTGATGCCTCTCTCGAGGGAAAACTAGGGCCTCACCGTATAAACTACGGGTCTTGATCAGCAAAATGAATGACCTTCTCTTAAGAAGAAGGCCAGGACTTCACTGACAAAAAGAAAAGAAAATTGTTTTTTTTACCCTAGCCCTTGAACTTCTACTAGATGATTTCTTATCCAATGCAGAAGAACACTAGAGCATATGGGAGTTGTGTCTCCTCACTTGACCCTAGGGGGTTTTTACAGCCTATTATAGGGCCAAAAAGAGAAAAAATAAAAAAATGAAAAGAAATGGAAAAAAACTGAAAAAAAATCGAAAAAAATGCTTATCGGCGCACGTTTGCGCACGCAGGCACGTGTAGGCTAGCGCTTGTGCTCCGCGGCGCTGCGCTCAGAAGCATCCAGTGGCCCATAACCCTAGAGCCTTGCACCCACGAGCACCCGCACGCATCCACGACCTACACCAGCTTCTGTGATCATAATCTTGTTCGCACATAAAGATCTATTCTCTCAAACTATATGGTTAATAAACCCACAACTTTCATTAGAGAATTTATTATTTTTAATTATTTAACGTATATTTTTGTATGATGGAGATAATGTCATCCAAAAATAGGGGGGCAACTGATATAGCATTAAAAATTTCACTAGTCGAAGCACGAATCTTGATGTTAAAAGCAATCTGATCCTAAACCAAAATTAGTCCAGATTAAGCACTTAAAATATCACTGGAAACTTTGAGATATCAATTAAATCCTTAAATAGTTTCTAATTGTTGAGTTTTTATGATCAAATTGAGCGTCTTGACGAGCCGGATCTAACAAGCCCGAGATATCTTGATTCTAACTTTATTTGAGCATTCAAAAATTTAAAATGAACTGATGATGGAGTGGTGGATTCATGTATTTAAAGAAAAGCCCTCCTCTAATCCTCCCCCAGCCCAAGCTAAAGAGAGAGCTCTAAAGCTTGAAAATCCTCCAAAGATAATCAAACATTGGATGAAGCCATGACACCGCATACCACCACCACCACCACCGACGGCACGCTGACGCCATCGGCGCCACCGCCATCCTTGTTGCCGGTCATCATTGCACCACCGAATCACCATTGTTTGGTTGTTGTCAGTTAATCATGCTACATTGTCACACCATTGCCGGATTATCGTGCTAACTAATTGCTGCTGTCATCTCGCGAACCACCATCGTCTTTGGTTACGCTGCCAGCTAGACCATCGTACACCGCTGCCACATCGATCGCCGTTATCAACCAATTATCACTATCACCGCTGACCATCATCGGTCCGCCGCTCTTCCACATCGTTTCCGCTGACCATCGCTGAGCCATGCCGCTGGCTAACCCCGTGTTCACCATCATCAACTGTCACAAGCAATTGTTACAACTAAACCACTACGATATTGTGTTGTTGATTCGACATTCCATTGTTACTTCTCAATTTTTGTAATCTCATTATCGAGAAAAACTTTGTACTAACGGCATAGTGGAAGATTTTACTTGGACTAGTGATTTTTTCCTCTGATTTTTTTCACATAAAAATTCTGGAGTTTTCTTATTTATTCTTCAAACATCTCTGTGTGTGTTGGATTCCATAACAAAGCTAAAGCATAAACTTTTATTCTACAGCAATTGATTTTCTAGCACGCAACAATTAATATTTATATTTTTTATATTATTACATGCAACAAATCAAAAGAGATGAATTCTAAGGAGTAAAAAAGCTAAAAATCAAATCATCCATGATTTATATGAGTACTCGTATGTCTAATTTACGGTATCAATACTAATTCTTATTCTAAATTAAATATATTATTTATTATTTAAATTTATTATTACAGCAAAACATAGTTTGATTCATCTTTTAGCTTTGTCATGTTGACTAGAATGCTTCATTTATTTAGCATACACTATACAATGTATATCACAATAAGATATAAAATATTATAAATGAATGCAAATGAAATAACCTTTATAAAATACTTGTATTTGCACATTGATTGATGAAGTTTACTCTTTTGATATTAGTATAGGACAACAATGTACCCGTGTAGGTAAAATGAAAAATGATATTTATATGGTAGCTCCTATGTCAAGTGCATAATGATAAGATATAATATAATTTTTTCTCATTTGTGACGATTCTGACTCTTTTTATGATCATCATTGATTGAAATGATTAAAAATAATTTCACTCTTAGTTATTTGACAAGTATATCATACCATTTTACTTAAAATCTTTCATGTTATTATAACTTTGAGAATGATTATTCACTGGGTGTCAATAACTAATGATTAAGTAATATTTTAAGTTATGATAATAAGATCATAATGAATGTGAGAAGCGAAGTAGTGTATTGAAGACATGGTCAAAGTAGACAATGATAATTATATTAAAACAATTGTCTTACTTTTAAATTAGTTTGAATTTTATATATTTGTGGCTCTTTTGATTTATTAAATATTTATTTTCATTAGTTAGTATTAGTAACTAAGGTTTAAAATATTCATTTAATCATTCATTCCCTCCTTGACAATTCTGAGCTCTCAGGCCGAATTATGACAAAAAATTCGCCAAATCACACAAATACAAAATTACAATAGTATGGGAGATATGCATATGAATTTTTATAAAATTATAAAATTTTGTTATTAAAAATCGCATATAGATTAAAGTCACAAGAAGTGTGCATACAAAAATTCCAATAAAAAACAAGTCAATTAGGGCTCCAAATAAATTTGTAAAACTCTTATAATTCACTAAAAGGTAAACTTGGAAGGGTAATTCTTCAAGATCATCACTAATAAATTCAAGAGCTTGTCTCAAATTGCAAGATACACCGTTGGTTGTCATTTGTTGCTATGTTGTCCAGCAAAATTTCTCACCTCAGTCATTATCTCAGCTCACAATCCAAATTGAATTTTAGACTATTTGGATAAAATTATACATTTGGTACATTTGATTTTAATCTTGAAAAAAAAAATTAGAAAAAACCAACCAAACAAGAATATAAAAAACATAGATTTCTGAAATATTATAAGTTTTCTTAGAGGCAATGGGAGTTTGCATATCTCCCCTTCCTCATTTTGAGGAACTTCCCTAAAGGGTTACCATCCAACCCCAAGGGTGAAAGATTGGTTAGGTCATATGCTAGCGAGCTAACTCGAAACCTAAAATTTCTTGGGACATATTTCAACTTATTTTATGGTTATTTCAACCCATTCAAGCTATAAAATTGAAGATAATGATAAGCCTATGACATGATCAAGGTGATCTAACATAGAATAAAACCATATGATGTTTATAAATATCCAAGAGAGAGGTAGAATGGTGTACTTATTGCATTATGTTCCAAGCATCTAGTCTAAAGATCAAGCATTATCCTCTAATTGAGAAAATTTAAACAATGGTAGAATAACTTATCCATCACACATCATCCAATGACCAAGAAAATCTATAAGGGGTGAAATAATAATATAATGATAAAATAATCTAAAACTCAATCATTATTTATGATTGGTCGACTATAAAGGAGAGTACATAAGTATGATAACTTTAATGTCTATAATTTGGACACATTATAAATAGTATTAAGAGACTAAGTTTCACATCCTTGATGAAAAGAATGAGGAGAAAGAATCCAAATGTTCATCAACAATTCTAAAGGTTCTCTTTAGTTCTTTGTAAATTATTTTTCTTACTCAATCTCTTAGGGCTTGTATTTTATGTAATTGCTCTTAATGTGCTTATTTTCCAATCAAATTTTGAGTAAGGGCTTGTGTAAACTATAGTCGTATGTGATATCCTAAGCCAGCTTCAAAGTTCAGTAAAAGTATGATTTGATATTATGAAAAGTTGCTTTATTACCTAATAGGTTGTGCTACAAGTAGTTGGTTTCTAGGCTTAAAATAAAATTATTGTGAACTAATATAGCTAGTAGTGAATTTCTTACTTTTAAGTAGAGGAATTAAGCTATTCTCTTGCCCAAAACAAAAGAGTGGGTTCTCTTGTTCTAGAATAAAAATGGTACAAAAAACTTGCATTTATAAATTGACATAGTGTACATGTTAATCTCCTCAACTATGCACATGTATTACATTTCTAATTTAAGCATTGATTATATTATTTCTTGATTTCATGAATTAAACTGATTGCTATATTACATGCATCCATTAATTGTCTTCTTTATTCATAACTTCCACATGAGAGGATCTTGAGTTGAAAAGGATTTTAGAAGAAATTCACTTAGCAGCACTCACACCTAGGGCTATTAACGAGCTGATTTGTGACTGGCTCATAATCGACTCGATATAATTTGAGCTGGCTCGAAATTAGATCATGGCTCGATCCGTTCGATTTCGCCTTAAATCAATTTGTTGTTTATTTCGAGCTGGCTCATTTTGTAACTAAGTTGGCTCAAATCTTTTTTTTTCGTTGAAAAATAATACGAGCTAGATCAAGCCAGCTCAAAATTTGCATATGACACACACACACACACACACACACACAATACATATATATATATATATATATATATATATATATATATATATATATATGATAAAAATAACAAAATATAAGTTTCTTGCAATACATATATGTAGAGAAAAAGTTTATAATCGGAAAAAAATAATTTATTCTAATGTTTTATAAGTTACACATTTCAAGTTACAATTTATAACTCTGGTACTAATATGAATACATTATACATTATAACTTACAACTTCAAAAAACTATCATTCCACAATAGGTCGTCTAATATCCTTGCTGTAACATATGAAAACTCAAGAAAAGGATTAGCAAATAAATTACATGAATCTAAATAATAAATGATGTTATATTTGAATTTTATAAAAAAAAAAAGAATGATAGTTAAATAAGTAGAATATAAGAGATTATGCATGACTTTTATCCTCAGAAAATTGAGATGATTGGTGGATTAATAAAATAAAATGATTAAAAGACTGAACATATAAGTATACATAGAAAACACCAAATTCCTAATCAAATATGGCAGCAGAACTTCCAACTCAATCGTAAAAATAGAAAAATAAAATAAAATAACAGCATGGTATAACATAAAGAAAGACAGAAGAACAAAGCAATTGTTCAGTTTCAAGCTCAATTCAAGCCTTCCATGCATAGTTCTAGACTTCCATCAAGACCAAAGCAGCTAAGCGGACAACAAAAATAACTAATCAAATATGAGTGCAGCAGAACATCCAACTCCGCTGTAAAAATAGAAAAAAAAATAACAGCACAACATAAAAGAAGACAGAAGAACAAAGTAATTGCTTAGTTTCATGCTCAGTTCAAACCTTCCAGGCATAGTTCTAAACTTCTAGTAAGACCAAAGCAGCTAAGTCGAACAACAAAACAACTAATCAATTATGAGTGCAGCAGAACATCCAAACATCCAACTCCACCATAAAAATAGAAGAAAAAAAATTAACAACATAGAACAGAAAGAAAGGCAGAAGAACAAAGTAATTGTTGGTTTAGACTTAGTTCCGGACTTCAAAAGACCAAAGCTGCAATAGCAAAAACAACTAATCAAATATGAGTGCAACAGAACATCCAACTCCACCGTAAAAATAGAAAAAAAAATAATAGCACAACATAATAGGAAGAAAGATAGGAGAATAAAACAATTGATTAGTTTCAAGCTCAGTTCAAGCCTTCCAGACTTAGTTCCAGACTCCCAAACAGTAGTAATTGGATTGCAATACAGAAGAACAAAGCAATTGCACTGCAAAAACATAAATCCCATCTACCGACTCCCAAACATTACAAATTGATAGCATAGCTGATACCAATAATTAAATGCTAACAAAGAAATAATGAAAAGACAAAACGACCAAAAGTGTAATCCAATAAGTCAAAATATTTAACAAGTTGGCAAACAGTAAATTTGTATATACACAATAATATTTACCAATCCAAATGCAAGTATATATCTAACAATATTTTTTGGCCTCAAATTTATATCACCAGCCAAAACAACGCTTAAAAAGTACCCATCATTATTATGTATTAGTTTTATCCGCCACCCAAACTTATAAACATCTTAGTTAATTTTCATCATTGGGTATATAACCTAAATATGCAAATTCTAAATAAATATAATAATATGAATGTACTAATATTGAAATATATAAAACTTTCATAGTATCCAATGTTTCGAATGTTCAAACATATCCTAATTCACAAAATAAAGATGTCCAAGTTCTTATCATAATACCATACCACTCCAAGCATCTTAATACCATACCATTCAATTATGACATTATAGTTGGAGGTATCCCAATTGATTTGCTTCCTCAAATATTGGAACTAGTGGTCATGCTTTTTGGCACCATAAATGATAATTTTTTCTCGAGAATGTCAAACTAAAATTGGTTAATAGAGATTAAAAATAATGACATTATTAAATGAAGAAATACAACATAAATGTAATTGAATAATAAAAAATACTAATGATTCTTTTGATGACTTATATGAGGAACTAATCTAACTACCAGTGCAAATCAAAGCATCAAGTATTTTTGGTAATAATGAGCTTCTATAATCTCCAATCACATGACCACCTGCACCGAAGGCTGATTTAGAGGCGACAGTTGTTACGGGGACTATAAAAATATCTTTTACCATCTTGAACCGAGTTGTATACTTCAATGCTGACATTTTCCACCACTCAAGAATATCAAATTCAGAATGTAGACACTTTACACAAGCCTCTTCTAAGTAAAGTTCTAAATCATTTTTTTGCGGAAGTAAAAGTCTTGCCGAATCAATGAAATCATACAAGCCATCAATAACATCACCATCACTTATACTTCTTTATGGAATAGCTGTACTGCCACCAGGTTGAGAAGATGTAGACTCAGATAATTGTTGACCTCTACATATGATTCACAAATGTAGCAAATTACTAAAGATAAAACCAATAATTAAGAGAAGTAACATCATATGAATCGGGTTTAAAATGTCCTAATCGTGATCAAAATTAATTAAAATATTTCTAAATAGAAAATTTTGATTGCATAATTGCGCTCAAAATATAAAATTAATCAAATGAAGCTTATTCCATCAATTCATAATTATTCAAGCAATCAAAATTAATTTTTAATGAAATTACACGCATGTCGAAGTTGGGGAGCCCCGACGGTGCTCGAACAACCTCTATTTATAAAATTGATCGTGTCATTATCGCTGAAATGTCAAAACCTATCAAACGACACCTTCCATGGTCAATTCGGCAAAGTCTACGCGAACGTCGAGCTATTCAAATGCGATGTCGCACAATTTAAGCCCAATTTCACTTTGACCGTCACTGATGTGGTCCAAATGACCTCCAATCATGAAATCGATCACATCGTTACGTCCGACACAATAAATACCTAAAATCGACATCCATATTGCTATAGTTTATCGCACGATATAAATTCATAAAATTTGATGCAAAATTATATTAATTTATAATTAAGATAATCACTCACTGCTTAATCTCTTAATCCCCCCTAATTCTTATCCTAATTCAGCCTCTCAAGCCCACCTATTAGATCAGCCACCCCTTTGCCTCTATTAGATGCTGCTTATTTGGCCAATCGAAATGAGCGGTCTAACATAAAAGCCGAAATGCAACTCCCGATCCCTCATTCCACAGAAAACTCTCCCGAACACCCCTCTGAAAATGTACGTTAGTCGGCGTAGCTTTCGTCGGACTCCAATCCACCAGACGTCGTGTCCGGTTTGTTTTCCGTTTAGCGATTAACGGGCGGTGAGATAGCGGGTCTTTGTAAATATATTTCCACGGCGAAAGACCCATAAGCGTCGATGGCGTATTAGCGGACGTTGTAAATACATTTCTCCGGCCCGTAAGCGTCGTTGGAATAATGGGAGAAATTTAAAAGAAATATATAGATAGATTTAGGGTTGGGTTTAGTTTTTTTTTAAGCAAAACGAGTGAGAAGAGAAATAAAATCTCATTTGTCATTTAGTGTTGAGAAATAACAAATGAAGATGGAGAACGTTGAGGAAATAATAACCATTTTAGGATGTATTAAATAGAAATTGATATGCTTCTGTGCATTTTTTCTCTGATTTATTAGTGATATTCTTGTTCTATCGAGAATATGTTCATTATCAATTAGAAACAATTTGGATGTTTTTTTGTCGAATATTTAATTTTGAGTGTTATTTTGCATCTTTACTCTGTATACCTCTTTGGAGGGTACAGATCAATTTTGACCTTTTTTTCTAGTTTTTTTTTGCCAACTCCTTATAATTATGTTTAGAGCATTATAATGGGAGCATTTGATGGCAATTTGGGTGGTTTCTGGTTGGTTTAGTGCATTTGTACTCTGTGTACCTCTTTGGAGGGTACAGACCTTTTTTGACATTTTTTCCCAGTTTTTTTTTGCCAACTCCTTATGATTATGTTTAGGGCATTGCAAAAGAAGCATTTGATGGCAGTTTGGGTGATTTCTGGGTGGTTTAGTGCATCTGTACTCTGTGTACCTCTTTGGAGGGTACAGACCTTTTTTGTCCTCTTTTTCCAAGTTTTTTTTGCTAACTCCTTATGATTATGTTTAGGGCATTATAATGGAAGCATTTGATGGCAGTTTGGGTGATTTCTGGGTGGTTTAGTGCATCTGTACTCTGTGTACCTCTTTGGAGGGTACAGACCTTTTTTGTCCTCTTTTTCCCAATTTTTTTTGCTAACTCCTTATGATTATGTATAGAGCATTATAATGGAAGCATTTGGATGGATTTGGGTGGTTTACGGGAGGTTTATCTACTGTGTACCTCTTTGGAGAATTCTGACATTTTGACCTTTTTCCATATTTTTTGCCAATTTCTTATGATTATGTTTAGGGCATTGCAAAAGCATTTGATGGCGGTTTGGGTGATATTGGGTGGTATTTTGCATCGTACCACTACCTCTTTGGAGAATTCTGGACCATTTTGACCTTTTTTTCCACTTTTTTTTTTTGCCAACTCCTTATGATTATGTTTAGGGCATTATAATGGAAGCATTTGATGGCAGTTTGGGTGGTTTCTGGGTGGTTTAGTGCATCGTACCACATGTACCTCTTTGGAGTGAGACCTTTTGACCTCTTTTCCACTTTTTTTTTTTGCCAACTCCTTATGATTATGTTTAGGGTATTGCAAAAGAAGCATTTGATGGCAGTTTGGGTGGTTTCTGGGTGGTTTAATGTATCTGTACTCTGTGTACCTCTTTGGAGTGATTTTGACCTTTTTTTTCACATTTATTTTGCCAACTTCTTATGATTAGTTTTTTGTCAACTCTTGATTATGTTTAGGGCATTATAATGGAAGCATTTGATGGTTTAGGGTATATCTTTGTACCATTTTGTTAATTTTTTTTTATTTTTTTTTTGTGATGATTATGTTTACAATTATAATGGAAGCATTTGGAGGAAGTTTGGGTGATTTCTGGGTGGTATTTTGCATCTATATTTTCTAACATATTTTTGTATCTGTTTGGCCAGGTAAATGCAGTCAATGACCCAAATTTGGAGAAACTCCTTGGCACCACTATTCAGAATGAAATGGAGGCATATAATATGTATTACACATCAAATTGGCTTCGTGTTTAAGGACCATACTTATTGGCAACTCAAAGAAATTGAAATCAAAAGACTTCATGTGCAAAATGGTAAGAAGTATAAATAGCTTAACAAAATTCCGAAAAATATAAGAATTGATAATTAGATATTAATTTGGATGGGAATTGGATGATTAAAAAATATAGAAAGTCATAATCATTCTGCGAGCTGACTACATCTTCTCGGATCAGACATTCATGAAAAGGCGTCCGTGTTGAAGACAATGACAGAGGCTGGTATTAGAAACCACCCAAATTGTCATCAAATTCTTCCATTATAATGTTCTAAACATAATCATAAGGAGTTGACAAAAAAACTGGAAAAAAGGTCAAAATGGTAGACCTCCAAAGAGGTATGTGAGATGCACTAAACCACCAAATCACCCAAACCGCCATCAAATGCTTCCATTATAATGCTCTAAACATAATCATAAAGTTGGTAAAATAAACCGCAAAAGGTCAAAATGATCTATATCCAAAGAGGTACATGTGGTACGATGCAAAATATCACCCAAAGCCATCAATTTGTTGAATAAACATAATCATAAGAAATTGGCAAAAAATCCGAAAAAAAAGGTCAAAATGGTTATGAAACAAAATCTAATCACTAAACCTAAACCACCCAAACTTCCATCAAAATAGTTCCATTATAATGCCCTAAACATAATCATAAGGAGTTGGCAAAAAAAGTGGAAAAAAAGGTCAAAATGGTTAAAGATACATAATTTAACTAAACCACCAAACCACCCATCATCAAATGCTTTACTTTGTAATACCCTATACATAATCATAAGAAGTCGGTAAAATAAAAAAAAAGGTCAAAAGTACCTCGAAGATACAAAATGATTAAACCAGAAACCACAAAAAAAAATATCAACGCTTCCATTATAATGCCCTAAACAAATGAGTAAAAAAAAAATTAAAAAAGGTCAAAATTGTAGACTCCAAAGAGGAATGATCATGACCGAACCATAAACCACTAAACCGCCATCAAATTTTTGAATATAATGAACATAATCTCAAGAAACAAAGCTAAGAAACTAAAGAGCCTTAAAGTTATCCTCTAGAGACAGAGAGTATACAAAATAACATATAAAAAAAAATCTTTCATGAGGAAGAAGAGTAAACCTAAATTCATTCATTTAATGTAAATACCTCATGTAGTCACCTACAATACCTCAATTTATGATTTTGTTATATATCAATGACGTCGACGCGGCGCCGATCGAGAAGGGAGCTAAGGCGAAAAAAATCCTTGATGAATGTCGAATGGTAATGTTTCGTCTTCTTCTCCGCTAACGCTTACGGCGGTGGGGAAATGTATTTACGGCCGTCGATCACGTTATCGGCGTATGGCCGGGCTGAAATATATTACGTCTTATCTGCCGCTCGTTAATCGCTAAAGCGGAAAACAAAACGGGACACGCTTTGGATTGAGTCGCATAATACCGGACTCGGACGTATTTTCTCCCTCTCTCCAGAGCTTCTCCCTCGTCCCATCTCCAGCTTTCAGCTGAACGAAAGGCCCCACCGTCCGTCTCTCTCTTGTTTTGTTCATGCGAGCTGATCGAAGCTCTCTTTCCCTCCTTCCTCTAGCTCAACTTCAGTCGTTTTACCCATCAGCTCCACTTTGTTCGAAACGAGACCCGAATGACAAGTTCTAATAAGATTATCAAGCTCCGATGCTGCAACCACTGATTTCAGTTTTTTGAATTTTGGCCAAATTATTCATCTGGTTGTTTCTCTCGGCGTAATTGTTGCGGCTAATAAGTTTTTTGAAGCAAGCTTTTACAGCTGCAACGATCAAGTTCCCGAGCGCACTCTTTGGCATGTTCTGCGTGTTCTCGATTCTGACGGTGTTGGATTCTTTTGCTCCATCTGCCGCCAAGGATGTGATGAACTTCTTTAAGCCAGCAACTCTTTTCACACAGAGGTGGTTGCCATTGTTCTATGTACTGTCGGCTCGTAGTACTCACGCTTGTGGTGAGGGACATACCTATAGCTTCAAGGGTCAAGATTTGCTTCATTTTAGTGGCAGGTTGGACAACATCTCTCTGTGTTACGGGATAAATTTCCTTAACAATAGGAAAAATAATGAAGACAGAAATGATTCCTGCTAAACCAATGATCAAACCTGCTCCCTTTTCAACACTTGAAATTTTAGTCTGGTCAGCTATCTTTGTTTCTTCATTTTTTTCTTGCATTCATTAATCCAACAATGCTAGGCACAAGTGCAAGAACTTGCCTTCCTTTTCCGCTTGCTGCAACAGTATTGGGCTACATGGTTGGCTCCTGGTTTCCATTAATTGTCAAAAGGTCTTCTATCTAATTGCCTGTTATGCATTTTCTGCAGATTTGGCAGCAATAGCATAGGGGTATTTCTCCCGGTTTGGATTGGATGTTACTCTAGGAGATGAAGGGAGGAGTGATTGACTTTGTTAGCATTGTCCTTATTTTCCTCTCTTTTGCTATCACTAAGTTAATTAGCCTTTGAAGTACAATCTGAAATGTGGGTTTGTGCAAGTTTAAAGCTTTCATTTTTGTTGTTTAGTTTCATTAAAGTTGCATCTTGCCTAGTGTTTGTTCATAATTTACTCACAAGCAATTGCCAAGTCTCTATCTTGCATTAAAATAATTCTATATTTGCTATCCATGAGTATTTGGAGGCTGAAATTATGCAAGATATATTGTATTATACCTTATTCTTGCTCTTAAATTAAGAAAGCATGTTGTGATAATGAAATCTTTGTTTCATTAGCTTAAATGTTATCTTTGAAAGCTCAATTTAGACATTGATATGTAATGTATGTTTCTTTCTCTTGATTTGGGGAAGAATGAAAAGAGAGCAAGTGTATTTTTATTATTCATGGGTTTAATCCTATGTTGATGTTGGCTTGAAATGATAAAGTGAGGTTGTGATTCCCATGAGATCTTTCTCATTTCTATTTGGCCTTTCTCTACCATTTGGCAATATCTAGGGAATGAATTAGCTAAATCATGTTATCATGCAAGAAAATATCTTTGATGAATTGAAAATTTAGATTTATGTTCATTAAATGAAGTTAGTTGTTTCATCCTATGCAAATCAAACACTACTTTCAAACAATTATCATGAGGCAAAGCATGATATATATTGGTCTCCTTTCTATTGTATCTTTTATCTTGTATTTATATGAAAATGTTAAGAATTGGAGACATAGGATATGCAAAGTTTTCTTTATGATTATCTACTAGCAAAAGATGAAATATATGCATATCTCTTGACCTCTAATTGCTATATTGTGGGCTTTGAGAAAGGTATTTTCTCTTTTATATTCAAAATGAGAAGAATGGAAAGGTGCTCACATGTGATTAAAAGCTTATGTTACAGCTTGCTATTTGAATATTCTAAATGCAAAATTTAGGTGAAATGGTAATGAAAATCATGCTATAGCAAGGGGTTTTCAGCTGTCTTTTAATTTCATGCACGTGTGAATGCAAACTTATTAAATTTTTTTGTGCTATAGGTACCCGTTCATATTATTCCAATGCAGAGAAACTTGTGATAAGATATTCACGTTGTTCCAACGTGATAGAAAAATATGCTGTGATAAGTACCTATTTACGTTGTTCCAACGTGGCAGGAAAATCTTTGTTATAAGTACCAGTTCACATTATTCCAATGTGACGGAAAAATTTGTGATAAATACGTTCACGCTTCCAACGCGTGGCGGTGGAAATCGAAAAGTACCGTTCACGTTATTCCAACGCGTGGAAATCGGATAAGTTTTGTTCACGTTGTTCCAATGCGGCAAGAAAATGCTTGGTTATGCTGTATTAACCCATGCATGCCTTTCTTGGCGTGGTGGACAAATAAACTTTTGGCTACGGTGTCTCATGACACCTACCATGCACGCCTTTCTTGGCATGGTGGGAAGGCTCAGTGCCTTAAAACAGCCCCCATATGCGGGGATGACGCCAGGAGGCAGCCGAAAATTTTGGTAAATAAAAATGTATAAAATACCTAAGTGCTTGAGAAGGAAAGTATGTGCATATGTTCATTCATGCTTAGCTCATTCATTATACCATATGATAATTATAATATGGTCACTCAAGCTTAGTTCAATTGTTACTTGAATCTTCATAGCATATGATAATCACTTATTTAAAATTCAAATTCATTTTGCCTAAGTGGTGATTATGCTAGATAAACGGGTGAGAAATAGAAATGGGACATCAAATGCATGGTATGATTTAAATTTTACTTTATTATCAAGTATATCTTTATATACTACATGAATGAGTTGTTTGAAAATAAGACATCTTAAGAGACACAAGTAAAGGCCTTCTCTTAGATATATGTTCTTGTCATGTGACATTAAAAAGAAATGACAAAGAAAGTTGAAGATCTCCTTATATGCATGTGTATGTCATATGACATTAGGAGAAAATGACAAAGAAAAATTTAATCTCCCCTTACATGCAAGTTCATGGCAAATGACATTAAGAGATAAATTATAAAGAAATAAAGATTTCCTCTCATTCTTAAGGGCATAAAAAAATCATAGAAATTATTGGGATGACATAAGTCCCATCTCCATTTGTTTTTGACCTCATGCTTAAAGGGATAATCCTTATAAATAAGAGAGAATCTTTCTTTCATGAAGACTTTACTTTCAATTTCTCCCCATTTTTCTTACAAAATCTATTGTAAGTCTAAGTCTTCTAAGAGAAGTTCATCTGCCCTTCAAAGGAAAAGATCCCCAACACTTAAGTTTGTTCTTATCATAGCATATCAATTTACTTAGAGAGGGAAAGCAATCATGTCATAATCATCTGGTAGTGATAAGACAAGATGGCTTATTTAAACATTCAAATGAATGAGATTTTACATATGCTTATGATCAATCTTACAATTAAGTTTAATGTCTTATGATTTATACAAATATTCAAGGAAATTAAATCAAGCATGAATCATGAACCATTCTTACATATGAGTTCATAATTTTTGGGCTTCATTCTAAATGCCTAATGAAATGATTCATTGTGCATATTCAAAGTGTTATCGCTTTCTATTCAATTTGAATATCTTTAATATATAAAGTTAAATGAAATCTATACTCACTTTATGAAGCATTGCTCTTTTTTGCTTAACCATTTGACTCATGCAAATACTTGAAAGAATCAAATTCATACTCTACAAGACAGATGCATGCTTGATTTGTTAAAGAACAGATACATGCTTGATCTAGGATAAATGGTTGAAAGAACTAAGCCTATATCATCTAGAACATACAATCACTTAGTTTGTAATGTGTATTCACATTCTTATAGAATAGACTCTCACTGATCCATGCAAGTATGTGAAAGAGTTAACACATATCTTATAGATAGATCTATACTTGACTCATGAAAAATAGTTGAAGGAGTCAACTTATCTTATAGAATAGACCTCTACTTGATCTATGATAAACATTTGAAATGATCGAATTCATATTTGATAGAACAGATCTACATTTAATTTATGATTTTAGGTATCAAAATCTATGCTTGTAATTCGACATTTATGTCATGCCAAACATCAATGCTTCAACTTAGACATTTCAATGTCCATACACTTTGAAGAATAGATACTTGTATACATGTTGAAGTATTCAATAGCTTAAATGATCAAATAGATATGTGCAAACAATCAAATGAAATGAAAGAACAGATAACTACACTTCCCGGTTTGGTCTTAGGACAAGGTCTGGGTTAACAAAACTTTAAAAAAATCTAATGATATCATTATACTATTTTCAACTTAATAAAATCTTAGAAGCTTATTCTGTCATAGAATGACAAAAAATAAATCTATTGGCATCATTGTTAATGTATCCTTTCAAGTTCAAGATCTCAAGAAGAAAGTCTCAAACCCGATCATCTATTTTTGATATAGAGTTGGCAATGTTTGGAGAACGAAATATTTTGAAATAATTAATTTAAATCTGATCCTCTGCAAGAAGATAGTCAGAGTTGACAAGATATATACTTCCCGGTTTGATCTTAGAACCGAGTCCAATTAACAAAATCCAAAAATATCATATCAAAAATTAAACTTACAAATTGATATCTACACTTCAACTTAGACATCTTTATGCCCATATAATATTTTAAAAGAATAGATACTTGTATGTGTGTTGAAGTGTCCAAACATTTAGGAACATATGCAAGTTAAATATAAAATAAATGAACAGATACTATATTTCTCGGTTTGGTCTTAGGACTGGGTCCGGGTTAACAAAACCTAAAAATCCATATCAAAACTCATGCTTGCATTTTGACTCATGCATCATGTCAAACTCAACTACTTCAACTTAGACATCTAAATATCCATACAATATTTTTAAAAGAATAGATATATGTATGTATGTTGAAGTATTCATTAGATCAAATATCTAGAAAGATATGCAAGTTATGTGTAAAATGAAAAAACAGACGCTACACTTTTCGGTTTGGTCTTAGGACCAGGTCCGAGTTAACAAAACCTAAAAATCTGATTATAATATTATACAAATTTTAAGTTAATAATATCTGAGAAGTTAATTCTATCATATAATTACAAAATATG
Source organism: Cymbidium sinense (assembly GCA_021442155.1). Classification (NCBI taxonomy): domain Eukaryota; kingdom Viridiplantae; phylum Streptophyta; class Magnoliopsida; order Asparagales; family Orchidaceae; genus Cymbidium; species Cymbidium sinense. Next base: position 4,105,801 of record CM038217.1, read on the forward strand.
AATATATTGACATAGCTTCTGAAGTTTAAGCCCTCAAGAGAAAAAAATCCCTAATCCGATCCTCTATGCTCAAGCTAGAGTTGACAAAGTTTGAAGGATTATATTTCTTGAGACAATGAATTTAGACCCGATCCTCTGTAAAAAAATATGCAGAGTTGACAAGTCTATTAACCAATATTAGTCATATGATTGTAAAAGGTGATTATTATTAAAGTTTTAATAATGAATCATTATATGCTTAAATGTAAATCAATTATAAAATGATCAAAATAAAAAAATAAAATAAAAATGCAATGAAATTAATTATTTAAATTAAAACATAAAATCAATCCACCCCTCTGCAATTGTTTGTCTGGGAGTGAAAAATTAAGAAAACTTTTGCTCACAATGAGCCAATGTCAAATCAAATACATAATTATTTTCACACTCAAATAATCTTATGCCCGTGGATTGCGTCTGTCTGCTGCCGCAAAAATGACACCACATAAATGGCGGTTACGACCAAAGCCCTCTGACCGGGTGGTTCGCAGCGATATGACACTACTAAATTATGATCACGGTCCCAGCCCATATGTTTCTCAATGGCTTTGCTTTTGAAATGAAATATAATGTATATATTTGGGAAAAAGTCATCTTAATAAGGTCGACTTATATTTGCCCCCTTAGACAAACTCTACCCCAGGTCTACAAGAAAACCTTGGATGACGTAACACATGTGTTGTTGACAAAAATCCTTTGGTCATGTTGGGTCGACTACCTCCTCTGACTAAGTGGACCAGGGACCGCGACAGTCAGGGATGACGAAACCATGGGATCTAGATTGGGCACGTCATCGCTCCCCCAACCAGAAGGTTAAATAAAATGATAAATTTTATAATTTTCAAACTCCACTCACTGCTATTATATACTTGTTATTTAACGACTCATCGACTATCCTTAATCGAAAGTGCTCTCACAGTATTGTGAGGGGTAATTAACTATAGGGGCTTGCGCCTATATAAAACCTAGAACCATATTTAAAAGTTCTCACAAAATAAGGACAAAATCTCCGGGTAGTGTCTTATCTACAATTCATCTGTCTTTTGAAATTTTCACCGACACTTAAAATAACTCTTTTCATCACAAAGAGGTCGGTGGAGAATTTTTGGATCCCACAATAATTTATTTGAAATATTATATTTATGTATTGCATAATATGAGTAGAGCTCAAAAAGTTTTTATTTTATAAATTTCATCTTCTCATTAACAATTCAAAATCATAAATATGTGGGTAATAGTAATTGATCCCAAACATTTTTATTCTAGGATCCAATATGTATGCAACTTAAAATAGCATGGAAACAATTTGACCATTTGTCAAACTTTGATTTTATAGCAATTACCATATTTGAAAACAATGTATTGTTTGAATTACATTCTTTATCTAAAATTTTTTAATCATAATCAAATTTGGAAGAAGTTGATTAGCTGTTGGGTAATTTGAGTCAGAGAAAACATTAGTAATACGATTAAAAATGAAAAGATGTCTTATTTTATCAAATTGATCACATTCTTTATCTGAAGACAATCACAAATAATTGTGATCCCTTAAAACATACTCAGGAAACACAACTCTATAATAAAAGACTCAAGCATTTTATATGTTGAATTTCAACGAGTCAAAACATTTGTGCAAAGTAATTTTGATGTTGACAATTTTATTTGTCTAGCAATCTCACCAAATTTATGTAATTTACTTGGTGACCTCTTTATAAAAAGGATAGATTCTCACACTTTCTCAATGATCTGACCAATCTCCTTCAAACCATCTTTAACCATCAAGTCCAAGATATGAGCATCACATCTAACATGAAAAAATTCTCCCATAAAAAGAAATCATGACCTTCTATTAAACAAAACTTTCAAGTTTCTAATAGCAATATCATTAACATAAGTATTATCTAATCTAATTGTACAAATTTATTTTGAAGACCCCATTGTAGCAAAATTTCAAATAGCTCAGAAATAACATAACCACTATGAGGAAAGTCCAAATCAGTAAAGCTTATTATTCTACTTTGCAACTTCCAATCGGGACTAATAAAGTGCACAGTTAAACACATATAGCCAACAGTTTGGCTTGATGTCTAACAATCTAAAGTAAGAGAATCATGCTCAACCAACTGAAGAAAATTTCTTTTTTTAGTTTTCCTTTTTCTATTTCATAAACTTTTATGCACTCTTCTTTGATAGAATGCCTAGATATTTAATGAAAATTAAGATTCATTAACTTTATCAGAATATTGAACCATAAATGCTCAACAATCATGAAGGGATACTCATGAATAATAATCATTTTGGAAATGATATTTTTAATTCTACTATGATCATAAGTAGAAGAGACACACAAAGGAGACATTAAATCATTATCCTCTATATCTTTAGTTATTGGATCAAAGATTTTTTTTTTCCCTCTTTCATAGTTGTTTTACTGTAATGATGGATTTTGAAATGTCTATTCATTTGAGAAATAGTACATATTTTCTGTTTGAGGTATGATTTAGAGCAATAATTGTAATTTCATTTTTCTACCATCTTATCTTTCTCAAAGATAAAAATTTGGCAAAAATGTTGCCAAATTTTAGATATTTGGCTTTTGCCTTTGATGTCCTCAATGCTAATAATTTTCCAACACTTTCATTAGGAGCACTAATATTGTCAACTGTAGGTTGACTAGAACTTACTGGATTGATTTTGAGAAGTTGTGGCCATTGTCTATAAAATGAAATAAAATCTTAAAATTAATAAACAAAATATGTCAATGGCAATAATGCATGTATGCAAATTTAAGTATATGCCAACAAAAAAATGCTCAAAGTCTCAAAGCTTTGTGCTAAATATATTCACAACATGAGGCTTTCTACATTGTTGTACTCCTTTATACATATCCACTTTTATTAAGCATGATCAAGAAAATAGAGCATGACCAACATAACCACATTTTTTATCTAAACATAAATTTTATTCACTTACAATAAAATAAGTAGACAACTGAATAAGAGTGGAAAATCCATATAACAAGAAACAATATCATCTACACAACTCAATATAACACATTTAGAAATAAAAAAAGTCATAATCTACCACGGCCGCAGATCCACAATCATAAACCCACAAATATCAATATCTCACAGATTAAGATGAAAGCACACTAGCTCACAAGTAATAGCTTTTGAAAAAACAACTAATAGAAGTCACAGTTATTTTAGGCCTTTTACTCTTTTAGTAAAATAATGTATTACGATAATTGACAAAGTAAAAAACAGTACCACTGTACTAGTTAAGTAATGCAAGCTCAGCAATCGACAAGCTTAACAATCAGTAACGACGGGAGGTTGTAGGCCCAGAAAGGTAAAAATAATACAAACCCTCAGCAATACAAGCAGCAAATCGTATACAGTAATAATACAAAGTCGAGCAATGCAAGCCTTATACAGTAATTAACAAGTAAATGTAATAACCATAACAAATAAACTAGAGGCCAAAAAGCCAGAATAATACAAAATCCATGTGAACAATATTGAGAGCAAAATAACCTAAAAGAAATAGTCAATTACTACTTAGCCATTTAGGATAATCACCGATCGATGCCATCATGCTAATGATACTAGAAATAGAGGCAACAAATGAAAAAACCTCATTCTCAATATATTTAAAAGTTATCAAATATAGATGTAGAGAAAACATAAAAAAACCTTACAAAGATTGTTGATCCGAGAAGATCAGACTTTCAGAAGAGGTAAATCTGCAATATAACAAAGGCACAAAGAACTTAACTGTTTAAGAGCAAATCACGAACAGAGACGCCGATCGAAACTTGGAAGATCGAAAGAAGAAAAATTAGAGAGTCGGAGTCGAGGGTTAAGGCAGAGACGCAAAGGAGAAAGAAACCCTCATTCGCAGCAATCAAGCCAAAAAAAACTCGTATAAAAGTGCTTCGATGGTAAATCACTCCCGTCTAAATTAAATCGAAAAGTCATCTTATTAAACGCTGAATAAGTAGTTCGATTCGAACCAATCCAAACTATGTTGGGCTCGAAATTGGCTCAGAAAAACAGATTTAGAAAATCAGCTCATAGCTCAGCTCAATCGACTCGAATCGATTCGATTCAAAAACCGATCCAATTTTCGAGCAATTTTCAATTTTCGATTAAAACTAACAACCCTATTCACACCCAAGTCACCCCTCAAATGATAAGCCTTAAACTTAAAATATAATACTTTAATTTTATGTAACACATCAAAAACACAATATCAACACAATTGCACCAAAAATATTAGTTTAGTTCTTAATGATTTCTTAAATGCAACTTTATAATCAAGCATTAGCTTACCACTCCTATTAATAAGTATGGACCGAATGCAACAAGCTCCATTAAAGGGATTAACCTAAGTAGCCTTAACCTTTTATATACAGAGAAAAGATTTTCATAGCTCAAAATCGAGATCTCCAAATTCTACAAAAGACAACTTGCCACTACTTACGACAGTTGCAATAACAGGCATATTAGATACTCCACGTGTAATTATAACTGTGCATATGCAGTTATTATGCTTAGTGGAGGAGTTCCAAATGCCATAAAAGATACATTGCTCCATTGCCAATCAAGGTCAACTTTCAAATATGCAAATCATTGTGGGAGCATGAAGTTGTGCCTTCTCTATCCTCGAATTGAAGGCTTTTCTGAAATTCAGTAATATTAAACAAGCAAATCAACAACAACATAAAGTCTCAACAGAATTCTTTTACTGTGCAAAATAAGACCACCAGTAGTCGTAATATGATTCCACACACAAGTAAAGACCTCCAGAACTTAAATAGAAGCACTATTAACAAGGCCTCACTTCATTTCATATGAAGCAACTGCCGATAAATAATCAGAGCAGTTCTCCATCCAAAGCTCAACTTGCAATGAAAAAATAGCGTCCAACTTTATTCAGAAAATATATGGCAAAAGAACCGGTGGGGGAAGGGGGAAGGGGGGAATAATAATTTGTTTTTTTTTTTACCCATATCAGAAGAAACATGAAACAACATTTACAGGACTGAACTCTGAATAAAAATTCTTGTGAAACTCCCGCAGTTATGGCTGCACTAGTGTTATCCCTTTCCAGAAACCAACCAACAAGTATATGTCGTTCAAATTGAAGAAATCAGTTAGACAAGTCTCTTCCTCACTTTGTTATGGAATTTATCTGCCTCTGATCTGTGATTGAAATCCTTCATGCACTCAAAACTGGCAGTTCAATTGTCGAACCTGAAATTTTACACTCAGATGCTACAGGTTAACATTACAGTCATTCATGAAGCGGTCCCCCTTCTTGAGATATTTTTTCCAATGCCTTTTATAAGTTGTTATGCCGAGCTCAAGCCAAGGTTTCATATTTCCATTGTAGTGTAGCGTGGCTGCATCTTTCATATCAGCAGCACTGATTCGATAATCATAGCCAAGTCCAGATAGAGTCCATGAACTGTCCAGTGGGTAAACCAGATTTTGAAATGCCAAAAAGCTTGCAGGAAGAATTGCAGCTCTCCATGATGCTTCACTCGTGCTTTTCATCTGCTAAAAAGGAATCAACAGAAAAATTAACGGCTTATATATTTGCTGAAGAATAGCTTTTTTCAGAAGTTCATATCACGGTATTATCATTGAAAGAAGATTTCTGTAATACAAATGTCAGAGCTGATTAAAGGATAAACTTGTATTAGCACAATAGTTCATCAAACAAACAACCGAACATAATTCATTAAACTTGAAGTATTAATGGTTTGTTTTGCAAACTTGGTTAACAAATACACCAACATCATTCACCTCTGGTGCAAGAAAGCATCTTACTTTAAACTCCATGATTTTCAAACTCAAATAAATTGTGAGGTTTGGTTGTTCAACTGTGAAGGCATGGTGATTGAATAATTTAAGAGAGGTAATCACTGGGAAATATTCCATAACCTCATCCACCCAACACGGGAATCACACATCTTTTTCATAAAAACGGAATTTCACATTTTCATCCTGCCTTGCAATTAAGGACAAGAACTAGCATTACTATTTCAAACACTTTGCACCATCCTTCTTGGCAAGGCAAACTATAACAAGTTGGACCTATATTTGGTCCCTGTATTTTTTTTTTTTTTCTTTACTGGGGAAGTAATCATAGAGAATTATAGGATGAACCCCACATTTGAAATAATGGAAGTTCAAGCATGGAGGATCAGGAAAGTAGTAAGTCTCCAAGTAACAAAAAGAACCACCAACAATGCTATTAAAGTTTCATTATGCAAAGTGCCCTGGCAGCCAACCATTCAGATTTCAGTTGATCACAACAGCAACAAACTATCTCAAATCATCATTAAGATGATATATAATGCGGTCATGCATATTAGGAAAATAAAATAAAAATCTGAAGTAAACAATACAGATTCTATGATGCCTAAAATACAAAGTTAAAAACGGTAATAAAAATCAAAAGTATGAAACGAATCACTGTTCAAATGCAATAGATGGTAATAGTGTAATGCCAATTTTAAAGTTTTACCTTCCACATGACCTCATTGTAGATACCAGTAACATTATGCTCTCTCCATTTTTCCAGATCTACCACATTCAATCCTGACATCCAGACACAGGAATCAGGATCATATTTTTTTCCGGGTAAGTAAGCTTTTAGCTGATCCAATGTCACTCCACAGGACTCCACCGCACCAACTACTTTCCCTTCCATGTCCAGGTTCCACAAGGATGATAGGTCCTGCTGAACCACCACATCATCATCCAAAACGACAATCCTCTTCAGATTCTTGAATATTTCAGGAAGAAGAAAGTGTGAGTGGCCAAAAGCAGATATGTATTCAGTCTTCGTCAGTGCAATTGAGGATTTATTCATGTTGTGCTTCGTAATCCTGAACTCCTCAGAGAGAGAGAGTTGTGGAAGAGCTATATTATATGGGTGACCCTTTTTGAGTTTATCAATATTTTTAACATGAATGGATGCTTCCTTGAAAGAATATCTTCTAAACCAATATTTCATAGCATAGTAGTTCTGCTTATCAGTTATCACATGGAAAACCATATTTTCTGTTTCCTGCAAAACACAGCGAGGAGAGAGGCCATCAGCATCAAATGGAAATGATTTAGATATGACATTCGAAAAATAGATTGGAATAACTTACATCTGAATTCATCACTGTTGAATTGATAGTAACTGATGCTGCAAGAACATTTCTAGAGAAAACCACATAATGTCTAAAGCTTGGGTTATCAAATTTTTGAGCGAGTAATCCTCTATCTTCTGATGAAGAACTGAACCATTCCACAGTCAATCTCATAAAGAAGCAATGCAGACTTTTGGGGATAGTCTGCACACCAAGATTATAGAGGAATGCACTCTGCTTCATATGGAAATGAGCTTCATTTTCGGCCATATCAAGAATCTGTCTAAGCTTTCTGTCAACATTACTGCAATCAACAGAGCAGTGTTTGGCTTTAGCAGTTGTCTCATCCATTTTCTGCATCCTCTTTGTGACACTGTTAAAAAAACGTGTCAAGATTACACAATTACAGCTTGTGAAGTTAAAAAATGAAACTCAAGAAGTATTTTGTAGGCTCTGAAAAGTGGTCATGAGCTCGTGATATCATTCATTTCCTTCTTGCTCTTTTGGAGCCTCCCAAAAAAAAAAACCATTAAACAACAAGTTCCAAAGGAAGACTAAGATAAGAACCCAAAGATTTTTCCTAGCTAACTAATAAGGTTGACCAAGGTTTATTTTAATAATAGATATTGAGGTTTAACATGGGCACAAGCTTCCATGGTGATGTTGAGAGCACTCTTGAAGATATTGTTGTGAAAAAAGAGCGATGAAAAACAAAAAAAACAAAAGAAATAACACAGATTTTACATGGAAAATCCAAGATGAGTAAAACAACGGGCAAAAGAAAAGATTTGCATGTGGAGAGAGTTAGCATGCATAAAACCAAACCCAAGGGATTGTCTCTTGTACAAAGGGAAGAAGTATTCATAAACTTCTACAAGACCCCTTATAGGAAAAATATTCAAGAGGGACAAATAAAGAAAAGCATACGGATTGTAATTTAAAGGCTATTGTATACCCAAAAATAAGTAAACTATCTAAATGCTAAAATTTGTCGCATGCATAGTGAGCACAATAAGAACATGAGCATCAATCACTTAGACACAGACTCGCCCTCAGAAGGCAAGTTTTCAGAGAATAACGGCCATTTCAAGGCGACTCAAGCATAGCACTCCCCTGTAACAAGGAGAGTGGCCGCCAAATCAAGCCACTACACACTCGAGGCTCATCACTCACCTCTGATCAAGGCAAATCCTTTCTACATACTCGATTGGTTCTATTTTGTACTTGTCTCATGTGCTATCCCTCCCCTCAAACATTAAAAAGAGGGGAGGGCCCCCTTTCTAGGGGTTGGTTCGGTGGATTTTGTTCGGCTCATTAGGCTAGCTTGGTTCAGGAGACCATAGTCTTCTCCTTTCAAGCTTTATTCCCTCTTTCTCTCTAGAACAAGAGAATTTCATCTTGTACTAAGACTAGTTAAATAATAATAAAATCAAATATTTCTAATTCTCTCCATTATATGTTGTTCCTCTCTTCATTAACCCTACTTCTCAGGTATTGTGGGCTTCGAAAATTTACCACCGACCTCTCGATGAAGAGAGTAGATTAAATGTCGATCAAATTTTGAAGCGGATAAAAGTAGATAAACACCGCAGATTTCACCTCATTTTGTGAAGACTTTAGATCGTTCTAACTTTTCTATGCAAAGACCTATAGTTAATTACCTCCTAGAGAACTTTAATTAAAATTATTGATCGCTAAATGAGCATAAGTAGAAGACGTGAGCTATAGAATTTAGATTTATAAAATTCATCATTATTTAACTTAAAGCAGATGGTTGGAGGAACGATGACGTCATCAAGATCTAGTTTATCATCAGTCGCATGTCCTACTTTAAGAGGAGTAACCCAACTGACGGGGATCCGAGCCATGAATAAGTGGCCCAGCGAACCTCAGATTACAGGTGATGTTTGTCAGAGACAAACTTAAATCCACCTGACAAAGAATTTTTTGTTTATCGTGTATCTATGATCACAACTCAGCGACATTATTGGAGCAGTGATAGTGCATATAATGACGTTCATGGCCAAGAACCGTCGAATGAGACTCCTAATCAATCATATATGGCTCTTGACTAAACCACCTCGAAGACAGGCCACATCCTTACCGCATATATGATTGAATAAATATAAAAATACACTTGATTTGACTTTGGCTCATTTGTGAGCAATAGTTTTCTTAATTTATCACCTTCAACAAACAATTACAGAAGGTGAATGCATTGAATTTTACTTTGAGTTTTGAATGATAGATTTCATTTAATCATTTTGAGTTTGGTAATTCTTAATTTTTACTTAGATTGATATTTGATTAATACTAATTCGATTTAAAATTTTAAACAGATTTTGATGGTAGTATCCCTCCAGTTGAAATCTTCATTCAAATACCATCATTAGTATTTGATCCCGCCGACTCTATCAATTTAATAATATGATCACGGTCATACGAAAAATTTCTGACGCCTTATTGAAGAATTTATAATATTATTATTAGATTTTTAGGTTTTGTTAACTGACTGCACTCCTGCTAACTGAATCAACCCGCACAAAGATCCTCGCATTAAGTTTAAGATTCAAAGATATGGGACTGCAGTGCTATTTAATTTAAAATTGATTTAACTTTAAATTTTGAATAATGTTATTTATTTTGATTGAGTATCAGTTTTAAAATTTTAAATAAAATTTTAATGATTTAAACCTCCAACATCGCCCCACATAAGGGCTACAACGTGGCTGCACACCATGCCAAGAAAAGATGTATGGGTGGTGTAAACACCACTACCGAATGGCCATCCCACCACGGTATAGATGTCCAAGCACTGCGTAATACGATTTTCCGCCACGCCAAGAAGGCGCAAAAGACTTATACACTGCGAATGTCAATTTAAACATCAATTCTTTGTTGAATAATTTTATTGTCGCATGACGCCCCATCGGGGTGTAAGTTTGACAAGATTTTTGAAGATCCCACATCGCTCCGATACAAGGTTGTATACCGCTACCATGCCAAGAAAAGAGATGCAGTGATAAATATCACAATTTGAACGCCATCCCAATGCCAAGAAAGACGTGATGGCTGAAGTACTCGCGTGAAACACAAATTTCCCCTCCACGTCAAGAAACACATGTACGGGTACTTACATACCCACAAGCAAGAGCGCACGCGGGCGCTGGGGTGCACGGAGGCATGCGCGGGGGCACGCGGGCGCTGGAGGTGCAGATGCGCGCACGCGGGCGAGCGTGCGCGCGCGGTGCGATCGATCACGGAGGTGGGACGACGCTCGGGTTGCGCAAGTCGTTTCGCACGGCCAAGTGCGCGCGGTCCGCGGGTCACGTGCGGTGCTTCGGTCGCGCGAGTAGGTTTGTTGGAGCGGAACGACGCACGTGCGGGAGGTCGCATTCGGGTTGCGTGTGTGGGCTCGCGCGCAGTTCATGCAGCTGCAAGTCGTGCTGCGCGGGATGTACGGGAGGTCGCCGATCGGAGCTGGTCGGGAAGGATTCCTCTGTGCAACTGCTGCGGGAGGATGGGCCGAACTCAGCAGAGAGGATTACGGCCGGCTAAGGTTTTGGGGCTGCGGGGAGCGGGAATTAGGGTTAGGTAATAAGAGGGGGTATAATGTCGATCTGTGACATTACATATTCAACGAACGACGCAACCTGCTTCGGTGATCAAAAATTTGGTTCACGCCGGCCACAACGGCCAATTTCGCTCAAAATTACGCTATTGCCGCTGACGCCGATATTCGCTGACTCATCCGACCGAGCGGACTCTATTTGAAGGTTTTGACACTAACGACGCTGATCAATTTAACGAGATCGGACGTCGCAGCCTTCCTAACCTCGAGAAGGCAGGCTCGACGACTCGATCGACCGACGCCGTGAATTAAGATGCATATATTCTAATCAATTTCATTCAACACGAATGCTTTTGTCGATCAAAGATCATTGACATTTTGATGCATTGATTTTAAATTGATTTGCGTATTGTCAGATCCACACTCGATTAGACTGCTCAATTGAGCGACAATCTCATTTGATAGATTTCGATGTTTCAAAGCTAATGACGTGATCAATTTTGCAAATGAGTCGTTTGAGCTTCATCGCATCCTCCCAACTTCGATATGCGCGTAAGCACTTCGACGACCCTCCTTAATCAATCGACCGTTCAATTGTGCAATACGTATATTCTAATCAATTTCAACGTTCTGAACGCAATGACGAAATTTGTTGGTCGATCGGAGGTCATTTCGATTGATTTCGACGATGTCCAGTACATTTCAACTCTGATTTCCGCTCTGTAGTTCATCAAATTCATCCTGTGAGCTCGACTTTACTTATTACGCATGGAGGTCAACAGGTATCTCCCGAGATTCTGCTTCAGCCACGAACAAATTTGGATCCAACAACTATAATAAAATCAATTCAACGGTAGAGGTCTTCAAATCATGGACTTATAATTTCCTATTAAGATGAACGAGACCCACATAAATTCGAGTGACAAATTTAACAAATATCATTGCATTCTAGATTGGTGATTGGAGATCATGCTTATATATGGGATGGGTAGGGATGAATGATTAACTCAATCAAGAATGCCATTGTTCTATTGCCCAGAGGCAACTTGGTGGACAAATCTATCAATGATGGAAGGCTAAAAGGTCACATCATTAAGAGAATCTAATTCACTTCATTGGGTTACTTTAGATCAAATATTTTTTGAGTAAACATGGGTGGCAATATGTCAAAAAAATGGGTCTTATCAAAGTAAAGCTCAAAATTTATCTTGAATAGAAAAAAATCTAAAGTTGGCAATATGGCTAACCACAATTCAGAGTTCTAAGAATATGGTCATCAAAGGTACAATCAAAGATATTAATATGTGACTACCTTTTGCATAGTTACACTAGCCACTCTGGTTATTTGAGATGTGGTTAGGCTCACTTGAGAGAAATGCAACTCTGCAACCCAATGCACACAGGATGAGGGTTATATATTTTGGGGAACCTTTGCCATTATACTAAATTATCAAGGGTCCAACTCATTATTACAGGAGTCAGCATCCATTTGATAAAGGTTTGATTATCGTATTCACAAGTTGCTCGAGAAGGGAAGCCTGAGTTAAACTAAGCTAGCTCAATTCAAAACATGGCCATAAACACAGGTAAGACGTATGTTTTGATGGTCATGAAACTCACCCAGGTAAATGAATTTTGATATTAAGAAACACCAAAGCTTAACAACGGTCCAAAAAGTGAATTTATAGAATTATGGACCAATCTGAAAAATGCATGTGAGACTTATGATGCTATGACCCAACTAGAGAATGTAAATGAAACATTTTGGATTATTACCCAACATGAGAATATAGAAGTGACTTATCAAGTTATAGCCTAGCTCGAGTTTGTATGTAGGACTTATGGGGTCCCGACCAAATTTGGGGATGTACACATCACTTATGGATTATAACCTAGCTCACAAATAATGGAATTTATGTTCCCTTTCAAACATATAACACTCAATAAGCTATCTAAGTGAATCACCGAAGTTTAAGATCGACTCTATAATTAGGTGAGACTTATAAGTTCTCAGTCAAGAGAAGGATTGATGATGGGTGTTGCAATCCGGTTAATAGATGAGGTGGTCCAAATTCTAATATTCTTAAAAGTCTTATACAAATATTAAACAAAATATCTTGGTGAATCTCCCATTGCCAAGTCCCAAAACACATTATATTAGTGTAGTGTATCTATCGTTATAGACTTTTACAACTCCCTCTTACTGCTACATTTGGGTGCAGGTGTTTGATAAATTTAGGCCGATTGCATGCATCATTGAAAATTGACCAAGTAAGCAGAGATAGTTCTAAAAAAGAATTCGCTATGCATGCCTTGATGTCAATGGGTTCGACATTCACAGCGAGTCTTATAAGATTGTTTAAATTCAAATCCTCGAGAGTTCATTATGCCGCACTTTAATTTCCCTTGGCAACCATCCATCACTTCCTAAAGTAACCCCTAGAAAGCTGCTCTACACCCGCGCGGTCATAATCTGAACATACTTGTTTATTTATTTGTTTTTATTTGATGGAGAATTTTATGTGAGGAGAAGAGAGAAAAACCAAGTGCAAACTGAAAAGAGTAAAGTTTATGTGGGGAGTAATAAGTTAATTTGTCACTTACAATGGTGGTAGATCAGCGTCTGAAATAGCATCACTCAGAATTTTCTCATGATCTTGAATATTTTGCTTAAGTTCGCGTGACAAATTCTCACGTGATTTAAGTTTGGCAATGCTTGGATAATAAGCTCTAGCTACATAAAGTTGATCTTTCAGTCTCTTCACCATAGAATCCTTCATTGTTTCTTTATGTTCTGTTGACCAAAGGCAATAGCTTCCAAATTCAAGCTGGCACGAATTTTTAGTACCATCAGCAACTAGCACTTCCAAGTTATTCTTCCTGATCTCTCCACCATTTTCCTGAAAAAATTGATAAGTATGCTATTGTTGAAGCTAAAATTTTAGTCTACAGGAAAGGCAAAAAAAAAAAACCAAATAGTTTAAACAAATAATATGTGCATATGATAATTGTATCACGAAGGCTTTGTTCCACGTATTAACAAAGGCTTATGTACATGGCCCAACAATGACTAAGTCCTCAGATGGACATATTAATGTTTGACAAATAACTGACCCTATACTTGTTGGAGGAAGAGAGGAACCACATATCGGCAATAAGTACATCACATGCTACACGGTTTCAAAGCAGGTTAAAATATCCAAGAAAATACCAACTGCTTTAGTCCGAGCTCAGGTACTTTAAACAAGGTTTCAAATGAAGAAAATAGCAATAATTAGATGGCAAAACATAACCTTACTTTTGTATTGATAGAAGGAGTTAATCCTTCTTTAGCTATTTTGGGAGTAGGCATAGCTGCAAACAGTAACGTAGAATGATATTACTCAATCATTGGGCTAGAGATACTGAAAATAATGAAGAAATAGTTGAAGCTCAAAGAACTTGGTCATTTCACACCTTTGGAATGGGAGTTATATTCCTTTTTTTTGAAAGGAGAGATCGTGTTGTTTGGATGAAACTGAGAATTGATTAGAAAGGAATTGTTCTTTAGATGAAACTGAAAAATGCTATCTTTTTGTTGTGAGCTGGGCACATGTTTGCCCAAAGATGCAGTATCAGTTTTGGAATATGCAGCTGAATCAGCTGGCCTCATGGTATCTTGTTTAATCTCCTGAAAAATGATAGATGAAGATGCTTTAGATGATATGCAAACTTCCACATTCGTTTAGAAAAGAAGTGCATAAGGTGCTTATTTCTAAGTTCCTCCTGGCTTGGTTTATTATAGCATGAAGAAGTGATGCTTTGGATAAAAAAATATTCTGAATATTAAGCTCATAGTATATTGGTGAAAGAAATCATTATTAGTCATCATATCACTATTGCTTTGGATGATAAAAAAATATTTGAAGAAGTCAGCATTGGACAAAGAAAACATAAAAAGTGTTATATGTTCGACAAATAGAATCCACTCTGTAGAACTTAGAAGTCATTCTGATTGAATATAAATATTAAGCATTATGTTGAGGCATTTTTCTAACCAAAAGTAGCAAAAAAACAATAATCTTAAGCATTTAACCTACCAATTATCCAAAAAAATTCCAGTATCAAGTTGCGTGGATAGGAACATTATCCACAACATTAATAGAATTAGTATGACAATTCCCTTCAAGAACAAAATAGTCAAGTTCAAAATTTCTCAATCAATTACCAGATAATATCACATAAGACAGGAAATTAAGGTAGCAAGGAATTACAATCAACATAAGAAAAGATGCCAGATTAAATAATTCTGCAAAAAGAAGAATATTCCAGCATCATGAGCATGAATATGTTTCAAACTTTTATTTCATAGAGGAAGATTCAATAACAAACTACTATCTTCATTTTGTTTTAACTTCTTCAAATACGTTAGCCAAGAAAAGAGAAAGATTTAGTTCAAGTGAAATGCATTAAGGATAAAGATCATAAAGTACTTCTTTCAGAATAGATATTCAACATAGGTGAATGAAATATATAGATTTTTCAAATTTCAATGAAGATTGTGAGAATATAATTGAAATTAGTAATCTTAATACCTTGAATAAACATAATTTTTTTTGCTTTTATCATTGTATTAGTAAAACTAACGTTGGAGAGACCTTAAAGAAAATGAAGTGTGGAAAAGGAGTAGGACATAATGATATTCTAATAGAAGAGTCAAAATGCTTAGGAGAACAATGAATTTCTTAGCTTTAGGGTCTTTTTATATCATTTTAAAGACTGAAAATATGTCAAATAAGTAGAGAAAGAGTTTGTTGTTCCTATTTTTAGGAATAAAGGTGATGCACAAGATTGTGCAAATTATGGAGAAATTAAGTTAATGTGTCATACATTAAAATTATGAGAGAGAAATTGAGCATAGACTTCGATGTGATATAAAAATTACTCAAAATTAGTTTGGATTTATGTTGAGTAGGCTAATGATAGATGCTACACATTTGTTGAGAGGTTTGATGGAGAAGTTTAGAGATAGTATGGAGGATCTGCATATGATATTTGTTGATTTAGTGAAAGCATATGATTAAGATCCAAGATAAATGCTTTGGAGAGTTCTAGAAAAGAAGAGAGTTAATATTGCTTATATTAAATCCAATAAGAATATGTATATTGAAGCTGTCACTTGTGTACAACAAGGAGAATTGACCAAGTATTTTCCTAGTTTAGTTAGATTACATCAAAGATTAGCTTTAAGCCCATATCTTTTTGCTTTAATTAGATATTTACAAGAGGATGTACCTTGGTGTATGTTATTTGTTGATGATATTCTTCTTGTTGATAAGACTAGAGAGGGAGTTCAAGAAAAACTTGAATTATGAAGGTCAACCTTAGAGACTAAAGGCTTTCATTTGAATATATCTAAAATTGAATATATAGTGTAATTTTAGTTATAGAAGATCTAGTAGTGGAGTGGCTACAATGGGTGATTAAGTCATTAAAAAGATTGAACGTTCTAGATATCTCAAGTCTATTATTTAAAGTGATGGTGATATAGATGGAGATTTTATTATTAGAATTTAAGTTGGATGGTTGAAGTGGAGGGGAATGCATCGGGCATATTGTGTGATAGAATAGACAAAGGAAATTTAATGAAATGGTGAGATCTGCAATGCATCAGGCCTATATTATTTCTTCTTGAAATGACACAAAACTTTCCTCTGAAAATCATGACTGATGGGCATTAATTTGGAAAGACAATTCTCCTCTTTACACATATTACCCGCTCATGTTAATTTAAATCAAGACAGTGACAATATAAAAATCAATGCAATGTCAAACGGGGCTTCGTGTTATCAAAAGACAAGACAGAACCTTGATTGGAGAAACTCTAAACTTCTCAATTATCTTATCGATTCTTGGATGGGCATCCTGCAAGCAGAAACATAACTCAGGTAAAACCATAACATACATATAAATGTGGCTTGCATCACAAATTGAACTCAACAGAAAGGCTCATCTTCGAAATAAAAAAATGACGAACAAGTCACCAAGACAAGATGTATAAAAGCACCTGGAACGATTCTTGAACGCTATCCACTCGTCCATTGCTGCCGAAGCTGATCTCCTGGCCCTCAATTAAGGTAATTGAATGAGTCAAAAATAAAACCAAACAACAGGAAATGTCAACTCACTGCACTACTCAAGCAATTGATAATCTACAGATCCTCACCAATGGGAAACGATCCTCAGCCAAAAATCCTGCAAAAATAAACACGTTACCAACAATCCCATCGCCGCCTAAATGGGCTTAAGAAAATGGAAAATCAAATCCCTGAAGCAACGAAAGCGAGTGTAATTGGGAAACCAATCCCAAGAATCGAACCCAAATACCGATGAAATTCAAGACCCTAATGGCATTCACCACCGACAACATCTCCAACCAACCTGAAGCGAGATAAACAACCCAATGCCGGCACCGATCTAAGGGATCTCTATGTTCTGTGAGAGAAACACAAGGTAATAGCAACACCTACCCGATGGGAAGCGGTTGTGAAAACCGAGGAGAAAGGCAATGGGAACTAGCAACGAAAAGCAGACAAGGCCGCCAACCGCCGCTGTCGGCCCCCGCCACCTCCGCTTACACGGCGGCACCCCGCCGTGTAACCCTTCATCACTTCTTCCGCCGCGTACGAATCTCTTCTCCTTTGTACAAGCTTGAATCCTTTTCTCTTGCGCCACTAGGCAGCTTTCTTACGCTAAGGCGCCAAATGCAGACGTCGTTCTCCTCTGTTCCGTCCCCTCCTTCCCTCTCTCTCTCTCTCTCTCTCTCTCTTTAATTCTCTTTATTTTCGCTTTTTTGTCGCACGGAAAAGAAATGGAAGAACATAGGAAAGGACAGAGAGAGAGGCGGAGAGGAGAAGGATTGGACTGCCGAGAAAGCAGCATGGGTAAGGAGAGATCAGTCCGACGCTGCCAATTTTATAAACAGATTATCTCTGCTTAATTGCTTGCTTTAATAAAGAATAAAGCTTTACTAACAAAAGAAATTGTGACAGATTTTATTTATTTTTCGTTTAGGACAATATTTTATTCAAATAACGCTATAATATATGATATTGACTGCAAACTGCCGATAAATACGTTCTTCTCTCACCTATCATTATCTCTTAATTGAGTGCAGTCCCTTTCGCTAGAATTTCACAAGGATGATATATATATATATATATATATATATATATATATATATATATTAATTTTTAATATTATATAAAAATAATATTATCATTAATTTTTTAAAATATATATATCTTAAAAGTGCTAATATATAAATATTAGATATGAAAATATATAAAAATTATGTGATATGCATATAAATCTTCCTAACTCTATTTTTTTATATAATATTTATTTCTCATTTTTTAAACAAATAATTTTCTTAAGTGTAACAAATTATAAAATCATGTGAATATTTATGCTTTAGGTAAATTTAAGATTTTTAATAAATTTAAATATATTATTTTATTTCAATGTGAAATTAAAATAATTTTTTAGTATATAAATTTATTTCAAATTATTTAATTTATATATTTTTATTTTAAAATATAATATTATAAAATTTTGTCTCATAGGTATTTATATCTTATATTTTCAATAATATACAAACTTCTTATTTATGATACATCATATTTGTATTGATGCATCATAGTAACAATTTTATAGTTGGAACATTGTAGGTAAATATAGGTCACACGACTAAGTCGATCAAGACTTTGAACTCTTCTCATTATAACTCTTCTCATGACAAGATGCTCCATATTGCATATAGTTTATTATTGGAGATTTAAAATGCGAAAATCCGAAGGGCTATTTATGATAATTTTTAATTTTATGTTATATATTTTTTAATTTAAAATAAAATATGTTTGATAGTCATAATTATTTTTAAAAATATTCAAAATATCTAAAAATTATTTTGTTCATTTTAAAAAATTAATTTTTTTAAATAAAAAGAATAATAAAATATATACTAAATAAATATGCTTTTAAAAAATAAATAAAATAAATATTTAAAATAAAATTATTTTCAAAGAGACCTTCACATTAATTGTGAGCTCCAAAAGCCACAAATTTCTGAGTCATTTGTAACCACATAATGCTCTCAAGAATAACTCTTCTCCTAAAAAATGAAGTTCCATCATTATTTTCTTAGACCTTATAATTTGGATTGAATGTTTTGTGGAATTATTGTAACTCTCATAGTCACTTGGTTTGTAAGATGACTTTGAGTCAATTGGTCTTATTGAGATGAACAAATTCAAACCATGATGTGGGATCCGAAAATTCGCCACCGACATCTTTCGATAAAAAAGGAAAGAATTGTTTAAGTGTCGGTGATAATTTGAAGCGGATGAATAGTAGATAAGACCTACCAGATTTGTTCTCATTTGGTGAGAACTTTTATATCTGGTTCAGGGTTTCTATGGTAGCTATAGTTAATTACCCCTCCCGTGAGAGAGCACTTTCGATTAAAATTTAGTCGATGAATGGTTAAACGAGTATATAATTGCGTGAGTGGAGTTTAGAACTTATGAAATTTATTATTTTAACTTAAAACTTTTGTGGAGCGATGTGGCCGATCAAGATCCCATGGTTCGTCATCCGGTCGTGGTCCGCAGTCCTTAGTCGAGGAGGTAGTACTCCGACAGAAGGATCATGTCGACAACACATGGGTTACGCGTCGTCCAAGTGTATGTAGACACAGGGTGGAGTTTGTCTGGGGACAAATATAAGTCAACCTTAGCTAACATAGGGCTTTTGCAACCAAATACATTCTACATTTCAATTTCAAAGAGCAAAGCCGTTGGGAACATCTGATCGTGTGGCAAATAATTTAGTGGTGCCATATCGCGAACCACCCGTCGAGGGCTCAGTGCAAGCCATTTATGTGGTCATATCAGCGCAAAAACCAGGACGGAGGACAGACCCGCGTCCTTCGAGCTTTAGGAATATTTGAGTGTGAAAGTAGTTATTTAATTTGACATTGCTCTTTGTGAGCAAAGTTTTCTTAATTTGTCAGAAAAACAATTGCGGAGGGTGAATTAATTTTATTTTTTTATTTTTAGTTTTTTAATAATTAATTTCATTTATTTTATTTCCTTTTTTGTTATTTTCTTTGAATTTTGATCATTTTATGATTGATTTTCAGATTTGAATATATATGATCATTTATCATTGAAATCTTAATTATAATTACCCTTCTCGATCATAGGGCTAATATCAATTGATAGACCTTGTCTACTCTGTCCAGTTTTCTACAGAGGATCGGGTCTAAATTCATCATCTCAAAAAGTATAATCCTTCAAAACCTTGTCCACTCTAGTTTGAACATAGAGGATCGGGTTTGGGACTTTTCTTTCTAAGAATTTGAATTTTAGAAGCTATGTTAGTTGGTTCATGTCTTGTATTATATGAGAGTTAGCTTCGGATATTATTAATTTGAAATTCTTATAATATCAAATTTTTAGGTTTTGTTAACGGGACACTTAGAAGACCAAACCGGGATTATGTAGTATCGTTCTATTTGACTTAGTAATTACTCCAACATGCATATGGATATCTGTTCTTTGAAAATTGCATGGACATTAAGATGTCTAATGTTGAAAGTTTGATGTCAAATTTTGATTTTGAGTTTTGTTAACGGACCCGGTCAAAGACCAAAGCAGGAAGTATAGCATTTGTTCTTTTTGTTTTATACCTAAGCGTGTCTCTATTGTTTGAACACTTGACATACATACAGTATCTGTTCTTTTAAAATGTTGTATGGACATTGAATGTAGTTGAAATATATGTTCAATTTGCAAGCTTAGATTTTAATATGACATTTTAGGTTTTGTTAACGGGACGGTCAAGACCAACGGATGATATAGTATCTGTTCTTTATTTTTATCTAACTCACATGTATGTACAAAATCAGCAAACATAAAGGGGTGAAAATAATTGATTTAGAGGCCCATATGATCATAAGTAATGGCCAAATGAGCTAGGCAATTTGATTTAAATAGCCCTCTCTTTATGTTGCAAATCATAAAAGGGTGAAAATAATTGATTTAGAGGCATATGATCATAAGTAAAGTAATGGGCCTAAAATGGGCTTAGGCAATTTGATTTAAATTTAATAGCCCTCTCTTTATGTATAAAATCAGAGTATAAATGGTACAATTGCTTTGGAGGCATATGACCATATCTGTGCATTTATTTCTCTTGAAAGGAAGGGGAATATAAAAATATGAATAGTTGTCATATTTCATTTAAAAGAGGCAAGTGGATTAATTAAAATCCACCTCCCTCACATGCAAGCTCATGGCAAGTGGGGGGGACACAAACTCATTAAATTTATTAAAGAGGAATGGCAAAGACTTTACTTTCCTTTTCAAAGAAGGGATAAGGATGCCTGAGGCATGCCACATGTCCATGCATGTGCATCTTGACAATGAGTGGCATCTTAGATAGTTCCCTTGCATGCAATTTATGACAAGGCCACATGTCGATTCCATAAGAGTAGATGGCAAAAGGAAAGGGCCAAGAAAGCCTATAAATAGGAGGGGGTTTCCCTTTTACAAAGTACTTACATTTTCTACTCTCCTCTTCTCCCTTAAGCCACAAGTTTAAGTTCTTTCAACCTTGCAAGGAGGATTAAGGTGTGCCACACATACTTGTGAGTTTCTTTTCTAACTCAACAATTTTTTTTATCTTCTTGATATATGTCAAGTTATATGATAGATTTAGTTTATCTCATATGTATTTTTTGAGTCTTCACTATATCTCATTTATGTATGTAAATCCGCGGTGTGAATGACAAGTAAAGTAGAGGAGGTATGAGTATTCATATATAACCTAAAAAGCACTTTAAGCCAACATGTGAACTAAGCATTTCATCCTTTCTTTTCTATCTTCTTTTTTTTAAGAAAATTTTGACCTCCGTCATCCCCATAGAGCTACTTGAGACTAGGTCTTCCCCGCCAAGAAAGGCGTGTATGGTAGGTGTCGTGAGACAGCGACCAAATTATTTACCACCGCCATGAAAGGCGTGTATGGGTTCTGACCGACATTTCCTTGCCACGTTGGAACAGCGTGAGCAATACTATCCTGATTTCCAGCGCATTGGAACAATGTGAGCGGATACTTATAACATGGGGCAATAAATTTGCATTCACATGTATATGAAATTAAAGTATAAGCATTTATATGACATTTCAACTTTTATTTTGAAAATTTGGACCTCCGTCATCCCACATAGGGGCTACGCCGGTAGGTCTTCCCACGCAGAAAGGCGTGTATGGTAGGTGTCGTGAGACGCGACAAATTTATTTACCCGCCGAAAGGCGTGTATGGGTTCTACCGCGACCGCGGCATTTCGCTGGCGTTGAACCGGCGTGTCAGCGGCGAAATTTTGATGATAACATTTCCCTACATGGAGAACATGGTAGATTATATCATAAATTTAAAGCTCTCATTTGCATATAAATAAAAGGAAAAACTGCCTCATTTGATTAGAGAGCATCAAAATTTACAACGACCTCCGACTCTTCCCCCACATGAGGTGGGGGTTCTATGAGAGAGGCTGCTACCATGTCGAAAGACATGTATATGGTGTATCGTGAGTTCGCGTGCCGAAATTTTGATAGCAGCATTTCCACCATGTTGGAAAACATGGTACTTACTATAAATTTAAAGCTCACATTTGCATATAAACAAAAGAAAGGCTGCAATAAATTTGATTAGGGGCATCAAATTTACAACCTCCGACTCTTCCCCAAGTGGGGTTGCCATGAAGGCTGGACCATGTCAGAAGACATGTATATGTATGTGTATAAGTGAGACATGTAGAAATTTTGATAGCATAGCATTTCCTACATGTTGGAAAACATGGTAGATGCTATATCATAAATTTAAAGCTCACATTTGCATATAAACAAAAGAAAGCTGCCTGATTTGATTACGGTGCATCAAAATTTACAACTTACGACCTCCCCGCTCTTCCCCAGTGGGGGTTGCCATGAAGGCTGGGCGCACCATGTCGAAAGACGTGTATATATCGTGTAGAGCGAGACAGGTAGAAATTTTGATAGCATAGCATTTCCCTATGGAAAACATGGTAGTATATCCTGATTTAAAACTCACATTTACATATGAACATGTTTGCATATATGCTTAAAACAATGACATTTTATGAGCATTGCGTTTTCATCACTATTTCACTCTCATAATTCAAAGCAAAAAAAGGCACATACAATGTATCTTTGCATGATTCCAACCTCAAACACTCATGGACGTGAACATATAATTGTTTTAGATAGAGACATGGAAATTGCTTTTGAGTAAAGTATGAACAAGCACTAGGCAAGATGCAACTTTAATGAAACTAAGCACCAAAAATGAAAGCTTTAAACTTGCAGAAAGCCATATTTCAAAGGCTAATTAACTTAGTGATCACAAAAGAGAGGAAAACAAGCAAAGTCAATCAACCCTTCCCTCCTCCTCTTCCTTTAACATGATGATTATATGAAATTTACTCACATAGATTAAACAATCACACTATGTTTAATAAAAAACCAACTCTTCCCTTTATAAGATAGCCACTCATGATTGCAAGTAATCAAATAGTGGAAAGAGGCAAAGTGAAGCAAGAAATTCATAGAGAACATCATATCTCATCAAACAACAAGCTAATTTTTTTTTTTTTTTGATAAGAAAGTTTAGCAAGCCTTATACTCATCAAATAACCAAATGATTGACTTAAAAAATAAATTTCAGAAGCTTCATGCCTCTAGACATAAGCTAATGATTTTCCCGGTAAAATATTTTCAGATATTATCCCTTAAAAGAATCAATGATCTCCAGGTAAAACATTTCAGCATGTATCATGCCCATAACAAATGATCTAATTCTCTTAAAACAAATTTCATTTTCCACATGCAAATTTTTTTCAAGAAGAACATATAAACTAACTAAAAAATACAACTTCCAATTTGATTTCAAAGATAAATGCAGATATCCATAACATAAAGAAGCATGACATTAGCTGATGCCATGCAAAGAAAAAATTTTAGATTTCAACCAATCATGTAGGTATATAAATTTCTCCTAAAACCACAAATAAGATGAACAAATGAAATTTATAGAAAACATAAAGAAAAAATGAGCTATACATTATCCCAAAGCATTTTCAGAAGATAAACACCATAAAATCTAGATAAGAATAAAATGAGATTTGCCATACATCATCCCAAACCAAATAAACTCAAGATAATCGCATAAAGATAAGATATTCAAGAAAACAACTTCCAAAGAAGCTAAATGCAAAAAGGAAGAGAGAAACAACCGAGGTTTCTGCTAAGAGGAAGGAGGAAAAGGATCATGGGCTTGGCTTTCTGATCTAGGATGAAGTGATCTGACGAGGAGAAGGAAGAATCGCAGAGGAGAAGAGCAGAGAGTGAGAAGCAGGGAGGGAGGAGAGTGTGGCTTCGATGAGAGCAGAAGAGCCGAGAAGGGAGAAGGAGCCACAAGGGAGCTGAGGAGGAGATCGAGAGAGGGGAGAGTCAATCTGGAGAGGCCGTGAGACCAGAGAGCAGAACGAGAGAGGGAAAAAATGCCGAGTGAAGTCAATGGGATAACCCTCGCTTCCCTTTGAGCCGCCTCGATTGGTCAAGGAGGATTAGTAGGAATTAAGGGATTAAAACCATTAGTCCTTTAATTATAATTTAATATTATTTTATGTGATATTAATTTACAAACCCTAGCAATATGGGTGTCAATTTGTTGTTTCATAAAACGCCGCATCAATTTCGGAGGAGGTCGTCGACAACGCCGACGGAGAAATTAGTTTAAATTGCCACTTCGCGCTTGATTTGATCGATGTTCACGACATTTTGCCGAATTGACGCCGCTCGACGCTGATAACGCCACATGAATTCGCAAACGGAGGTCGTTAGACGCCGTTTCTGACATATACATTTGATAATTTGATTTTAATTATCCGATGATCAATTGATTCAAAATTTCCGATTAATTATTTAATATTTTCGATTTTCTGAAATCGTCAATTAAACCAATTTGATGATTATCACATTTATGGATTTTAAAATCCACCTTATTTATTTAATTTAATGTGGATACAATGCCCCCCAACAAACATGGTGCGACGGAGTTTTGTTTGTACACTAGTTGATATCATGATCTCCAAGATTTGCGATGTCACGCTTGTTAGTTTCTACAACTCGACAATCGCTCTTTGATGGAAGCGTATTTCTACCTTTTACAATCTTGAACAGATTTGTTGTCATTCAATGCTTTGTGCTTGATTGACTAGATGAAGAAATGCTTGACTTATCATCATTAACTTGTCAATTTGAATCTTCACATTTTTGTGCTTTGGACTGAATCTTCCTCGAGTTTGAAATTTATTTTTTTCTCTCTTTGAGTTGTTGATGGAGTGATGATTTGTCTGATGAGAACATCTTCCCTGTTTTTTGCTTGACTATGACTTATTGAAGATTTCATCCTGGGATTTGTATTTTTCTCTCTGCTTGGCCTGACTTGATGGAGTTGATGAGATGATTCTCTCCCGTGCTTTGCTTTTAACTTGAAGACTTCATCTCAACTTTGGGATTTGATTTCCTCCGCCCCGCTTTTTGCCTGGACTTGATGGAGTCGAGATGAGAATGTCTTCGCCCCGCTTTCTTTGACTGACTTGAAGATTTCATCTCGAGATTTGGGATTTGTATTTTCCTCCTGCCCCTGCTTGTGCCTGGACTTGATGGAGTTGATGAGATAGAAATGTCTTCGGTCCCGCTTTGTGCTTTGACTGACTTGTTGAAGATTTCATCTCGATTCTGATTCCCTCCTTTATCCCCGGCTTCATGCCTGACGGATTTGATGGAGTAAAGTCCCAATTATCTGAGATTTGTCGCGATAATTACCTCGCCTAGCTTGCGCTTGTAGAAGGATAAATGCAGCACCCGCCTCTGAGCTTGTGTTGGATCAATGGCAAAGAGTCATCCCCCTGCTGCACATGTAATGAACATCTTGATGACAAAACTCCCTTTAAGTACCTAACATTGGGATAGCTTCTGGCCCTCTGCTTTTTATCGACTCAAGAAGAATTTCCTTCCTTTGCTTGCTTTGATAGACTTATTGAAGGAGTTGAGATTTTACATTTGTATTTGATTCCAAACTCAAGTGCCTTCTCGAAAAGGATATCTTTGTTTGTAATTTTGAAAGATGACCTTACCACCAACAGGATAATTTCCCCCGTCACTTAAACTCACCAAGTTGGAGAGAGATTTGGGATTTGGATGCTCTTGTCTTTGAACTAACGGAGAGGATCCCTTACTACGCCTTTGTGGCGGTTGAGTAAGGATCTGCCGACCACCGATTTTGGTTTGAACCGACCTTATACACCCACTGATGGACTTGAGCAATTGATGAAGGATTTTATCCTGCCAACGAGATGGGGATCTCTTACTACTACCGTGGTTGAGTAAGCGCACGTCACGACTCTACCATATTTGTTGAGTCCGACCTTATACACCAACTCGAGCCTTTAGATTTGAAGTGGGATGGAAAATGTCCTTCCAACTTTTCAAGTTTGCACGAAAATTTTTCTTCGTCAAGAAAGACTTTAAATTTGAGCATTTGAATACATAATTTTGAGTATTGTGGGATCTCGCACAGTACCCATGTCAACCCAAAGAGAAAGAAAGGCTGCCTTACGTGAACCCAATACTTTACTATAAAATTTAAAATGCCCTGCCTAATGGGGATTTTATTTTATTTTGAAATGCATTCTTGTGTTACAAGAGAATTTCCAATGAAAATTTTCATAAGTGTTTGACAATAAAGATTTTCAAATGCAGATTTGTCCAATCACACTTTCATGTAATATTTCTTTAAATGTCACCGTTGATTGCATTGGTCTTTCACCTTGAAGTCCAGCCGATAGCTCGATATACCTTTTCAATAACAAAAGGTCCTTCCCAATTAGGTTCAAAACCGCCAATTCAATGAGGGATGATTGGTCTTCTCACTGTGACCAATTCCTCCTTCCAAAAGCTCGAGGGCGCATCAGATGATCGAATGCTGACATTCGCCCGACATACTTAGATTTTCGAGCTTGGAGCCCCACCTCGCCGATCAAGCTCTTCCATCCAGACGAGCATTCTCATCTTGGGTAAGATTTTGTTGAATGGCTACTGAGCGTAGTTCAACTTCGAGTAAAATCGCCACCCCAAACACTAGTGCATAGGGGTGACTTTGTAGGAGTTTTGTAAGTGGTAGCCCATAACGCCTTCCACAAGTATGCCACCCTTTTATTTCTTGTGAGAATTTTTCTAAGCAATTTGACTAGTGTTTTATTAAATGCCAAGCCATTTGTTTCTGGATTATAAATTGACAATATCGCCAATCAATCTTATGCCGACAAGAAATTTATAAACTTTAGCTTTTGAAGGTCAACCATTCCAAATGATTCGGCGGTACACCAAATCTATAAACAATATTGTGGTAAAGAAGTTAGTCACTTGTTCACTTTTAACTGGTGCAAAATTTCACTTGGAGAAATAATCGGTCGCTAAGATGAAGCTGCGACCACCGATGATGGTGGATCAATTGGTCCAATTACATCCGTCCCCCAGCACTCAAACGCCAAGATGCTATCGTTGGGTGCAACGGATTTGAGGTCGATGAATTATGTTACCATGGACTGCATTCATGGCATCTCATGCGATTGATACAATCTTTTACCATGACGCCAATAGTATCCAATTCTTTTAATTTTGAAAGCCATTTTAGACCACACCACAAAGTCCTTGATGGATTTCAACAATTACTTTGTTTTTCTATTCCCAAACATCGTAGCCACATCTCGTCAAGGATCTACGATACGTAGTATTGCCAACATAAGCATATATAGTAAGCCTTTTCAAGTTGTGGCTATCGACTTAGGCAATTTTGCCTTCCTTGAATGACGGGGCCGCTCTTCCTTCTCTTCTACTATAAGAATTTCATCATGGTTTTAGCGCCTCAGTTGGAGGCTTTCTGAATGGCTGCTTGTCTTGTTGAATTTGAGAAATAATTTGTAAGGGAGTGTAAGGAGCAACATGAGTCGCACTGATTTGATGACCCCTCTTCCTGGGATTTATTGGCTCTAGACTCGACGATGCAAACACTAATTAGTATGTCCATCCATACTGCCATTTCTTTAGCTAATTTAGCTAAGCACCGCTTGCTATTCCTAGCTCGAGACTCGAAAGTCATAATGACATTTGAATTTGCTTCATAAGCTCGAGAACTCGCTTGTGATAGTAGGCCAATTCAAGCTTGTTGATTTTGTAAAGGCCCAACACTTGATTAATGACGAGTTGAGAATCGCCATAAATTTGCAAAATTCGACTCCCATGGAAATGGCTTCCTCTAAACCCGCCACCAAAGCTTCATATTCTGCTTCGTTGTTGGTTCGGGGTTGAGTTAATTTATAAGAATGTCTCAAGATGCCACCTTCGTGTGTGATCAAGATGAGACCGATACGAAGCCTTTGGAAGATTTGAGGGTTGAGTGTATCTAATGGACGCTCCATCAAAATACAATTCCACATTTGTTGCTTTTCTTTTCATATATGTGCATGATTTGCTCATCGTGAAGATCATCGCATAATGAGTCCGCAGATGGGATGAGCAAGAAAATCGCTGAATTTGCCCCTTCACCGCTCGGGAACATATGTAATATCAAATTGTAGGTAGAAACCATCGCGCTGCACGTCAACGCTATCTTGTCATCAAGAACTTCAACGGATCGATCCTTGAGATAAGGGTAATTTTATGAGATGCATGTAATGACGAACTTTTGGGCAAAGAAAATTAACGCCAAACAATGCTTCAATTGAGAATAACGCTCGCTCCTATTAGTCTTCGACTAATATAAGATAGAGCATTCTCCTTCCTTCCTCATTATGTTGCGCCAACAAAGCACCTAGATTCTCCAGTCGCCGTACAAGAGAGGCTTTCGGATTGGAGTCGCAAGAATGGGTGGATTCAACAGATATCTTTGATACCGTCAAGGCCTCTTGACATTCTTCGTCCCACTTGAAAGGAGTATCTTTCTTCATTAATTTTGCAAAGTCGACATCCGCCTCGACAGATTTGATATAAATCTTCTAATGAATGCAGATGTCCTCAGATGGAGCTTAAGTTGACAAGACTCGAGGAGGCATTTCGACAATCGCTTTGATTTTGTTGGGATCGATTTCAATCCTCCACTACGCACAACATATCCAAGGAACTTTCCAAGAGACTCCAAAGGCCACTTGAGAGGATTCATCTTGAGATCATATTTTCGATTCTTTCAAAGACGATCCTTAAATCATCGAGATGATCGCGATCTATACTCGACAACGAGGTCATCAACATAAGACTCTACTTTTGATGAATCAACTCAAAGATTCAGTCATAGCTCTTTGATATGTAGCTCCAAAGATTCTTCAAGCGGCGACCGCGGTAGCAATATATGCCAATTGGCGCCCAATGAGGTATGCTTCATCTTCGTGAGCCATCTTGATTTGATTGTAACTGACGATCCTCCATAAATGAGAACATGTCGTTTTGAAGTGTTATCCACTACGCTATACAGAAGAAAGTCATCCTTTGGACATGCTTTGTTTAAATCAAGTCGATACGATACCAATTATTCTTCTTTTTCACGGGACAATAGCTATCCAAATATATTTTTCTTCGAATAAAACCAGCTTCAATGAGCTTTGGTTTCGCAATTACCGTTTCTTCAACCTCCAATCTCATTCGCCTGAGGCTTGCTTGACTGGTGTTGATCCGCTTAATTGCTAGTTTGTGAACCGCATATCGGATAAGCTGCATTTCAGATATGTCCTGCAAAGCAATCCCTCAATTCACGAGCAAGGTTTTTAATTCTTCCACTTTATCTTCGAAGTAGAGCGATGAACGCGCAGGGATCCTCCGCCTCAAATTAACTTTGTTCATCCATAGTCGCCTCCCACCATCTTCAAGCTCTTCGGCTTTTCTACTTCTTCATTATTTGTGAGACTAACATTAAGAATGACATTCTCATCTTCATCATCACTCTCAACTTCTATTCCTACAGTGCAATGTATCTCAGGACCGTTTGGATAAAACCAAGGCCTTTGGTAGTGTGTTTATTTCTCTTACCAATGGTTTGAGAACCTTTACCACATCATTTCAAAGAGCTTTGCCTTGCACTGCCCACTGGACCCCATGTTGCATGATTTTGCATCTTTGAGAGTAATATTTTGGCATCCTTGTGGCATAGCTTCTTCTTCTTCGATAATGCATTACCCGTGATCTTCTTCTGACACCCCTGATTTATAAAAGCTTCCCGCCCGTTTTCCTGTGAGGAGGTACATAAGGTCACCACCCTCGACTTTGTGAGTTTCGAGGGGTGATTTCTTTAAAATGTTGGGAGGAATGGAGTGACTACGAGTGTAGTCTCTCGCCGATGGATCTATGATTGTTTTAAAGTAGTGCATTGCACCTACCTTCAAAAGCATTCAACTCATAATCGAGTCAAAATGTTCTTTTTCTGAGCTTTACTCAAGAGTCATGGACCTTTGGATTTAGAAGGAACACATTCATCTTCTTCTTCAAGATCACCTGAATGAGGACAAGTTATTGATTTTGACTTGTTCTTTATATCCCTAGGAATATTTGGAACAACCTCTTTCCTTTATTCATTTTATCTTCTCCTTCTTCTTAACTTGTTCTTTTATGGGTTTTGAAGTAGATGCGATTTGCTAGTTGTTTTGTTATTTGATTCTCTAAGGAAATAACTCTTGATAAATCTTCATTTCATGCACCGCAAAAGGTTGCATGTCACCACAATTTGGCATTCTTCTCCATCCTTTGTATATTTGATGCAATGTAGATGGGACAATGCCATACTTATGAAGCCATGGTCACCCGTAAGGGCTCAATGAAGTATCTCAGATCGATCACATGAAATTTAGCTTCTGTAGGTCTCCAAATTTAAGAGGAGGACGAATGACCATAGTGCCCCTTCTCATTGAAACCTTGAACCATGACTTTATCTCGCCCCGATGTTGTACATCTAGAGATAGCCATCTAAGAGTTCTCAAATTCATAAGATTCACGGAGGAACCGGATCAATTAAGATCCAGATTATAATTTCATCACTTTCACCGTAACATACGAGGGCGATTGTGCTCTGCACTCCAGCATTAGATCATCTTCAAAATGTGACGCATTGGAGGCTCTTGAACATGCAAGGTCTCCGTAGAGCTCAAAGAAATATGCTTCAATTTTCCTACTGAGAGCTTCAATTAAGTTACTGAGATCTTCCGACATTAAGTGCTTCAGATACACTAAGTCCTGAATTTTCCTTAGATGGGATAGAATATTGTAATGATCCCTTTGATGAAGGCTTCTTATTTGAATCCTTGGATAACTTTTTCATTGACTTTCAATTTCTTTTCCTTTATCTTTATTCATCATTCTTTCCTTTGGGATGGTAGACTCACCACTTCTCAACCAGATTGAAGCTACTTCATTTGACCACTTCGATGACTCTTGCTTCAAAGATCCGCTTCCCCCCTAATGATAGACTAAGATTCGTAATCACCCAACTTTATATTTTTATGTTTGTTGATATGGTGAGCTCGATTCATCTTCATCGGGAAACAGTTCCTAAGTCTCAACTTCATGCATCATCAAGCAAGACTCAAGAGAAGTTCTTCGCCTTCTTCCCCGCTTTTCATTGATCCAAGATTTGAAAACTCGCAAGCGCGATAGGTCGCCTTGTCATTGTATAATCTTCCATATTATTGATGATCTTTCGTGTTACGCTATCAACATCAAGTAGTAACATTTTGTGCTACTTCCTTCTTCTTTTTTATTTAATTTATTTTGTTCGTGTTTCTTAGCCTTCCTTCAGATTTGGCGCCTTTCGTGAGATGAACTAGCCTTCCCATAACTTAGTTTTGTCTCAACTCACGCTCAAGTGGTGATTTTTAATACCCGAACGCCTTCCAATTGTTTCAACATTTTACAGCCTTTTAGAGACTCGCTTGCCATCCTTCATCATCGACCGCCTTCTTTTATCATTTTGATAATACCGGAGATGAGGTGATTACTTTGTGGATTCTTTCTTCTGACGCACCAATACACGTCCGACAATGTGAATTCACCATTTCTATATTTTCGCTTCAGCCAATCTTTGAATATGTAGCAATCTTCAAGATGGCCAAGCACCATGATATGACAATAGTTAGATTATCGCTTGTCAAATTTCGTGTCTTTTACACTCGTAGAGACTTTTGAGTGCATGTTTAAACAATTTGCCACACTTTCCTCTTAAAAGAATACTCTCGCCTTTTCTTGGTCGGGGCCATCAGTCATTCGTCGCCGCCTTCACCGGTTTACCTCACATTACCTCCAAGTATGAGCTTGTGGAGCGATTGAATGACCGCCTTGGTTTTTCTTGATAATGTAGCCTTTCTTTGTCTACGTAAACTAACCACCAGATCCTTTTGTATGAGGTGAAATGTGTTTCACCTTTCTCTGAGCTTTTGCTCTTTGAATTTATCTTGCCATCGAACGGATAAATTTAATTTCTCAAATTTAGCCACCCTATCAAGTAGCTCTTGAAATGTGGTAATTGAAGCCATGCAAAGATAAGGCGCCATCTTATCATCGATGTTGCCCATCAATTGAATCGGATGCTCTTCTTTCTAATTGTTGTTCACATTTCATACTCATTTCGCCAACGCTGATATATCCAATGATTCTTTCTTCCTCTTCTCAAGGAGATCTAATCAATGTTGTCTTTTGATCGCATAATAACCTTTTAACGAACATATTTTCAAGTTCAAAAAGTCTGATCGAAGTCATTTGATAACTCAAGATACCATTCAAAGCGCCGGTTAAACTACCACGAATAATAATGCATCATTACCCCTGTTACCGCAGATGCTTTGAATTGGGCTGATGTCGCTGATTACCATTCCGCCAATAGATTGAACTTTGGCATTGAATATCCCTTTGATATGGAATTTGATCATACTCACGGATATGGGACCTTGCTCACCAATTTTTCTCGTCAGCAGATATAACCGATCTTCATTCAAGATAATATCAAGTTGAGAGTCACCGTATATAGTTTGTATATTCGAGAAGCGTGTCGAAGCCGACTCATTTATTTCAATCCTCGCCAGCTCAATTTGGACCCTTGAAGCATGTGAGATCAAATTTATTGGAGGATTGTCATGTATGGAGGCTTGATGATTATTTGGGGATGTGTCGACCGCCATATTTCTCGCATTAATGCATCATCGCATATTCAGATCATCATTTCGCCATTTTCATATTCAACTGAAATATTTCTTTATCTTGGCTTTCATCCGACGCTTTGTCTTCGCTCGCCAAAGTAGTATTGAAGGTGGGATTTTCTTCCCTTTCTTCTTCTTCTTCTTGTTGTCTCTCCTCAAGACTCGTGAGGATGCTTCCTCTATTTGAACATTTTGTTGTTCTTCGTGGGGAGGTATTGCACAGGTTGATATTGGCGACAGATGGCTCACTCACCAAACTTGTATATACACTACTTCAATGCCGTCCTCCTCTTCTTCTTCGCCCTTGGACACAATTTCATCGACGCCTAATGACTCCGATTCCAAGTGTGGAATCGAAATTTCTTCGCCAGAGGGCTTCGATCAAGTTAACCTCCTCTGATGGGATGGAGTTAATTGATGATGATCCCCTGAGGATTCTCCAAGGTGTCTCCATATCTTTATCATCATGGGGCCCTCTTTAGCTCCCATCACGATAGATTTGAGTTGGATCTGGAATTCACACCGATGTCACGCCATGCTTTTCTAAAGTACTTTTTGAGGCCTAGCCTCCATATTCTGCACTTTCCACCGGACCTTTGGTGGATTCCTGACGCTGGTCCAAGTGTCACACCATGCTCACCGCAGGGACATGGATTGGTCGCCGCCCCATTTGAGTTGGGATGAGGTCTCCTGAGGAGCCCCAAGCATCCTTAATAACAGACTTGTATTTTCATCGCCTCTCCTTGGCTACTTGAGAACCCGATGCACTCGGATATAGCTTCAGAGGAGTCGAACTGACGCCGGTCCGTAAGGACTGCTTCAAGAGAGTTCGCTTAACCCACTTAAGGTTATCAAACCGACAGGGTGGGAACACTCACCGGGTTGTACATACTCAGACGTAAAGATGTGTTGAGAATGCAATTTTCTTTTTTCTTCTCCTGCTTGCCTCCGATGAAGAAGCTTTCAAAGATCATACCTCCCTGATAAATGGTTCACCGGGATTGTATTATTCTGAGGGACAAAAAGAGACCACCAAGAATAACCCTCTTCATGATTGGTGTCTCCAAGGGGCCGAGCCTCTCAAAGACGATTTTTTGAAGTGACCCTAGCAAGAGGGTCACAACTCGGCCTTAGAGATTGTCGCATGGCGGCAGACGAGACACGAAGTCAGGCCTAGCAACTCTCAAGATGGAAATCCACGCTACCAAACCTGATGGTAGCCCCTTTCCAAAGATTATGACGGCCAACGGATGTTGGCCACCGCCGAGAGTAACAGGATGTTGTGTTCAGAATGCCATTCTGGTTTTAAAGGTAAAATTAGCAATTAAAAATAACCACTATCACCTTACTTCCAAAAAATATGATGATAAGAAAAACATACTAAACACATGCACTAAATAAAATCTCAAATGACTTAAGACTTTATTTAGAAAACTTTGAAGTTGTCAAGTTTAACTTATCATTTCTCATTTCATTTTCATTTCATTTTTTTTTTTATACTCCACTGCAATTATAACTTAGATTTGACTAGCCAAAGATGGAAAGAGAAACCTGTCCCCAGCGGAGTCGCCAGAAATCTGTGGGATCCGAAAATTCGCCACCGACATCTTTCGATAAAAAAGGAAAGAATTGTTTAAGTGTCGGTGATAATTTAAGGCGAATAGTAGTAAGACACTACCTGTGAGATTTCGCTCTCATTTGGTGAGAACTTTTATATCCGTTCGTTTCCTAAAGCAAGCCCCTATAGTTAATTACCCTCCCAATACCGAGAGCACTTTCGATTGCTAGTCAATGAATCGTTAAAGAACGAGTATATAATGAGTGAGTTTAGAACTTATGAAATTTATTATTTTAACTTAAAACTTTTTGTGGGGGACGTGACGCCGCCCATCAAGATCCCATGGTTCCGCTATCCGCCGTCATGTCCCCGTCCGCTTAGTCGAGGAGGTACGACCCAACCCGACCGGGGATCCTTGTCGGAACATATGGGTTACGCCGCCCAAGGTATCCTTGACTGGGTGGAGTTTAAAGGACAAATATAAGTCAACCTTAGCTAACATAGTTTTTGCCCAACCAAATACATTCTACATTTCACTCAAAGAGCAAAGCCGGGAACATATCTACCGCGCCGACCATAAGTGGTGCCATATGCTAACCACGGCCGAGGGCTCGTGTCAACCGCCATTATTTATGCCATATCAGAAAACCACGCTGAAGAGGACACGCCACGCCCCACGCTTTAGAATATTTGAGTGAAAGTATTATGTATTTAATTTGACATTGCTCGTGAGCAAAAGTTTTCTTAATTTGTCACCAAGACAAACAATAGGGGTGAATTAATTTTATTTTTTTTTTAGTTTTTAATAATAATTTCATTTATTTTATTTTTGTTATTTTCTTTTGAATTTTGATCATTTTATGATTTGATTTGAATATATATGATCATTTATCATTGAAATTTTAATTATAATTACCTTCTCGATCATGCTAATATCAATCGATAGACCTTGTCACTCTGGCCCGCTTTTCTACAGAGATCGGCTAAATTCATCATCTCAAGTATAATCCTTCAAAACCTTGTCCACTCTCCAACATGAGGATCTGCTGACTTTTCTTAATTTGAATTTAAGCTTGTTCATATCAGTATGTAAGCCTCGATATTATTAATTTGAAATTTTATAATATCAAATTTTTGTTTTAACTGACCGTCCCAAGACCAAACCGATTATGTAAGATTCGTTTTATATTTGACTTAATTACTCCAACATGCATATGGATATCTGCTTGAAAATTGTATGGACATTAAGATCTAATGTCAAGTGTAAAATTTTGATTTTGAGTTTTGTTAACTTTAACCCCCAAGACCAAACCGAAGTAAAGATTTGTTCTTTTTTTGTTTTATACCTAACTCAGACTGTCTATTGTTTGAACACTTCAACATACATAAGAAAAGTATCTGTTTCTTTAAAATGTTGTATGGACATAAATGTCTAGTTGAAAAGAATTCAATTTGTTTAGATTTTAATATGACATTTTGTTTTGTTAACCCTAATCTATCCAAGACCAAACCGATGATATAAGATTCGTTTTATTTTTATCTAACTTGCACATGTCCCTATGTACAAAATCAAAGATAAAGTGAAAATAATCGATTTAGACCCATATGATCATCATAAGTAAGTAATACCTAAAATTTATAGTAATTTGATTTTGCTAATACTTTCTTGCAAATCAGCCAACATAAAGTCTGAAAATAATTGATTTGAGGCCCATATGATCATCATAAAAGTAATGGGCCTAAAATGCTTAGTAATTTGATTTAAAAATACTCTTTATGTATAAAATCAAAGATAGCAATAAAACAATTTTTGAAGTCTATATACGATATATACCATACCCATTTATTTCTCGAAAGGGAGGGAATATAAAATATGAATATGTCATATTTCATTTAAAAGAGGCAAGTGATTAATTAAAATCCACCTCCCCACATGCAAGCTCATGGCAAGTGGGGACACAAACTCATTAAATTTATTAAAGAGAATGGCACTTTACTTTTCAAAGAAAGGATAAGATGCACGGCATGTCCATGCATGTGCATGCAACATGACAAGATCACCTTAGATAGTTCCTGTAATGCAATTTATGACAAGGCCACATGTCGATTCCATAAGAGAAGGCAAAAAGAAAGCCTATAAATAGAGTTTCCTTACAAAGTACTTACATTTTCTACTCTTCTCCTTCCACAAGTTTTAAGTTCTTTCAACCTTGCAAGGAGATTAAGGTGCACACATACTGGAGTTTCTTTTCTAACTCAACAATTTTTATCTTCTTGATATATGTCAAGTTATATGATTTATTTATCATATGTATTTTGTTTCAAGTCTTCACTATATCTATTTATGCAAAATCATGTGAATGACAAGTAAAGTAGAGGAGGTAGAAGTATTCATATATAACATTTAAGCCAACATGTGAACCTAAGCATTTCATCCTTTCTTTCTATCTTCTTTTTTTTAAGAAAATTTCTTCTCCCTTGCCATCCCCAGATATAATTGGGACTAGTCTTCCCACCACGCCAAGAAAGTATGGTATGTCAGACACTGACAAATTTATTTACCACCACGCCAAGAAAGGATGCAAGACAAAGATTTCCTCACGCTAACAACAGCAAGTACTTATCACGATTTCTCACGATTGAACAATAACAAACTTATAGCATAATAAATTTGTATTCACTATATGAAATTAAAGTATAAGCATTTATATGAATTTAACTTTTTAAAATTTCGGCAGCCTCCTGCCATCCCCACACATTACTGGGCTGTTCCCACCACGCCAAGAAAGGCGTATGGTAGGTCGGAGACACGCGACCGAATTTATTTACCCACCACGCCAAGAAAGGCGGTATGGGTCAGACAAGACAAGATTTTCGGAACAACGTGAGCAATACTTTATGAATAGATTTCGCCACGCTAACAACAAGTGACTTATCAGTTTCCACGCAAACAATGAACGCACTTATAAGATTCAATTACAATTTCTCGTAGTGCTATGAGAGATCAACGCCCACCATGTCAAGAAAGACATGATAGTATGAGACATCCAAATTTTGATAGATAACATTTCCCTACCATTGAGAACACATCTTATATCATAAATTTAAAGCTCATTTGCATATAAATAAAAAAGGAAAGCATAAACAT
Organism: Cymbidium sinense; assembly: GCA_021442155.1. Taxonomy (NCBI): domain Eukaryota; kingdom Viridiplantae; phylum Streptophyta; class Magnoliopsida; order Asparagales; family Orchidaceae; genus Cymbidium; species Cymbidium sinense. The sequence goes on from CM038217.1 coordinate 4,143,630, forward strand.
TGAGCATCAAATTTACAGCCTCCCGCCCCCACAAGTGGGGTTGCCATGAGAGACTGCCCCACCATGTCAAGAAAGACATGTATGTGTGTATGTGAGACACCACAAATTTTGATAGATAGATTTCCCTACCATGTTGGAAAACATGGTAGTACTTATCATAAATTTAAAGTTTCACATTTGTATATATATATAAACAAAAGAAAGTCCGCACAATTTGATTAGAGCAAATTTTACAACAAATTTCTCCTCCCCACAAGTGGGGTTGCCACGAGAGATGTCGCCCACCATGTCAAGAAAGACATGATAGTGTATGTCGTGAGACACCGCAAATTTTGATAAGATAAGATTTCCCCACCATGTCGAAAACATGGTACTTATATCATAAATTTAAAGCTCATTTGTATATAAACAAAAAAGAAAGTCGAAGAATATTATTGATTGAGCATCATTTACATCATCTCCTTCCCCACATTTGCATGAGACATCGCCACCATGTCAAGAAAGACATGTATAGTCTGTGAGACACGCGTCAAATTTTGATAGCATAAGATTTCTACCATGTTGGAAAACATATGACTTATATCACAAATTTAAAAAATATTTACATAGAACATTTTGATATATACTTAAACAAAGACAAGATTTTATATTATGCTTTCATCACTATTTTCCTCTCATAATTCAAGAGCAAGAAAAAGGCATAGAACAATGTATCTTGCATGATTCCAACCTCCAAACACTCATGGACAACATATAATTGTTTTAATGCAAGATAGACATGAAATTGCTTTTGAGTAAAGTATGAACAAGCACTAGGCAAGATGCAACTTTAATGAAACTAAGCACCAAAAAATGAAAGCTTTTAAACTTGCACAAAGCCACATTTCGCATTCAAAGGCTAATTAACTTAGTGATCACAAAAGAGGAAAACAAGCAAAGTCAATCAACCCTTCCTCCTCTTCCTCTAACATGATGATTATATGAAATTTACTTCACATAGATTAAACAATCACACTATGTTTAATAACCGCAATGAACTCTTCCCTTTATAAGGTAGCCACTCATGAGCAAGTAATCAAATAGAAAGAGGCAAAGTGAAGCAAGAAATTCAGAGAACATCATATCTCATCAAACAACAAGCTAATTGATTTTTTTTTTTCTTGATAAGAAAGTTTAGCAAGCCTTATACTCATCAAATAACCAAATGATTGATTCTTAAAAAAAATAAATTTCATTTCATGCCTCTGACATAAGTTAATGATTTTCCCAGGTAAAAAATATTTTCAGATGTATTATCCCTTTAAAAGCCAATCAATGGATCTCCTTAGTAAAAAAATGTAATGCCCTTAGATAACAAAATGATCTCTCAGGTAAAACAAATTTCAGCCATTTTCCCACATGCAAATTTTTTCAGCAAGCAACATACTTACTAACTAATGAAACAATACAACTTCCACTTGATTTAAAGATAAATACAGATATCATAGAACATAGCAAGCATCATGACATTAGGGCCTAGATTTAAGCCATGCAATAATTTGAAAACCCCTTTTTAATTTAGATTTCAACCAATCATGTAAGAGGCATATATGTACCATTTCTTAGAAACCAATTGAGCAAGATGAACAAATGAAATTTATAGAAACAAAGCAAGAAAATGGAGCCATACATTATCCCAAAGCATTTAAAGCAAGATAAACACCATAAAATGAGATAATAGAATAAAATGAGATTTGGGCCATACATCATCCCAAATCCCTAAAGGAAACTCTTAGCATAATCCCAAGCATAAGATATAGATATTCAAGAAACCCTAACTTCCAAAGAAGCTTAAATGCATAAAACAAGCTAGAAGAGAAACAACCCTGAGGTTTCAATGCTAAGAGAAAGGAGGAAAAGGGTTTCGGCCGCTGTTCGCTGCTCATGATCCGCCGGTTTCACTCAGGACTGACCTGAGAGAGGAAGGAAGAATCGGAGAGGGAGAAGAGCCGAGAGCGAGAGAACGAGAGAGTTCTAGAGGGAGGAGTGTTTCACTGCAGAGCTCGACGGGACCGAGAGCAGAACGAGCTTCGCCGAGAAGGGAGAAGAGTCAGTCAGAAGTTCGGCCGCCGGGACGGGGAGAGTCGCGAGCAGAGAGGGGAGAGTGAATCGCTGAGAGGCCGTGAGCTTCAGAGAGAGCAGAACCAGAGAGGGAAAAATGCCGCGGCGAGAGTGAAGTCAACGAGGATAACCCTCGCTTTAGAGCCGGCTATGGGTCGAGGAGCGACAGTAGGGAATTAAAGTGGATTAAGAGATTAGCAACCATTAGTCCCTACCAAACCCTAGCTGGGTGTCAATTTGTTGTTACTGCGTCGAACGCAACGCGATCAATTTCGCGGATCGAGGTCGTTTCGACAACGCCGACCGGATGAAATTAGGTTTAAATTGGCGCGACCGCTGATTTGATCGATGTTCGCTGCGACACTTTGTCGAATTGACCGCCGCTCGATAGTTTCGCTTCGCGACAACGGCGCTGATCAATCGCAAACGGAGGTCGCTTAGACGCCGTCGGGCTTCCATCCAATTTCATGATAATTTGATTTTAATTATCCGATCGATCCTTAATTGATTCAAAATTTTCGATTAATTCATTTTAATATTTTGACGCATTGCATGATGAATCGTCGAATTAAAAGCAATTTGATCGATTTGGATCGATTTAAGGGATTTTAAAATCCACCTTATTTATTTAATTTAATGTGGCACATAGTTGTAGGTCAACACATGATTGCCACATATCATCAATATTTTTAATAACAATAATAATAGGTACACCTTGAAATTATTCTAGATGATGTAACTATAAAAAAAATTTCTCTTTATGCATCAACTTTACTATGCTTATGTAATTAAGAGCTTTGAGAATGCACTATTCATCAATGATCAAAGGCTTCTATATTATTGTCATTATCATTAATAGGCAATCGACAACACAAGCCAACCCTAGCTTACCAATTTCCATAGAGTCAACCTAGGAATGAGATTATGAATGCTTTCTCAAATGAGAAAGAATCGCTAACAAATAACATCAATTTGATACACTCGCTAAAATCTATAAATATTTTTTGATACATTTTAAATAGAGTTTTCTTAAAAAAAAATCATGACTTTGATGAATTCCATAGCTTTGGCCCCATTTTTGTACCTCAAATTGGATCAAATTTTGTGCTCTATCAATCAAAATTTTCTTCTACCTCCTTAAATAATTAGTTTTTGTTAGAGGAGAAGGGTTAAGTTGATCACAATTATATAAAATTCAAATTGTTATAATGCACATACGTATAATTTCTATCATTAATTTCATAATCATCATCCAATGCTAACCAACAATAGATGTCCAATATACACTAACTAAATGTGTCAAATACATAGCTTTTTCGTTAGTCTTCTTTCTTATTATGAGATGACCAAATTGATCACATATTATTGCCTGTCATTCATTATTGAACACCTTTAATAATTGTCATTGAATGCTTCTTACAATGACTAATGTCATCTTTTAATCATTCAATCTTCTCATATAAGGGGAATAGCCAGGCAAAGTATGTACCACTTTTTTAGTGAATACTAATGAATGATGTTTGATATCTACTAATATCAACATTTGATGCTCAATATTTTAATCATCCAATCTCTCCTCTTATTAAAAGAATGATCAATTAATTTTTCCTTATTGCCTAACTTCTAATCCTCCCATCAATCGTTAGCTAATGTGCAATTGAATGATATTTAATGCCTACCACTATATATGACTAATACTCATCTTCTTAATCTTCTAATCTTTCTTCCTATGAGAGAAACAATCAAATCAATTTATTGCCATCACTGAACTTTTGACCTTCCATATCAACTAAGTATGATATCAAAATGCTAGTGATGGTTGATCATCCAATCTATCTTAGATTTTGTAAAGGTCACTAGGCCAAGACTAATGAACCCATAGAAATATAAGTTGAAATTAATCAAAGTGCACTCCTTCAATATATGATAAGATGGCATTTGTGTAATTGCTAGTGATGGTTGATCAAAGCATTTTAGTTAGTCAAGAAGGAGCATTAGGTTAAGCTTAATAAAAGGGTATATCTGACAAACTTAATAAAGATAGAGTGTCATGAATGATCTTGATCAATCTAACATAGATATACAAATTGCCAAAGAATAGAAATTTTTTTTGACTCAATGAGCTAGAAGAAATGATCTATGGTTTGGCTAAAGGTATGATAGTGGACTAGAAAAAAAAAAAGTAAAGGTTGGCCAACAACGTTGCCACCAAATTCAAAATAAGGAAAAAAAAAAGCCCAAAATAGTTCCAACATAGGGATGTGAAGTCTTGTATTTCCAACTACCATATAGATGATTTAAAAAAGTTACACCATTACCAAGTCTCCATAACTTATAAAGAGTTGACCCAAATAATCATAAAAGAACCTTCAAAAATAAAATTACATAACCACCCATAAAATAATTATTCTAATGTAGCCACTTTTGTTGTAGTCATACTATTTAAATAGATCATCATTAAGACCTATATATACTTGATTTTATCATGCAAAGTGGATTGAATGGTTAGACCATATACAATATATGTATTAGGTTATACTTGACTTAACATAGCAAAATAAAAGTAGAGAAATTTTATACTAAGTGCAAACACTAGTCTCAATGCACAATAAATGTGTTAAAATATATACAATAGTTATCAATGGAAGGTGAATGAATAAAAATATGAAATTATATGTATGTTAAACGTATGTACCAGGGTTTGTGAGGGATTTGACAAAAAAAAAATCAAATTTTATGTGTACTAGTGATAGGATTTGCTACCAATATCAATCACAACACATCAAAAATGGTGATAATTATGTCTCTTAAATTTATTAGTCCACCATATAAAAGGTAGCTTAGCTATCATATTTTTTGCGACAAACATAAATACCAACACTAAAAACATTTATGATAAAGTGTTATTTGTTATATTCATGAAGAAGAATTTAATTTTGCTTTCTTAGATATATAGATAAAGAATACTATGTCAGATTTGAACCTCTTAAATAAGGACAATTGATAATGTCATTATCTTTGATAAGCTTATAACTTAAGAAAGAAAATTGAATTCAAAGCTTGCTTCATGGTATTATTCCACCATAGAAGAAGTTATATGTTATAATGGGAAGGGTAAAAGTGGTGAACATTCGTTTTTATAACCAACTTTAAATATATTTTTGTTTTAGCTGGCTACCTTAATATTATAAGGAGCAAGTTAATGTAGTGGTCATCATGAATTTCAACATTAATGCAAAGTGTTAAGATCAATGCACATATATACTTCTAAAAAAATGTATTCGTTCTCAAAATAAATAGTTTAACATTTATGACATATCCACACTCCATAATAGAGAAGCAAGACATGTTAAATAAGGTTGTTCGTTTAGCTAGAAAATCGTGAATCGCTCGAAAATCGAATTGAAATTTGGATCGGATCGAGATCTAATCGATTGCATTGAGCCAAGCTATGAGTCAAAGATTTAGATTGAAATTTTTTTGAACCGATCTCAAGCCGAACATAGATCGAATCGAACTAGCTTGAGATCGGATCGAATTTATCTATTATTAAAAATATTTAAATTTATATATAATACTTCTAAGTTTGTAATAATAAAATTATTCCTAAATTAAATATATAGAATTATAACTTATAATCTTTTAAAATAAATATAATATATTTATAAGTATAAATATTATTTCTTTGAAAACCATATTTTTTTTTATTTCATTCACTTAATTCAGTTTTTTTTTAAATTTGTTTAATAATCATTTTTATTAAATTCAAGCTACTAGATAAAAATGAACCAACTCCATTCGAATTCAAGCAAAAAACAAAAAAAGATGAAAATGTTCAATTTGAGCTGGCTCGAAATCAAAATGAGTGAGCTCGAAATCGATTAGAAAACGAGCCAAGTGGCTCTCAAATCGATTGCTAGCTACGGCATCTACCCAAAGAATTCAACCCATTTCAAATTTTGATCGACTTGAAATTAGTTCGTTAACAGCGGCCTTAATGTTAAACAAGTGCATTTGTCTAACATGTCTCTCTCAAACTTATCAGACACAATACTTTAGTAACCAATAAAAAAGAATTAAAAAATTAATGAATACTTGTGCCCAACACATATGTCCTAATAAACTTTAATTTCAAAAAGTCTACTACATGAATAACCTAAGTTAAATCATTTAGTCTTCTTTACTTTAAAATATATTAAATAAATAATTTAATTGCTACTTAACACTAATTTTATTTTCTTTATTTTGCTCTATTTTTATATTTTTAATATTTTTTCTGTTTTTTTAATAAATGAATAAATTTTCTTAACTTCATGCTAAGAATGTATAATATCATGCAATTATTTCTTCATTAATTGAATTTAAGACACTTAATAAATTTTGAATATATTTCTTATTTTACTAATAATTAAAATAAATTTATTATTATGTGAATTTCTTTCATAGTTATTAAGTTTTTATAATTATTATATCATTATTTATTTAATAAAATATAAATTAATATGGTAAAGTCCACTCTGTAATTTTGTCCTATAATTTTCGCTAATGGATATCATGATGTATCCTGCGTATATTTCATATTGTTACATCATAGGTTTATATATTTTATATTATTTGAAAAAGATTTACTTTTAGCTCATTTGATTTTGTTAAATTTGATTAAAATAAGTTAAATTACTGCCTTTTTAATGATAAGTTAGATCTATTCTATAAAAGAGATTATAATACAATTATATCTTTTGAGAAAATTTTGATGAGAAAATAAAAATTGTCTTCTCCAAACTCCACCGCAAACCTCTTCCAGTGTAACTCTCCCACTCCAAAACAAATAAAATAAATATTGGAGCATTTATATACATAGAATATAATTCTTATATATTTACTAATCTGACATTTAAACTTTAATATTTATATAAATATCATTCAAAATCTTAATATTACATCAAAATAGCACAATCATTACTTTTTTAAAGTTAAAAGCACATTTTTTGTTATATAAATTATAAATATCAAGTTTTATGTATTAGATATGTAAATGCATAAATATATATATATATATATATATATATATATATATATATATATATATATATATATATATATATATATATATATATATCTTTCTAAATATTTTGGATAGAATATGATATAAATTTCATTAATATTATTTTTTAATCATTTATTTAATTTAAGATCAGTATAATGAAAAATTGATTTATTAGTTATATATTTTACTCATTTTAAAATAAATTAAATTGTTTGGAACACTCATTATAATTAAATTTGATATTCGAGAGAGAGAGAGAGAGAGAGAGAGAGAGAGAGAGATATATATATATATATATATATATATATATATATATATATATATATATATATATATATATATATATATATATATATATATATATACATATATATATATATATGGGATATTAGCTAACTTATCGCACAATTAACGCAACGCACCATTTCAACCCAAGATCTCTCTATCAAAGTCAAAGTTTCTTTTTTCAAGCACCTTGTACTATTCTCAGATTTCTATTTTATTATTAAACTGTTATAAATCACTAATGTTATAGATTATAGTTGCTGAATGTGCCATTAATAATATTCCACTTTATAGATAAGAAATTAATAATGCCAACATTTATTAATGTTGAATGGTTTGATATTATGGGTTCATTTTAAAACCTCTAACAAAATTTGTACAAAGAGGCATTGAATGACTCCACATGGGTGTCAAATTATCTCAGAATAATAATAATAACAATAACAATAATAATAATAATCATGAATAGCCTATCATGTGAGCTTATTCATGCTTTGTTTGACCTAATTAGGATTGTAATTAATAGAAAATTAGATTTTTTTTATGTGATATGAGAAGTATTAGCAAAATTTACAAATAAAATCTGTGTAAGCCTAATCAATTTTAGTCGCATCTTGTTAAATGATAACATTTAAATCATTAAAATGATTATATTATCCGATAAATATTAATATAAAAAATCTTTTGTCATATTTGATTAACCTAATTTTTCTAATTTGAGCCATTCATATGAAATGGAATAATCTCCAACTTGATTCTAAGTGTGCTTAATCATAAATAAAAATTGAAGTTGAATAATATTTTTTGGTTGTGTGCAACTTTTCATAAATGAATTAATGCAAGAAAAGACTCAATTAATTCTTCAAAATACCCTCATTCATTGATGTACTTTCTTAAATTATGCTTCAATACTAAAACAAAAATCCAAATGTTTGCATAAGATAGTGAAGTTAGATTCACCTTATGGCTACATTAGTCCTTTCTAAAATATATTTCATAGAACAATTAATTTAAAAATGTCTCAATTACTTATTTTATTAGAGAAAAATACTCAAAAAAATTATTTCAATTGAATTACCCCCCTCTAGTATGTACCTAAATTATTTATTAAAATTCATCAATCTTGCATTGCCATCTCTAATATTTTCTTCTTGAAAATTACTTCATCCAAAATAATTTTTTTAATTAATATATATATATATATATATATATATATATATATATATATATATATATATATATATATATATATATATATATAATACTTCTCTAGTTGCACATATCATGAACAATATTTTCTTTTGAGAAATATAGCTTAGTTCTCGAGGTTTTATGAAATAAAGGCTGATGATTAATTTGGCACAGGGTTTTGCCTGAAAAGAAGGAAAATCTCGGGAGTCGGAGCGATCCGTAGAAACCGCTTCTCGAAAAGAAATCGACGGCAACTTATCTCCATATTTTTAATCTTAACGCATCAAACTTTCAGTGCACCGGTGGTTACGCTATTTTCTTCGGCTATATTCCATGTGGTTGGTGCCACGTCATAAAGAGCAGGTCTCGCTCGGCAAAGGTAAGCCCTTTGCCAAAGCTGAAGCATATTAATTAAAGTTCTTTTTTAAAAATAAAAAAAAATTCAGAAAAATTCTTCTTAAAGAAAAAGCACGCATTCATGTTAAAAGCGAAGTGCATGATTATTCGCATTATATTTAGCATTATAACGATTTAAACTTGATACTTCTCAAAAAATATCAAGACAAATTGTATAATATAATCAAAATCGATCGAGATCAAGACTTAAAATATCATCAATCTTTAGACATCAATTAAATCCCAAAACTTTCAAATATGGTGTTTATACAATCGAAAGATCTCGACGATAGCCGATCCGATCATAATTCAGACTCTTTGGACATCCAAATGCTCAAAATACATCAAATGATTAAAGGAATCATCCGCCATCCGAAGTGGAGACGCTTATATGAATTTATAAGAACGCTCCTCTCATCTATAAATCCTCATGAACAGAAGGAAGAGTGAAGATAAGAGAAGGAAGAAGGAAGAGGAAGTTCTGAAAGAAGAAGAAGAGTCAGCAAGAAGTATAACCCGGAAGAAAGAAGAAGAGCCTGAGCAAAGAAGAAGAGAAAGGAAGCCAAAGATCTCCAAGAAAGGCCAAGATCGCCTAACATCATCAACCACCATCACCGCCACCTTCATCGCATGTCTCGTGATCTCCACCTACTACAAAGAACCATCACAACCTGATCGTTACATTGTTTTTCCTCCCTATATAATTTTGTAATTCAGACGTAAGACTTTCAGATCAACATAGGAAGTTTTTTATCGAAGCAGTGATTTTTCCCTTCTTTCGAGATTTTCCACATTAAAATTGACGCTTTATTCTTTTAATTACTCTGCTTGACACAATAAGGCGTAGAACTTCACTCTACCAAGGATTTTTCAACAACAAAACTAATCATTTATAATAAAATTTTCAATCAGAATATCGTATCTCAAATTTTTTTTTTCCCATCAGTTATGTAATAATATATCTCTCTTCTTCAAGCGATGTCTAAATTAAAGCATTGGCATCATCACCTAAAAAGAAGATTAAGCATGCGCTGCAACTAATTAATTTAAGTGCCGACCAGCTGGACGCCAAGGATATATACACATATACATATATATATATATATATATATATATATATATATATATATATATATATATATATATATATATATATATATTCAGCACTATATGTTCCCAATTAAATTCAAGAATTTATAACATTTTTAATGGCACATAATAATTTGCATCTTTTGAATTGATCAAGTTTGTTTCTACTAGATGACTATAAGAGCTCTGTACTTGTTCTCAGAAAATATTTAAAATAATATACATATGTTAATAAGTAAGTAGTATGCTTTCTAAGCAATACACTATGATTAATAATTTTTTTTCATAAACCAGCTTTTATGATAAAACTTCCAAGATATGAGAAAAACATTTGATTACAATTTCATTACATCAACATTAAAAATTAATTAATTATTAAAATATTTTTAATATTATAAAACTAAAAATTGAAAAAAAGATTTATATGCATATCACATAATTTTTATGCATTTATATATCTAACATCTAAATTTTAATTTTTCTAGATATAATATCTCAATCTTCAATATCACATCAAAAAAATCTTATATATTTTCTTACATATTTTTAAACATAAAAAATATTAAATAAATAAATATTTAACTTTTATTTGATTTTTTTTTAAGGCCAATTATTTGCATTTCAAGGAGAAAAAATGAGGGACAAAATACATATTTTATTTTTATAATATTAGTCATCCCTCATAATACAAGTATACTTTATAACAATTAATAACTTAGCACTTGGAAATTAACAGTACCTTACTAGCATGGAATAGATGAGAAAACAGATTGATAAATCTAAATGACCAAAATATATCTATACATCTTAAGAATTGTCTACGGGCCTGTTTGAATGTCATTTAGATTATAAAATAAATCAAACACAAAACATTTAATTTTTCGAGTATTTCGTGTGATGCAAACTAAAATTTCAACATATTTATAATATATTTAAAATATATCAAAATAATAATTTTTGATATATTTAAAATTCACCTGATTTGAGCAAATTTCAAATACATCATTATTACCAATCACTCACCCCCTTTGCAACCTCCCACCCCTCCACCACCACCTCCGCCATTGATCATCGCAATTACTCATTGCTTCGATAGCCGTCATACGCGCCGCCATTCATAATCTCAAAAATAATTTATATTATATTTATTTTATCAAACAAAAAAAAATTCATGTATTTATAAAATTTTCAATCAAATAAATTAAAATAATCTAAATACACCGTATTCTTTTTACATTATTTATTTTACATCAGATTATCTCAGATTAATAAATGACTACTCGTTCAATTACCTTCTCCGAACGACTAAACGACACAATCCATGTTTTATATCTAAAACTTATTTCAACAAAAAATATTCAAGACTTAACACTGTTTTGTTTTTAAGGAAATCAATCTCAACCGTTCAAAATAATTTGTAAGGCTAGACGAGGTGCATCACAAACCTAACATATTTTAATATCATCTAAATATATCATAACAATATCATTATATTACAACAGCATTTATATACCGCAATCAATACACAAAAAAAAGTGTTCAAAATATACTGCATGCTATGTGAAAAACAATTTCAGAACAAATAATTTAAAACAGAATTGAATAAAAAATGAAATAAAATTTCAAACAGAATCTCATACCGTGCCAATCTAATCACCTGTTTCCAGAACCCTGTACTTACAATATTAGGAAATATCCCAAATCTACTGAACTTTAAACATAAATGAAAATGTGATTGATATACGAGATATGACAGATTATTTCTTTCATATATATAATTTGTTGGAAGGTTAGTGAATCAGTATAAATCATGAAAGTATACGAATAACATGCACGTGGGCAATGGGTCCCTTACCAGAGCAGCTCCAAGACTGGCGTGCATAAAAGCCCCATCAACGGTGACGAACATATAAATGAATTAGCGTACAATAAGACATAAATGATTCTACGGAACATCTTTCAAATATACACTGTTGTGGAAGAAGATCTTCAAATTGATTCAGTAACAGGTTCTGGTGGATCAACTGGAGGCACAGCATCCACTTTGTATTTCAAGTACTGTAAAAAAGAAGGATAAGAATGAGTATGATAAATTGAAAAGCTCTGAAGATTTCTTTCCTCGTTAATTTATTTCCTCTTGCATTGCAGGCAAAATCTGAGACCATCAAAGACAGATGGTAGGTTGGTCTTCTCTAGCTTCTAGTGGTGTTTTCTTACTGAGGGCTGGTGAGATAAGCGACAGTGAAGACCGATAACTAGCAGTAGCAGCAGATGATTGACGGATTTCTAACGAGAAGGGATCAGAACAGAGAAAACATGACAGGACTTGGACGATTGCTCAGAGTGAGTGGTATAGGGAAAGTTCAATGCAATGGAGAAAATCAAAAAGGAGACTAGAGATTTAATACTATCATGAATCATAATATTTTGGGCTGGAGGGCATTTGGAAATCTTTGACAATGGAAATAAAGCAATCTAATATATATATTATATATATAGACTAACGACTTTTCGATTGAATCTGCATTAGTCAGTTCCACTAAAGACAGATCAATCGCGTAAGTGAGATTGAGAGAAAACAAGAGGGCGGAACAATAAGCGGGGAGGTTGAGAGGAGAAACCACGACAAAGGAGAGGTGAGAGCAAGAGGCTAGTCGATCAAGAAGACGAGGGCAGTTGACGATGATTTGCATGCAGCAGAACATGGCAATGCCAAATGGGCATCTCCTTCAAGCTTAGAGGTAAGCTTCCAACGATAACTTTTTTTTATTTAGAAACCCTAGACCTAGTTTTTAATTGCGTATAAAAATTTTAAGGTTTCATTGTGGAAGAGAATAAAAGGTTAACAAGAAGAATATTGGGATTAGTATACAGATTAAAAAAATATATAATTCATTTCAATAACATTCAAATATTATTTTGTTCAAATAGGAATGACTTGCATGCCTAAGCAACAATATTCTTAAATTATGAAAATTTATTTTATAAAAAAATTAATTATAATAATGAAATATAAATACAAACATAGATTAGAATTTAAAAGAAATTTCAAAGAGAAATGCAATACGTAATTTCGTGAAAATTTACAATTAAATCAAAAGATTAATAATTCAGTAGTGTTATGATTACGATTTTGGATAATTAAGTTGACACGAGTAGATAACTTAATTTTGGAAGAATAAATTGATAAGTTAATTTCTTTATATTACTGTAGTTTAGAAATATGATTTTTTTTTCACTGATTTATTGAAAACTCACAATTGTATCTAATATTTTCAAGATACAATCTAAAGAAATAAATGAGTGGAAAAAGATAATCTATATATCATAGACGCTGCACTACAAGAGAAATATACTTATATTAAAATTTATTTACTTTTAAATAAGTAAGAATTCTATAATTTAGTGACACTTGAGAGATATGTTAGAACTTATTAACATAGAAAAGAAGTGTGAACAAATGCATTGATATTAGCTCGAGATAGTAAATGAATCCATGAATTTTTCATCCAATTGTCTATACTTGCAAGCTTTTGCGCCAAGTCAAAATAATATCCTAGTATAACTATGACGGTAGGTGGATCTCACAAAATCATGTAATTTTCATTGCTCTTTTCGTTGTGTTTCCTTGAAAGCTTTTTATCCCCATAGTTCAATCATAACTATCAAGTTTAAACATTTCCAAATAATCAATATCAAATACAAGCCCTTTGAGGTTTTGCAATAAAATAGAAGCAACACTGTTTAAAGTCAGAACATCACGTTTGACAAATTGAAAACAAAAACTTTGGATAATGGAATATGAAGACAGAAAACTATCTCTACATGAGACAATTCCATCAATTGTACAAAAAAAAAAAAGTAGAGTTGCAAACCATTGATCAAGAGGAACGAAAGCAAATGGACAGACATAATTTGTTTGTCCCATAGCATGAAAGTTGCATTCAACAAGGTGCATATAGTAAAGAAATCTTTCAATTTTAAGATATCAGAAAGAGCTACGATCATAGACCACATCAACAAATTCTACACAATCACAAGCCAATTAAACTTTATAAGCATCAAGTATAATTACGAGATACATGCTCTAAGTTTACATACATCCACTATGAAGCTTAATGAAAAAGATTTCATCGTTAGTGAGAACATTAGGTGGTATGAGAAAGGTGAAGGTACATCAACTTTTGCTTTAAATGCTGGTAATAGCAGCATCTCACAGTTTATGTAACAATCAAGGTAAAAGCAGAGATGGATACAAAGGTCAACAAATGAGCCAACCAAATGGTTGCAGCGATGCATGCTGATGAAATGAAATGATTAGCCATATGAAAATAGATTATCCGCATGGGACACAGCAAGAGTAGTTAGAGCTCAAAATATGTGGAATTCACACAAAGATTACATTTGAAAAGGTGCTTTGGTCCTTGGTGCATATAGCCTAAAGAAGTCTTCATCTTGGACTTAGGTTCATTATTTAACTGTACTCAGCATTATCTTGCAGGAGATTGTAAGAAGATCTTTTGGTAATAATTAACACTTGGATATAGTGAGCGTTGGTGATGTTCAAGTAAAGACAGTAACAAAACTATGAAATTTTCACAATGTTAAGCACAATACTGGTTTGAAGAAAGAAATAATCATAATGAGGCAAATTGGTGAAGAAGGTTATACATCAACCTTCTATATAAATTCCTAAAATATGACTGAGGCTGTTATGATGATAGCATGGTAAAGAAAATATGCACTTTGTACATGGTAAGAAATACTGAAAAAAGTAGCGTTATTGTAAAAGCAATTGCTAGCGATTCTATAATTACAATATGAAATAAAGCTTCTATCAAGTGGAAACTTCCACCGAATGGGATAACATCGCAAGACAATCTTAATTTTGAAATCAAGCAACAAGGTAAAAAGTAAAGGTTGCCACAAAAAATTGAGATTTATTACAAATAGAAAAAGGCACTATAAAGCCTCAATCAACCCCTAGTTTGATTGAGAGGTGCTACACAAAAATGATTTCTCTCACTAGTTTACACATCAACACTAAACTCCAATTTTTTCTGTATAAATTTTCATATAGATTCTCTATAATTTATTCTCTCGTAGTTGTGACCAAATCTGAGAATGTTATATAGATTTTCTCACATGATTTGTTAATTATTTCCTGATCTCTCCTATCTTGCACCGCCTATAGTTATTAAAGGCTCGCCTACAAGAGCTGTCCTTTTGTGTCCAGCAACGCCAGGTCGACATACTAACTTTGACATTTTTCTAGCATGATAGGTGATCACTCCAATTGAGCGGCCTTTTGGATTTGCAACATAGACTAGCGACTATTGACCTATACATATCTACCATAACTCAAATTAAGCCTATATGGCGAAGCTTGTAAGAATCAATGAGTGCGCCATCGCTTAATTCGAAATTAAAACCTTTTAATCGCGATCAAAACTGATCAAAATCATCTCGATTCGAAAATTTTGATTGTATAAATGCGTTTGAAATATTAAATTAATCAAATAAAGTTTTTGAATCAATTAATGATTGATCAATTGATCAAAACTAATTTTTAATAAAATTACGCATACCGAGTCGAAGCTCCGACATGTCAAACGACCTTCGCTCATTAAATTGACAAAGATCATATCGCCAAAACGTTGAAACCTATCAAACAACACCTTTTGCGATCAATTCGACAAAGTCTACCCGAACGTCGAGTGATTCGAATGCAACATCGCAATTTAGGCTTAATTTCACTCCGATCGTCGCCAACGAGGTCCAAATGACCTCCGATCGTGAAATAGACATCGTCATGTCGGACCATCAAAATTACCCAAAATTGATACTCATATTGTTAGGGTTCATCATACAAAATAATTTGTCAAAATTTGCGCGAAATTAAAACATTAATAATATTATTATGCCAAATTGTAATGAATTTTAATTAAAACAGCTAATGGCTGCCTAAACTCCCTCGATATCTGCTAAACCTAACACAAGTCTACTGCCCAAATCAGCTAATCTGGCTTTGGCCGCCCAATCCTCCAATTAAATCAGCAACCTGATCTCCCAATTGGATCAGCTGCCCAACCTTTCACATTACAACTTGGGCAGGTAATCGAAACCGAAAGTCGACCTAATACCCTCGATTCGACTCCCTACTGGGGGCATTCGAATGAAACAGCCGAACATTTGCTCCCCTCGTGTGAGATTCGGTCGAGCAGCCTTCCTCCCTCTCTCTCTCTCGGCCACACGAGTTCCTCCTCTTTCTGTCCATCCCTTCATCACGGCAAACCGAGAACTCCATAGCCGAGCAAGTGGCCTTTCAGCCCTGCCCGATTTTTCTCCCAATCGAGGAGCCACTCGAGTCGCCTCTTCCCCTTACAGCCAAGCGAAATCCCTAGCAAAGCCCTCTCGTCCGTCCATTCCTCCCTACTGGATGCACGAGCCGAGGCCTTCTCCTCTTGCCTGACCTGCAGAACTGAAATCGTGTCCAAATAAACAGTGAGGTTGCATTTTCTTCCCACAACAGCAAGCCAATCTTAATAGGTGATAGCTACTTTGTTTGGGATTTATCCTTTCTTGTTTCTACAAGATTTAAGGTAACTTTTCACTGCTTGATTAGATTGAAGCTTATGTTTTATCCTCCCATCGACAGTGGCTTTATTATTGGATTAGAATAAGGTATGGAAATAATGATTTTTCAGTTGTCTCCTATGATTTGATGCAACTGTCTTACTGATTGGTATAATACAAGTTAGATCCAACTTGGATTATGCTACCAAATCAATAGCCTTTAAAGTAAAATGAGAAATGAGACTGCATATAGGTGGAAACTAAGGTTGTCACATTTGATCTGCAAGTTTTCAACGATTGAAAGTACTATCTTGTTATGTCAAGTTGAAGTTGAGTTAAGATTTCCTACACATTATATCTGATTTTGCTATTATGTGATTTCCAACACTTAAATTAGTGTTAAAGTGAGAAACGTGAAGGATTGTGAGATATGTATATGCCAAAGTTTGCATTTTCTATTGTCGAACAACATTGATATTGAATTTTATTTCAATGTTGTGCAATATGCCACTTTCACACAACTACCATATTGTATGAAATGCAATTTCACATACGTGGGGTCTAATATTGCTTCCTTCATGTTACAAGGAGCTGAAATTCGCTTGCATGTTGTTATCTAGTTGTCATCAATTTGTTATCTCATTTACTTGATTTGGAGATAATAAAAAAAGAGAGAGGAGCAAGTGATTGTTCCTACATGTATTAAATCAATTTGATTTTGAGACTTTCTTTATTAACATGATAAGATGGTATTATGATTTTCATGAAGCCACATTACTTTTGTTTTGCCTCTTTATGGTTATCAAAGCTGAAAATTCATTTGCATTTTACCATCAAATTACTGTTTTGATTTGCTGAATTTATGAAAGAAAGCAATATTTTTTATATTCAATATGAAAAGATTAGATAAGGCTTACATTTGTTGAAAGCTTATACAATAGTTTGTTGTTTGGTGCATTCCAAAGGCAAATTCTGGGTGCAATGGTAAAAAGAGGGCTTGAATTGTCGGAAATTTATATTATCATTTGCTGTTTAGTACTTTCCAAATCAAATTTCATGTGAAATAATGACAAAATCATGATATAAAATGATAGCTTCACTTGCACAAGGACATTGTTCCAATATGGCAGGCAAATCTGCTTCAAATTAATTACTCGTGCACGTTGTTCTGACGTGGTGAAGAAATATGCATTAAGATAAATACCCGTGCACATTGTTCCCAATGTAGCGGAGAAATTCTGCTTTAAAATAAGCACTTGTGCATGTTGTTCTAATGTGACAAAAATTTGTGCTTTAAAATAAGACTGCGACGCCGCTCCAAAAAATTGTACTTTAAAATAAAATCTTGGCTACTTGTTCCAATGTGACAAGGAAATGTTATTCTACACAGGTGAAATTGAAGGCTTACACACATATTTCTTGGTGTGGTAGGTAAACTATACTTTCAGCTGTAGTGTCTTATGACACCTACCATGCACACCTTTCTTGATGTGATGGAAAGACCCAGCTCCCCTGAAGTTGCCCCCTATGCAGATGATGCAGGGAGCCTGTCGAAATTTTCAATGAACAAAATTTATAAATAGCTTAAAGTTGACGTGATCTAAGCTAGATATTTGGGTTTTAATGTGCTAAAAAAAGGAAAATAAATTGAAGTCCAGGCTAAAAAATGAAGTTCGAGATGTTGAAAGATATCAATGCAAGTAACATTTATGAAACTTAAATGAATTGAATTTAAACAAGAGCGAAATTCATAAGAAATGTGGTAGTTCATTGATGAACATAAATAAGACTCTTTATATGAACACCTAAGTAATACAACTTCCCTTTTGTATGGGAAGAGTTAGAAACAATTCAAATTGTGGCATACAAGTTTATATAAAGTTTGATACCTCTTTTATAAGCATAAGTAAAATTGGATAGCTCATTATAAGTATGGATGAAGAATCTTCATTGAGCATTGATGCAAAAATGAATATTTGATTTGAGAGTTGTTCAAATATTCAAATGAATGTAATTTTTGCACATACACTTGAGCAATTTTACAATTGAAACCAGTGATTCGTGGCTTATGCAACTGAGTCTTTACACATATCATGAAATGACCTTACATGTGAATCTATAATCTTAAGATTCATGATAAATGCCTAGTGAGATGATCCTTGTGCATATTTAAAGGGTTATTACATTCCATTCAATTTGAATGTCTTTAATATGCAAGTGAGATGAATCTCATGTTTACTTCATGGAGCAATGTTTTGCTTAATCATTTGATTCATATAAACATTTGAAAGAGACAAGCTCATATTATAACAGATGCACACTTGATTTATTGCAAGTGTACGAATTGATCAAACTCATGTTTTACTCATGTTTTACAAAAACAAATCTGCACTTGATTTATGATAAATGTTATGTATCATCTATGACAGATACATATTTGATTTATGATAAGTATTTGAGAAAATTAAACTTATATTTCATAGAATAGATTTTCACTTGATTTACAATAAGTGTTTGAAAGAGTCGAAATTCTCATATTTTTACAAAACAGAACTACACTTGATTTATGAATTTGGATATAAAAAAAATCATGTTTGCAATTTGATATATTTATCACATCAAATACAACTACTTCAACTTACACATTCTAATATCCATACATCATTTTAAAAAACAGATACTTGTATGTGTGTTGAAGTATTCGTTAGATCGAACACTTAAGAAAATGTGCAAATTGTGTGCAAAATGTACGAACAAATACATGCAACCATTTAAAATCAATTCATCACCCGCATGTGCCCCGACATATATATCAAAAATTCAAATTTAGTATCTGAGGATGTTGCACGGGTTGAACCCCAGTTGGGTCTTAGACCGAGTCCGAGTTAACAAAATTTAAAAATCTAATGATACTATTATAATATTTTCAACCTAATAAAATCTGAGAAGCTAATTCTATTATAGAATTACAAAATAAATCTATCAGCATTATCGTTAATATAATTTCTCAAGATAAAACTCTCAAAATGAAAGCCTCAAACCCAATCCTCTAAGCTTAATCTAGAGTTAACAATGTTTGGAGGATGATAGATCTTGAAGCAATGAATCTAGACCTAATCCATGCAAGAAAATAGGCAGAATTGACAAGGTCTATTAGCCAACAACAACTATATGACCAAAAAGGTTATCATTACTTTAATGATTAATGACTACATACTCAAATTCAAATCAAGACAATCATATGTTCAAACTAAAAGATATAAATGAAATGAGATTAATTATTTAAATTTAAAATTAAAATTCATTCGCAACTATTTATCGGGGGTGACAAATTAAGAAAAATTTTGCTCACAAATAGCCAATATCAAATCAAATACATAGCTATATTCACACTCAAATAATCTTAAGCCAGTAAAGACGTAGTCCGTGTCCTCTGTCTGCGTGGTTTTACCTCCAAATACACCACAAAACAGTCACAGCTGCAGCCCGTATGTTCCCTAATGACATTGTTCTTTGAGTTGTGAACTATTACAAAATATCCTCTGTTAGCTAAGGTTGACTTATATTTGTCCCCTTAGACAAATTTCACCCCAAGTCTACCAGGACACCTTGGACGAAATAACCCATGGTTGTTGATAAGAATCTTTCAGTCAAGTTGGATCGACTACCTCCTTTGACTAAGTAGACTAGGGACCACGACAACTTGGGATGACGGAATCATGGGATCTTGATAGGGGGCATCATCATTCCCTCAAACATAAGCTTTAAATTAAATTATAAATCTCATAAATTTCAAACTCTATTCACTGCTACTATACGCTTGCATTTAGCAACTCATCGACTAGTCTTAATCAAAATGCTCTCTCAGTATTGGGATGGGGTAATTAACTATAAGTGCTCGCGTCTATAGAAAACTTACAACTAGATCTAAAGTCCTCGCAAAATGAGGGTGAAATCTCTAGGTAGTGTCTTATCTACTATTTCATCTATTTTCTGAAAATTTCACTAACATCTAACTCACTCTCTTCATCGAGAGATCGGTGACAAATTTTTGGAGTCCACAGCGAGAAGTGAGGCTTATTAGAGAGCTTTTGTGTAATAAACTAACAAAAAAACCTAAATTGTAGCGTCGGTTGAACACGACGCCGAGACTATGTTCATCGAAGAGGCACGAGACATCGATCTTTATAGGAGTCGGCCTCCTAAATGAAATTGAGAGAGAGACAAAGAGAGATAAGAAGAAGAAGAAGAAGAAGAGGAGGAGGAGGAGGAGGAATCGACCTCGTGTGTATGCCCTAGTCATTGTCATGTGTCGTGGTGGACGAAGCAAGCCGGTGAGCCGGATTGAAGTGTGCGGCATCTTAGGCACAACGTCGTCACTAAGTGAAGTCAAACTCCACGAGCTTTGTGTGTGTGTGCAATCGAGGAAGGAGAGAATCGAATTTGCACGGGCATGGGTTTAAACGGGCGACGGGCACGGGCTTAGGGCCAAACCGAGAAGGCTAAGAGGTAAGGTTTATTTATAAATTGAAATAACTTTTGACTTAATTATGCTCCATATAACAGAGTAAATCCTAATTCAATTTTGAAATAATTATTATAAATTGATTAGGTATTGAAATGAAGAAGAAAAATTCAACAGGGAGACATAAATTTCACAAACTTCTAAGTGAGACAATACTCTTTTTCAAAGTTTATGAATATTGCAACTAGCATAAAATCCTGATTTTAAATTTCAATGTAAGGTGAAAAATTTATAGGAAATCATTAAGGATAATTAGCCTTAACTTGAATCTGGTTATTAGTTAATTGTAACAAAAATGGAAGTAAATTTTTAGATAACCTAATTTACACTTTCTTAATGTATCACATAGATCACATTTAATTTATCAAAACATCAAACATTTTTATGTGAATTACAATCTTTATTATTGGAGGGACATTAAGCTTAATAAATATAAAGGAATTATTATATATCTATTTTATGAAATTAATTAAATAATTAATTGAAAATTTTAGAAGAAGATAGATAGGTATAACTCCATTAAATTTTAAAGAGGGAAAAGAATAAAAAATAATTATTTTACATGTATATTAGTTGAACTGCATTTCAAACTTAATAATGAATAAGGTAAAAATGATAGTTGATGACAAAATAAGTAAACTAAATAATGTTAGAGATAAATAATAAATTTTAAATAAAGATGGGAAATTGATTTAAAAAATTTAAATATCTTTAAATAAATAAATTAGAAAAAGATGATATAATGCTATATTAAAAGAAATATATGTTTCAATAATATATATATATATATATGAATTTCAATTTAAGAAGAAATCTTCAAAGGAAAAGAAATTTAAGAAGCTGCACGTTAATATGGATAACTATGTTTTTTAATTATAGTAATTTATCTCTTTACACATTTAAATCAAATGCATGTATTTATAAATAAATTGAGAAAGTTTTTTAAGCCTTTTTCTAGTCAATTATGCTTCATTTACAAAATAAAAAATCTATATCATCTATGCATATAAGCTCATATGACTCATAAAATTTGAATATGGTGAATTAATAGCTTTATGATTTTAAAGTTCATATATAAATATTTGAAGTAACAAAAATAAATAAGGTACATTTACATAATGATTGTATGTGCATAACTTGAGGATGGAGTTTATCCTCTTATGGCATTGGTTGGGGACATAATGTACCCAATTGAAAAATAGGAAATAATAAAGTACTAAAAAAATTATAAAATGTTTACTTCATATTTGTTTATATATCCAAATGTTTAGCCATGCTTTACCTTTATGCACAATTGTTACTTAAACTGTTCATGCATGTTATCTCTATTATCTTCAGTTACTATAATATATAAATATAATTATCTACTGAATATATAATTCATTTATTAGTTGTTGCAAATTTTTCAAGTAGGGGAGGACTTTGTTTACAAACGTAGGGGACCAACTTGGAGATAGGTAATTAATTAAGTTTATGTTTAATGTAGATTTCAACTATTGATGTTTGTACTTTTGACGTATTTGTGTACTTTATGGATTGAATTTTACTTGGCTCATGAATTTAGAGAATATTATATACTTTATACTCTCTTGGATGTGTTTAATTAAAGTCTTTTTCGTCCAATCGTCTGTTCCCGGCTTGGTATTCCAAACTTTCGGGTCGGGTAGTGACATTGTGATGATTATTATTTATCCATCAGTAATAGCAAATAGCACGTCAACAAGATGAAAGTGGGTTGATTCCATAAAGGAGGATGCAACAATAGGTTGGTTCTCCTAGCTTCTAGCGCCATTTTCTCACTAAAGTTTGGTGAAATGAGCCAACTATGAAAGCTGACAGCAAATGTTAGCGACAATGATTGATAAATTTCTAACAAATAGGGAAAAGAGGGAAAGAGAGATAAGAATTGGATGACTACACAAAGTGCTAAAATCCAAGAGGAAGGTGACATGTTATTTATATAACAAACATCTTAAAATAACTATTAAGTAAAACCTAAACAAACTCAAATAAGATTGACTAAATGATCAACCGCAAAATGAGATACAGCTCCAGAAAAACTTGCCTACCAATTTATATTTGAGTAAGGTTGTTCACTTTTTTTTCCCTCCTAACGGGTGGGGATATATTGATATAAGCTGAATTTGAACCCGTAACATTTAAAGATCTTTATCAACTGAACAAGATGACTTTGGCCTTTTAGTTTCAACTAGGTCAGTTTAAAAGTAATGTCAAAATTCATTTGAACAACTCGTAATCAGGTCTAGTTAAGCTCATTCATCAATTGTTACATGATTACATAGCTTTGAATAGAATCTGGGATAATTTAGCAGTTATTTGAATTATATATAGCATAAAAAATAATATTTCAAAAGGAATCATTTAGAATGTGACGTAAGTTGGATAAATAAAAATGACATTACGTGTGTAGCTGTTATATATGGAAAGGAAAAGGATTCTATAGCAATATAACAAACTATTAGTGGCTGAAGTTAAAGTACCTTCTTGAGAAATGTTGAATAAGAATTGTCCCAGACAAGTTTGTATGATCCAGTCAAGATCGTACAGAAGTTTCCCTGTAAGCAGTAGAACTCTGAGAAAAAAAAAAAGAGAAAGAAATAAAGTGACAAAACCAAAAGGGAAAAAATTAAATGTAACAGACGTAGAACTTACTTGGTTAGAATCATATCGCCGGTAAGGCAATATCAGCTGAAAATAATGAAGACTACATAAGGGAAAGTGAAGAAGTTTGCAGCAAAAAAAAACACACTATTAAATGCTAGTAGCTTCAGGAAAGAAATATGAGATGGTATTTATCTTTAAAAATTAGTTTTAAGTGAAGAAACTTACTGTAACATCTCCAGATGGATTAACATACTCTACATGAAAACCAATATCCTGTCCCTGATATATGAATGCTAAGCATTACTAACCAACCTTCTGAAATCCCAAACAGAAGCAAAAACCTAAAAAATTTACAGCTCAAAAAATTGTGCCAACTTCATACTGAAGACAAACATTGCAGAACTCCCAGTTGCAAGATAATTGAAAACTTAAGAAAATAATTGCTAAAACACAATTGATTAGACCAAAATTATTCTGAAGAATTTTACTATAAAATCAAACATACAAATTTGAGTCCAAACAATTGATAAAATTATTCATAATGAAAATTGACTATGTTTATAGAGAGAAACAAGGGAATTGAGCCCTAGCATAGCACAAGCAACATAAGCATAGAAGTGAAAAAAGCTGACCAGATTCATGACGCAAAGGGAACTAAAATAAAACTTGTTCTGCATGGTACATCCTCACAAAATTCAGTCACCGCTTGAAATTCTGAATCCCTACGTTCATAAGTCATCCACACGATGGGCAATTTGCCCAAGTCATCCATAGAGAGGTGACTTACCAACTTTGTTTCTTTTTAAAAAGTGGTATTTCTTTCTCTCTCTCTCTACCCATGAATATTTTTTTCAAGTTGAGGGCGCTCTCCCTCTCCTTTCCTCCGCATCATAATCATTTAGACAAGCAAGATGCAATAACATAATCCGTTTGTCAAAATAAGCGCTAAATTTTCAAATTTTATGTGAGCGAAAATTTCATACATGAAACTTTCACAAACACAAACCCACAAAAACTTTTATCGATCTCAGTGCATGCATTGCAATATTTGATAACCAATGTGATGCCACTTGCATAACTTTTTTTTTTGTGATGTCAGCCATGAAAAATGCATTTTAATAATAAATTAGGCTAATCAACTAAGTATAATATAATTAATCTAAGCAAATTAAAAATTAACAATACTTAGTTATTAAATTGAAGTAATCAAGAAAGTTAAATAAGTTTAAATTAAGATAGATAGTCATTAGTTAATGATATGAATGAATAATTAGTAATAAATTGATTATTTATTAGATTATCATGATAATCAACAATTAAATAGACTACTTATTATTGAGTAATCATGAAGAAAATATGGTGTTCTAATTATTGAATTTCGAAGTAAATCATCTTCCAGTGCTGACATGAGGCATATATATATATATATATATATATTTTTTTTTTTAATACTACAGTATTACTTAACTTCTACGTAGAAAATAAATCACAAAATAACCCCTTTTAACTATTTGTGTGCGGTAAATTTAGTTTCAGAGTATCTCATTTTTCTAATTTAGTCAATTGATCATAGAAAATTAAACCAAAATGATCCCATATGTAGAAATTATGATACAAAATTGATTCTAACTTAGTCCCTTGACTATATATAATTGACCCCAATTTGATTCCTAAGAGACTATTTTTAATTAATTTTGTATGGTTGAGAAACTAAATTGAAAAATGTGCTACATGGGACTAAATTGACCACATATGAATAGTTGGAGGACCACCCCTTCTAAATATTATAGTATTGGCATAATGATGTTTCTAATTTTGTTCAAATTTGACACAATTGAAATTATAATTGTTGTGATTAAATAACAATTCTTAATAATTTTTTATTTGAATATATTTTGTTTCTTTGAATTTATGCAATCATTGTAACTTTGTTTGGGTTATAGCTCTTGAATTTATTAGCTTGCATCGAAAGAGACTAAAATCTTGCATATTTAGTGGTGTGAATACAAGGTTTTCTTGCATGATCAATATTCATCTAAAGAGAATACTTGAATCCTAAGTTCACTTATATGATCTATATATGTCACATCATTCTAGTTACATTATTAAACCATAACTTTAAACCTTACTACATCAAGGGCCTTCTAAAAGCACGAAGTTACTTTCAACGGCCAATTACCTTTTGATTCTTATTCAACCTAAGTGACACCACTTGGTTCACTGATTAAAGAATATAAAAGTGCATGCTACCACAAAAAGCTCATGAATTTGAAACATCATCACGAAGCTAAGTACAATTAAGCGCATGATTGTACGTCAAACAAAAATACAAATCATGTAACAAAAATGGTGAATGATTACAATCCCAACTCACAAACCACTTCATTGTTTATCAATAATGGTTTGTTCATATATATATATATATATATATATATATATATATGTGCTGTTCATTTAGCCTGTTATCCATCATTCATAGGCAGTCAATAAAAAATATTCATACTACATAGAGAAGTAAACTGCTATGCAAACAATTAATCATTTTTTTGGATAATAATCTTTGTAAAGCTTAATAATAAACATCATAACTATATTCATTGGGTCCATAATTATACTTTCAGACTAAAAATGAATTTTAACAAAGAGCAAATCTTAAAGCAAACACAAGAGGCAGAAATGGAGTGTAATTTGAATAATTTTGCTAAAGTTGTGGTTGGGCCCCTGCACCCCAAACATGGGTTGATCTCCCCTTGTTACAGCTAAATAATGTTCTATATTAAATTATAAAAAAATAAAAAAATAATTGTTCAAATAAAAACATGTTCATATCTCATAATTAGACAAGAGGACTTAGAAGATAAAGAGATTGAGAAATGATGATAAAGGATTTTTTTTTTTCAAACTCACACATAACGATATGCGACTGAACCCAAATCTTAATTGAAAGCAAAGCTCAACCACTATTAAGATAATTGCAAAGGATTTGAAGTCTCGTTATATTTAAAACTTTGACTTAAATATTTGTATTGGAGCTTGAAGTTAGAATACAAACAAAGAATACATTTTGGACTTTAAAATCTATTTTTTTTCTTATATTTATTTTTAAATCATATTTTATATTTATAAAACATTAAAAATAATAAATTAATGAGGTTTCCACCACTGCCACATGACAGGTAAAATGCACAACTTTAAAAATAATGGTTTAAATGACCTATCTCATAAATTAAACGAAGTTCGTACAAACCTAAATCAATTGGACCAACACCTGATTATCAAAGTTGATCATCTCTTTCCTCAAGTAGGCTTCCACTTGCACAAGGAGAAAAAGGATGTGGCATCACAAAGCATCATTGTTTCTTAGCACCATAGGGCTATTGATCGAACCCTAAGTATGACCATTGATGAGGAGAACATTAGTGTTGACCTCCACACATGGTCCATAAGTCGAATTAAATTTATTAAAAAAATTCAACGGATTATGGACGCAATATCATGCAAACCGAAGCCGAAATACCCCGATAGATGTCGAAACCGGTCGAAACGACTTTCAATCGATGAATGGACTTCGTCAATGCGTTCATAAGTCAAAATTGACACATCTCGTACAATCCGACGATTGACCAATCGAAAAGGAGAGTCCTTAACATGCGTACGCGCATATCGAAGTCGAGCGACGATGCCCCAAACGACATCGGTTCACGAAATTGATCGTGTTGTTAGCATCAAAACCTATCAAATAAGACTATCCGCACTCGATTCGGATGAGTTTGCGCGAGTATCGAGCGGTCAGATGCGACAAAGTGCGTTTTGAGCTGAAACTGATCTGATTCGATGTCGAATCGAACCAAACAATCTCCAATTGTGAAACGGACTACGTCATTGCGTCTGCAATACCGAAATAACCAAAAATCGATACTTATATTGTTTATGCGATGGCAAGACTACAAAAAATTAGAATTAAATTTCATTTAGCCAATTATTTCAAAAAGAAAAGGCCTAAGAGGAAAAAAAAAACCAACAGCCTAAACTCCTATTCAGCACCGCAACTCATCCCCCATTGTTTGTCTCTCGCTCTCCCCGATCAAAGGCCAGCCACAACTCCTACCTCCTCAATCAGCTTTCTCTCTCTCTCTCTCGATCGAAGTTGAAGCCACTCTCAAGTCCTCTTCCTCTTCAATCCTTGGAAATCGAGTCGCTGAGTCTTCTCTCTCTCGAGACTTCTCTCTCTCTCTCTCATTCTCTCAAGAAAGTGGCTGTTTCATCTCCCCCCGCTTAATCTGCTCTTCATCTCCATACCTATCGCACGACCCGACCTGCACTCAAGGCCAAGCCCGATTCCATCAAGTCGAACTTGCCTGCTTCAACTCCTCAAGTTCCTGATCGAATAATCCCAACTCCCACATCCCCTCTTACGCCTAGTCCAACATCCACAATTTCTTTGTCCCAAGCCAACAGTAGGACTCCAACGCCATTCAAAGCCGCACCTCTCTATAATGCTCTCCGACCTCATCCCTCATCTCTCCGTATTTTCCATTTGTTGCAACTTAATACTCAAGTACAATAAAAAAAATGGATTTGAAGATTTAGGACTATCATTTGCATTATTCGTCCAAAGTTAAGTTGAGTCCTGCATAGATCATGTCATGATATGGTTGTTACGTAATCCCTAACTTTTAAATCAATGTCAAAGTGAGGGAGCTGCAGAACTTTAAGATATGCATGGGTTAAAGCCCTCATTTTTTTTACTATGGATAGCACTGAAATCAAACCTTGCCTAAATTTCATTCATATTGTGCTAATAAAAATTCGCTTTGTCACTGGGGTGAGTTAGAATAGATAAAAGATAAGATTAGTTGGTTTGAATGTTGTCATTCTTGCCGTCCAACTAAGTCCAAGTCAAACTTAGTACTTTCTTTTTGTTGCGACCAATGATCCTTAGAGTGAAATAGTAGGTTTTAAAGTTTATTTCCTCACCAAGCATGCTTGAATTTAAGTATCCGCTCGTGTTGCTTCAACATGGTGGGGAAACTTATTAAATATTAACTACTTGTTTATGTTGCTTCAACATGACAAGAAAACTAAGATGCATTTCATATAAGTATTGAAGGTCTATGCGACACTTCTCATAAATGCGATAAATGCGAGCACCTTCTAGCCTTGGTGTCGCAAGACACCTACCATGCACGATTCACATAAGCGCGGTGGTAAAGCCTTAAACTCCCGATGCAGCACCCCCCTATGCGGGGAGATTGCCGAATTTTAAACCAATCACATGCTTGATAATTTACTATATGGAATGATAAATATTTTTATTTGTTTGTTTAATATAATTACAAATAACTGTAGATATTAAGCTCGTGTTGCTTCAACACAATGAGGAAATTAAGATGCTTTTCATACAAGTATCAAAGGTCTACACCTCTTCCCATAAGCACAGTAGATAAAAGATTTTTTCGGCCGTGGTGTTACAAGACACCTACCATGTACGCTTTCTATAAGTGTGGTTGAAATGTCTTGGCTCTCTCGAAGCACCCCCCCTACGTGGAGATGATGTCGGGAGGCTACAACAACAACAACAACAAGCCTTAATCCCACTAGGTGGGGTCGGCTACATGAATCCTTCGTCTCCATTGTGTCCTATTATGTGTCAAATTCTCATTTAATTCAAGTATACTAAGATCAATTTTATACATCTTAACCAAGTCTTTTAGGTCTACCTCACCTTTCTTAACATAAGAAATCTAATGCATCTACTCTCCTAATCGTCATCTGACGGCCGACGCTTTATGTGGCCAAACCATCTAAGCGACTCTCCCTAATCTTATCTACCACCGGAGCTACTCCAACTTTTCCGAACATACTCATTTAGCATTCTATCTCTAAGAGTAAAGCCACTCATCCACCGAGCATCTGATCTCAGTAACACTTAACTTAGTCTTATGCTTCTCTTTATTGGCCAACATTCTCGCACTATAAGTCATTGCAGGTCTTACCACCATCTTATAAAATTTTTCCTTAAATTTAAGTGAAACTTTTCTATCACATAATAGCCCAGATGCATTCCTCCATTTCAACCATCCAACTTGAATTCTACTAATAACATCTCCATCTATTTCACCATCATTTTGAACAATAGAGCCTAAATATATGAATCACTCTTATTAATGACTTGATCACCTAAAGTCACAACACTACCACTAAAACTTCTACAACTAAAATTACACTCCATATATTCAATTTTAGATCTACTTAAACTAAAAACCTTAGACTCTAAAGTTGACCTCCATAATTCAAGTTTCGTTGGACTCCCTCTAGTCTTATCAACAAGAAGAATGTCATCAAAAAAGCATACACCAAGGTACATCTTCTTGTAAATGCCTCGTAAGAACATCCATAACTAAAGTAAAAAGATAAGGGCTTAATGTTGATCCTTGATGTAATCCAACTAAATAGGAAAATATTTTGTCAATCCTCCATGTGTTTGGACACAAGTAATGCTATATATACATATCCTTAATGACTTGAATATAACCAATATTAACTCCTTTCTGTTCTAGAACTCTCCAAAGAACATCTCTTGAGACTTTATCATAAGCTTTCTCTAAATCAATAAATATCATATGTAGATCCCTCTTACTTTCTCTATGATTCTCCATCAAACCTCTTAACAAATGTATAGCATCCATAGTAGATCTACGGCATGAAACCAAAGATGAGAAACTTCGTATCACATCGTAACCTATGCTCAATTACTCTCCCATAATTTTAATGTATGGCACATTAACTTAATTCCTCTATAATTTGCACACTCTTATGCATCACCTTTATTCTTAAATATAGAACCAACAAACTCTTTCTCCACTCATCTCGCATCTTTTAGTAAAATAATATTAAAAGATTTGTAAGCCAAGAAATTCCTTGATCTCCTAAACATTTCCACACATCTATTGGAATATTATCCTCGTTGCTTTTCCACATTTCATTTTCTTTAAAGTTTCACTAACTTCAGATTTACTAATACGACGATAAAAATGAAATTCTCTATTTTTGTTTAGGATATTAAGGTTGCTAAAATCAATCGTACTTTCAGATCTTTCATTGAAAAGCAGTAGAGAGGCTGACGGATTTTAATTTAAATAATTATGTACTTGCAAGTACAAAGTATTAATTTCCTGTACTGGTTACTTCAATATAACTACAAATAACTGTTAGATGTTAAGTACTCGTTCGTGTTGCTTCAACATAACGAGAAAACTATGATGCTTTTCATATAGGTATCGAAGACCTGTGTGTGTTTTCCATAAGCGTGGTAGGTATAAATACTTCTTCGACCGTGGAGTCGCAAGACACCTACCATGCACGTTTTTCATAAGCGTGATGAGATGATCTTGACTCTCCCGAAGCAACCCCTACATGGGAATGACATCAGTAAGCTGTTGGATTTTAATTTAAATAAATGTGTATTCACAAGCATAAAGTATTAAATTCTTGTTCTCATTATTTCAATATAACTACAATAATTGTTAGATATTAAGTACTCATTCGTGTTGCTTCAACTCAAAGAGAAAACTATGATGCTTTTCATACAAGTATCAAAGGCCTATGTGTGCTTCCCATAAGCATGGTAGGTATAAAGGCTTATTTGATCATGGTGTCGCAAAACACCTACAATACACGCTTCTTATAAACATGGTGTGAAGGCCTTGACTCTCCCAAAGCAGCCCCTTATGTGGAGATGACACCAAGAGGCTGCCGAAATTTCACCAAAATTATATATTTATGCAAAATTTAAATAAGACAGAACTAAACTAGACTTCAAATAAATTTGAAGGCTATATTTCCAAACGAAAGTTGAATTCAAAATGTGTCCATGAAGTCTGTGATGGATACAAATTCCTTTAACAAATATGAATTGAATATTGCAATATCTCATTTCAAGTGATCTAAAATACAAACTTGATTGGACACATAATTAGGACATTGAAAGTCTACTGTGAGATTAAAGGCTAGCTTCAAATATAAATACAATCCGAATAAATTCTCCAATAAAATATAAAGTCTTAGCACAAAAGTGAATTGCAAGAACTAAATATTTAAATGAATCATTTACTGATTATCATAATTAATAAGTTTCAATAGACATTTAGATCACATTATGTCGAGCACCAAATAAGCAAAAGAATTCGAGTCAAATACACTTACATATTTACCAGAGGTTGCACGAAGAAAACATGATCCGAGTTCAAGGTGGAAGAGAAATTGGATTAAGTTCGGCAGCTTACCACACCCGCAATAAGAATGTCACTCGATAGATTATTAATAAATGCAAATGAAATTTATTACGAATATGACAATCTATGTTCAACTGGAGAAAGAACACTTATGTTGTGTAGATGAATGAATAATTAAACCACAAAGGATGGGGGAGCTTGCTTACAAGCATAGATGTGATCTCATGATTTGCTAATGAACATGATTGAAACTTTCTAATGATTGCTTAAGTTACATTACATGCCTCATGGAGTGGAATAAAAAGTTTCAAAAAGGAAGTACGAAGGAAATCCAAGATGAATCCTTGCATGTATTTCGAAGAACCACCCCTTTTAACTTGAATGTTTTGAAATACGTGTGATCACTCGAATGAAATGAATTCATTGCATGCATCTCGAAATGGTTTCATACCACATTCATGTTCTTCAAAACTTATGCCAATTTTTCAATAAATAGATAATTTGGAAAGATCGAAACGTTTCACATGTAATGAGGCAACATCAATGTTTCAACTCAAATGCTTTGAAATTCACAAAGTGTTCAAAGGAGATAAATATTTGCACATATTTTGAAGCAATCAATCTCTTTTATCCGAATGCTATGAAATATGTTCAAGGGCTTGAATAAAAAAATTTCTTTCATGTACTCGAAAATGAGTTTCTTACTTAAATGCTTTAAGCCTGCATAAACTCTCAGATGAATGCAATATTCACACGCATTGAGAGATAATTCTTTCCTTGATCTCGTTACACCGAAATATGTGCGAGTATCATTAAAATTGAAGATCATCCGCATGTGCCACGACACTATACTGGATGTCTAAAGCTAATATCCGAGGATGCTGCGCAGTTTGAAATCAAATAGATTTTAAAGCCTACGCTACCTCAAAAAGCATGCAAACCTCTTTACGAAATGATTATTACTTTGAAAATGGGCATGTATTTTATAGGCTTAATTCTTAGAGATTGATGTATATGCATGCTACTAATAGACTGCTTCACTTAAACATTGAAGTTATAAGTTACACGTAACCAATCCGATCCTCCTCCTCACAAGGATTGGAGTTAACAAAATTGGTTGCAAGTTAAGTGTCTATTCATTAAGAATAATATTTGATTTTACATTTGTATACGACCATCAATGACATAAATGAAGAAACTTCAATTTTAAAAGATGAACTTTAAATTAAGTTGAAAACATAATTTTATGTCTATAGATCCGATCCTTTGCAAGCACATAAACAAAGTTGATAAGGTCATTACCCCAATGAAGGCTATGTTGAATTGAGATTTCAATTGAATGGGAAATTATCATCAAAGTGTAATTAAAATTCCAAATCAAATATCAATCTAAAGTGCAAAGTCTGATAAATTACTAAAGTTCAAGATGTTCAGATGAAATCCAACATCTAAAACTTAAAACTAAAATTTAATCTATTCATCTTCCGCAACTGTTTGTCGGAGATGACAAATTAAAAAAAATCTAACTCACAAACAAATCAATATTAAGTCAAGTGTATAACTATGTTCACTCTGGAAAAAAATCTCATGCTAATAAGGATGAGACCCGTATCCTCTATCGCGGTTTCATGTTACATGACGCTAAGCATACCGAGTTCCCATCAGTGGTTTAGCCTCAATGATTCATTATTTTACATAATGCATGTACATATGTTCTAATGACTTTACCTCTTCAGTTGAGAATCATAAGGTACACTTGACAGGGTAAAAAGGTATATGTTAGTAAGATGGACTTAAAGTTATCTCCTTAGACAAGCATCATCCCAAATCTATAAGGTCTACTTGGATGACACAACGCACAGATGCTAATAAGGATCATTCGGTCAGGTTAAGTCGACTATCTCCTCTAACAAAGTAGACTAAGAACCGCGACAACCCGAGATGACGGAACTATGAGATCTTGATCGGGAATGTCATCATTCCCCAAACCATCCGCTTTAAATTTAAAGACGGTGAATTTCATGAATCTAAATTGAAAACTTCACTCACTACTACTACACACTAAACAATTAGCAATCTATCAACTAAAATTAATCGAAAGTTTTCTCTCAGCATTGAGAAGAGTAATTAACTATAGGTTCTTGCATCTATAGAAAATTTGAAACCATACATAAAGTCCTCACAAAATGAGGGTGAAATTTCTGGGAAGTGTCTTATCTACCGTTCACCTACCTTCTAAAAATTTATCTGACATTAATCCAAACTCTCTTCATTGAGAGATCAAATGCAAATTTTCGGAGCCCACAATTAGTAGACTTAGTTGTTACTAGAATGCATTCATTTTTTTATTAGAATTTAAAAATAATTGAATTTTCATTGAAATATTATGATCACCATTCTCAACCTCATCATGTGTTTTTTTTTCAAAAGCATTCCTACTAGGGCAAAAAAGATTGATGCATTTTCTTCTTTAGAAGCATCAAATGCATATTTTCTTCAAGTAGAGGAAGAGTAGCCCTCCTTAAAATTATCTCAATTTACTTGGTGAGCAAATTCATCATCTGCATCATACTACTACACTAAACTCATAATTTGAAGTGCCAACAGATGTCAAGCACTGTCGACCGACTTGCACACGAGTCAAGGTCCAAAGACTTGCAAGATAGACCTAGAATTCAAACATTTATTATCCTGCATAAATTTTTGATGTGGAAGCGCACACAATCATCAAACATTACAACGAAGCATCAACTATTTCTAGTGTCATTAAAGGTGAATTGGGGTCACTTTTTTGGTGCTCAAGTAAGGTCAAGCAAGGCAAAAACACCTTGCACACCTGACACCAATACTAAAGTGTTCACTAGTAAATGAGGTAAGTGTCTTGCCTTGATTGGTGAGATGAGTGTTAATATTTTAAATGTTCAAGTAAGTTAATTTTTAATGATAATAATTTGACATAGGATGGGGCTAAAAAAAGCATTAAGAGTTGGTGACATGCGTATGCACCATTAAAATAAGTTGAATCAAATATAAGTGCAAGAAAAACATCCATAGTAAAACTTGAAGGTGAAGACGTTGACATAAGAACAAAGAAAAAGAGATACAAATCTAATAATAGAGAAAAGAGTCTTAATGATGATGAAGATGGATCATACCGCAGTGAATGTTAGATTACCCTAGTCTATATATGCTAGAAACATAAATAATCTGACTAATTTAAAATAATCTATCTAGTAAATTTTAATCTTGGAATCTATAGGACTTCAAAGTTCATCATTTTACTAAGCATAATATAATTTAAATAGCATCATTTTACAATAATTAAATAAACTTATAAAATATAATCATTATTTGTAATGCCCCGTTTTACTTGAGCATACCTATATAGGCACCTAGCACCTTGGGCATTGAGGAAGAATATCACCGTTAAATGTGTTGGCACATTTGATGCCATTGATTGCTGTTAGGCTATTCCTAAAAAGCCCTCGGCCATGTCTACAAATACAAGCTCTCCAGGTCAATTTTACTAACAAAGCTTCATGACAAGTTTGCAAGGTAAAGAAGAATCCTAAAGAGATGTTGTTGAGCACTGACATTTGTCTGATTGCAAGCACACAGAAGAAATAAAGATATATGGCATGAACGCTACACACGTCAGGCACGAGACAGTTTTATAAGCTTTCTTAGTTAAATACAGCAGAAAGGAATTGTTATCAGAGAAATTTATCAAGAGCAACTGCAACTATACACAATTATGGCTAGAGTTGCAATTGCATTGAATCAGAAGATACAATTAAAATGTAGACAATAATGACATCATTCTGGCGTGAACATAAAACATACCAGACTCAGCGTTCCTTGGGTCAAAGAAAAATCCCAAGCAATGTATGAATTCACAGCCTCTACTGTCAAAATCACCTGAAAATGGGTTACAAAAAAAAAATTCAAATGAATGAGAATGAATAAGTTCTGGATTATTGCTGTTAGAGCATGATAATGTAAATGCTTTTTTTTCTTGATGAGTTAGAAAATCTATCACTTGCTTTTGAAGCTTTCAAGCCAATGAAATAATTCAGAGTTATCAGCTGGTAATTGGTACAGTGTTCTAAAAAATCCATCTTCAAAGCCCACTTTTTAACAAAAAGGAAATATCTCCCTTAAGAAATTCATTATGTCTAAAAATAATCACTATGCCTGAAGATAATCAATTTATCATAACCTTACATCAATTAAAGCATACAGTTAACCAAAGTTTTAATTTTTGCTTTCAGACTGTCTAAATTACTTTCTGGTAGTTTTGGCAAGTATCGTCAAGTTCTTCTAGTTTAGATTTTAATTTTGGCCAAATTCTACGT
This sequence comes from Cymbidium sinense, assembly GCA_021442155.1. Classification (NCBI taxonomy): domain Eukaryota; kingdom Viridiplantae; phylum Streptophyta; class Magnoliopsida; order Asparagales; family Orchidaceae; genus Cymbidium; species Cymbidium sinense. The sequence goes on from CM038217.1 coordinate 4,180,053, forward strand.
TCTGTTAAAAATCAATATTTAATTAACTAATATTTTTAATGGAGCAAGTCATCCATCAAAATTTTCTTAAAATTAAGGAACTTTATAACCATGTCTGTCTTTAAGAAACAAATTTGCATGTAACAATCAAACATTAATTTTTTTTTAAATACTGAAAACCATTGATCTTTTAAAAAAAACAAAGTTCTTATATTTTATTATTGCAAGTTAATAAGTAAATAAAGTGAAAATACATTATTAAATAACATAATAGTTTATTGAGAATCAATCAAAATAGCAATTGAATAAAAGATATGAATGCATCATTTAATGCTTTGATAAAAGTGGCTTGGTTGATGAGATTCTGCCCACATATACTTAAGGCCAAGGCCAAGGTTCAAGATGCAATGACCTCAAAAAATTTGACTGAAATGGAATTAATTCAAAAGGCATATAATTTATCCATATGCGCAAAATGAGATGATTTAAAAAGTGGGTGGTTTAGTGTTGGAAAAAGCACCTTTCAATTTGTGTTTTCAAAGTAGAGTGATTCGTCGTGAGGCCCCTGTGTCCCTCTCTCCACCATGAAGTGTGAAGGTGCTATGAAGCATAGTGATGTGTGTGGGTGTGGGTGCACACTTCTCGCACTCTGCACTTAAGTATGTAAAGGCTGTTTCATGCTCATTTAGGGTGAAAGTCCCTAGCGTTTCAATTCACTATTGGTTCAAATAGATTTTAGGGTTCATATAAAAAGGGGTTAGGTTTTACTAATTAGTGATAATTTTTCTTGTTAATTTTGATTTCAAATGCCATGGATCATTGTGATAGTATAAAATTATGTATTATTCACTGTGATATATAGACTTCATTAATTGAAATGTATACATAGTTTGTGCATCTTGCCTCAAGCTTCAACATAAAAAATAAATAAAAATGTTTGTGTTTTAAAAACTTTCAACAGGCCAGTTGTTTAGATAAGGTTGATGAGAATGCGGGTGATGTTGTCACCACAAACATGAGAAACACATGGTATCTGTATAAAGATTGAATAAATGTGTGACTTTATAATATTATTAGCCAAAATTGTTCTATATTTGTCAAATGAATAGATTTTATACTTTTTGTCATCAATAATATTCATCCAAATAACTAGCTTTTGAACATCAATCCCTTTACTGTTTTGTCTATATATTTCTTTAAAGCATATGCACTTGCAAAGATTTCCCTAAATTAAGGCTCTTTTATGTTGTCAAATGAGCTACTCGTTTAAAGCTCATTAATCACAAAATGAATAAAAAATGAGCTAACTTAAACGAAGCTCGAAAAAACATGAATCAAGAGTGTGGAATGAGCTTTTCCATCATACTCCAAATTTTGTAAATCAAAAGTTTGCTAACAAAAATAAAAAATCCTTCTCAAACTCAGGGTAGGTCTTTAGGCGAAAGTTCATAATGACCATACCCATCCCATAACTATAGTTGGGTTGAGCTAGTTAAGTTGTGAAATATAAGCTCTACACAAACAAAACTATTGATAGGATCTACTCCATCATGTGAGGCAAGTCCCCAAATGCATGGAGCTAAAGATAGTTATTTGAGAGCTACGATACTGAGAGATGACTAAGTAACACACTAGTAAAATAAGATATAGATTATGGTATGCCTATAATACTAAAGGCTTAAGTGGTGTACTAGTGAACTCATTAGCTTAGAGTGGTACACCAAAAAATGCAAAATAATTCTATTTATGTTAACTCTTAACCAACGTCTCTAATTTCACCCTCCTAGACCACTCCAACCCCCACCACCCAAAAACTCATCTATCAACATCAATTTTTTTCGCTAGTCCATATGAGATTAGATATTAAGAAGAGGGGAAAAATAGCTATTGAACACTCACTAGCCATCTCTACCTGCATCCTCTCTGTCAATGAGATACAGCTCCAAACAATGAGTACATTAGGCAACTTGTGGGAACTGAGCTGTCAGCTCTCCACTTGCAAACGCATTCTCCATCAGTCAAAGCAATCAATGGCTTCAGATGTTGACTTGCAAGTGGCAACAGGATATCTCCATCATTCCAAGCTCCCTTCAAGGCACCAAAAGTTATAGAGGTGGGCATAAATTTATTCAATTCTTGTTAAAAACCAAATAAACTAACTCGAACTAGATGGGCAATGTAAGAATTAGTTCTGAACTAAATTTAATTGGAAACCAAACTAAAACTAAATACTACAGCTCAATCAACTTATTCTCAATTCTAGTTCTTAAATTAAATTGAGTTCAATAATTTACACACTAATTATGAAAAAATTACTCATGATTTATTGCTTGGTAAAATACAGAGGTATAACATATTGTTCAATGGCTCTGTACGATGTTATTTTGTCCATTTTATAAGTTTACAGATTTGTAACTCAAAATAAAAAAAAATTACTATTTCTTTCTTTAAAAGTTTTTTTATTAAACTAAGAACACACCTAGCATAATCATTTCCATGATACTTGGTAATGGAACTATCTAGGTATGCAAAACACCTTAGCCTAGTAGTTGAGAGCTTAAGCTTCCCAAGAGTATTGATTTCAAGACCTTGTATATGAGTTGTGTTGTGTGTGTCTGCAATTAAATTTACTGAACTCTCCCCAAGAAAAAGAACCATCTAGATATATCAATAGAATCATAAATTGCCATGAAACCAGAACAGATTAGTGATTTTAGAACATAAATTGCCATGAAACCAGAACAGATTAGTTTTAGTTTTGTATTTAAACAGTTCTTCTTTGATTCTTATAAATCAAATTACAACCAGGGTTTATAAACTCAGTTTCAGTTTCGATTTTGGTCAAGCTTTTTGTATTAAAACGATGCTTCTCTAAATGAAGTATTGTATCTCGAGCGAACTGAAGAAAAAAAAAAGAATGGTGATGATCAAAAGTCTAGCCCTCAAAATATCTATCATAACATCTGAATTTCAAGATAAGTGACTGTCTATCACATAACTTTATCCAAAAGAAGAACAAAAATATTCTTCCAAAGGCATACAACTATTATAAAAAAAACAAACGAAAGATAAATGTTGACAGCTCCATAAAAGACAAAGATCAAAAAAAGATGGGCCTTCTTAGTGGAGTTAAAAGACTCAACTCAAAAGAAATTAATAAACTAAGAGGTTTTCTTAATTCCTTAGAAAGCCATTCAAATCTTATGCTTGAAATAATGCAGTTTATAATTCTTATATTTTTAGTGTTTTAAATAATTCTATCCTTCCAAAATTCTATATTTAAGAACCACTGAACACATGACAAACATTGCTAATATATTTCAAACTTACAAACCCTGTTCTAGCAATAGAGAAAAAAGTAGCAAATGGATCATTAATAACTATCACAGGACAAGGAGACATCTCAATTTCTCCCAACTTAATCCTCAATAATGCATTGCATATTTTACACCATAGTTAACATTTTATCTATCCACAAATTTATCAAACATCATAAGAGTAAAGCTATCTTCTTTACTTATCACAGTGTTTTTCAGGACCTCATTATGAAAAAGACGATTGAACAAGCTAAAGGAAAGAATGAGGTATACTTTCTTAAGAACTAAATTTAATTATCATGCTCCTTAATCAATCACACCACCGATATCATTTAAACATATCATTATAAATTAGAGCACTCTTCTTTAAAAAATCTTCAATATATATTTCCCTCTCATTTCATAAATGCAAATATTAAAAAATTTTATTGTGAAACCTTCGAAATTGCTAAACATCATCGTGTTTCTTTTTTTGAAAGCAACTCTAGATCCTCTAATTATTTTGTGTTGAATTATTCTAAAATTTAAGGGCCCTCTAAATCTCTAATATCTTTATAATCACTGATTTTATTACTTTTATTGATGACTGCACTCAAATAACAAGAATATATTTAATTAAATAAAAATCCAATATTAATATTATACTCATTATATTCAATGCCATTATAAAAAATCACTTCAACCCTAACATCAATTTTTTTTTCAAACTAATAATGCTTGTGATTATTTCATCACATATTATCATCATTCTTTCAAAAATAAGGTATTATCCACAAATCTTTCTGCCATAATATTCCTTAACAAAATGTAATATAAAAAAACTACCATTAGTCGCTAAAATAATTATCCTCCATGATCAAATACCAAAATGATATTATCAAGAAATTGCACTAATAACTACCTAATTAATCAATAAAATATCTTCTAGAGTAATTGATTTCAAAAATCACTATATTATTTGGCATAATTCTTTCTCATAAATAATTTCTTAAAGATCCCTCCTATGATTTTTTAATGCATCGCCTATGTTCATATTAAATAACATAGAAAAAACTTTGATCCAAAAGCTCTAAAATGGGGTACAAGTGCTATCATCCACCTATTAAAAAATTTCTTAATTCAATAAACAACACTATTGATGAAATTCATAGCTTCTTAATCAAATTCATCATCAAGGGGAGAATAAGTTTGATAACATTTTTCATTATAATATTCACGTAGCCCAAAATCCTATAAATATAATCCTTGTACCAACTACACCCCTTCAAGTCTATACAAGAATAAACAAGTCTAACCAGGATCTCCAACAAGTCTAAGACTCCAAATTATTACCAAGTAATACTAATTGGCCATTACTATTCATTTATATCCTATCTTTTAGTACACCTCATTCCATAAATTTTATCTCTTATAAAGCCATTTTAACCAACATCAATACCAACTTCATTTCTATTTCATAAACTCTATTTGAAGAACTTGAAAAAAATAATCGGATGGAAACCATGAGAGAAAAGATCAATGCCTTAAAATGATACATAAGATATCATTGAATGACTAAAAGAAAAAAAGGATGATGGGATGCAAATGAATCTTCATAGTCAAATATATAGCAAATGAGACCCTAGAAAGATACAATGCAAGATTGATTATAAAAGGAATTGATATAGATACAAGAAAATATCAAAAAATAATAGAAAAATTAGTGTATTTATCTCGCACCATTCTGACATTACATTCGTAGTAAGTCTAATAAACCAATTTATACATAAACCCAAAGATTCTCATCTTCGAGCTGCATATAAAACTCTCAGATATCTTAAATCAAATCCCAAAAAGTAAAAAATCTAGACAAACATAACAATATCTTACAAATTGAAGGATAAACAAACGCAGCTTATGCTGAATCATCGATAAATTGAAGGACAACTTAAGGTATAATACATTCTTAAGAGAAAATCTCATAATTTGAAAGAGCAAGAAATAACCTGTGATTTCTAATCGAGTGATGAAACTTAGAGACATAACCCAAGGATTCAACGAACTTCTATAGATAAAAATCATATTGGGTAATTTAAAATTCAAGTGGAAAGAGTATATGAAAATATATTATGATTTGTGATAACAAATTAGTCATCAGCATTGCACATAATCCAGTACAACATGATATTACCAAGCATGTTGTGATTGATGGACACTTCATGAAAGAGAAATTAAAAAGTGTGTTGATTTACACTTCATATGTGCCTATAAAAATCAAATAATTGATATATTCAACAAAAGAGTATGCATTCTCACATTCAAAAATATTATAGACAAATTTAGAATAGTAGATTTCTATCATCCAATATAAGGGGAATGTTTAATTTTTTACTACTGTAGCTTGCTATAGTACAGCAGCTATAATATTGCCCTACTTTTTCACTTGTAGTGGAGGGCTCACTCACTCTCCAATCATAATAAAAGCTTAAGGCACATGAATCAAGGTTTTGTACAATTAAATTAATTATTTTATCTCTCGGACTGCAATCTGTATGCCTCCCTATAAGGTTGTCGACCCTTCTTATTTTTCCTTCCTTTTTTTAATTTATTCTTTTTTTATAATATCTCTTGGAGATGTACATATGCTTTCCCTATTGTATAAAGTAAGAGCAATATAAATTTTTGAGAGTTTTCTCCATTATTTAATTTTCCAATAACATCTTAAGTGTCACGATTTGTGATCGTAGGATTTGCCAATACATCCAAACCAAGATATGTGGTTTGTTGTCCTTGAGTTCAAATATGACTTGGAGAGGTAAGCTACATCCAGTTATGGATAGAGATTACAACATGGAGAACAAACCAAGACAAAAGTGCAGTCAAGTCAACTGACCTACTTTCCAGAGTACAAAGGAATAAAAATGTCAGTGTAAAAAAAAATTATGATTTAAGGGTGGTCTCCATTTATTGAAAATAAAAAGACTAGGTAGAGGTCCCTAGAATGACTGGACAGCAGAACGCATGGTGGGTTTCGGCTGACAATTGGCGTGATATCTAAGAATGGCGAAACACACGACAAGTGAACTAGGAATAAAACAATGTGTTAGTTTGTACAAGGATTTTGGCGTCAAGTTGCACCCAAAGTTGTCACAACACAAGTTACCAGCGGTCATCCATCATATGAGTTATTAAGGGAGTGTTAAACAATAGTTCAACAATGGAAAAAACATTTCACAGAAATAATATAGATGAATTATTTTCCATTTGAAGTGTAGAATGCCATAAAGCTGACATGTGTATTCTTACATAACTATACTAGGCAATATTACAATGCATGTATTTCAACATGTCAATATCTAAACGGTGCAATATCATGGAGTTGGAAAAATATCATAAATGGAGAATGCCCTGGGTGGAGAATCTAAACTAGTATGCCATAGCAAGTCGGTGACATCATGAAAGAGCATTTAAGAGGCATAATAAGTTGACCAAAGTATCAAGACAAATCGAGTTGAATTTTGGGTCAAGAAAATGAAAAGCATAATGAATATAATAATTAGCATCATACAATTTTAATCAAGTTATGTTAGGTCTGGTTGGTTTGAACCAACATAAATATACCTAAAACTTTTAGGTTAACTTGGGTAGAATCAAGCCAAGAAGATATATTTTTGCCCAAACATAACCCAAGAGTGCATTCGAACCAGGTCAAATCATATCAAGTGTCAAGAAGGAATGTTGAGCCCATTCCACCATATTTATCGAGTTGGCTAGATATGTCCCCAAGATCATGCCCAAGCCTAATAAGGAGCTATGGGATAGTCATATAAATCATACCACACCAATAATTCATAAATTTGCAAAAAAAAAAAAAAATTATGCCTATTTATAATTAAACTTATTCTTTTCCATAGGAGGTAACAAAGTCATTGAGTTTTGTTACAAGCATTCCTTTAATTGCCAATTGTTATGGCCGTTCATTTTGTATTAATGCTTAAGTCATGTAATGTTGTGCTGTAAATTCATATATCAATATTGTGACAAAGTGAGATTATTTATTTCCTTAATCTTGCTTTAACATGGAACTAATTAATCTGCATTATACTTGTAGACATGTCTCTATTACATTTTGGTGTAATTGATGATTACTTTTGTTGCGGTATGTTTTCTAGTGTTTGTGTTGTTATGTTGTCTTTACCTATCTATGTTTCAGTGTATATAAGACATGAGTGAAATGTCAACTCGGCTTATTTTTGTATAACTAGCTGCTATGAAGAAGCTGTCCACCAGCTCCATTCTCATAATCACAAATCAACAAACCAACAGCCTATTGCACCAGTATAATACATGATTGCAAATTATTTACCATTGTGCTCCATATATTTCACGTGGTTCATAGCAGTTTTATGTTTATTCAGGTTTTAATTAATTCCATAGCAAATGCAAATAATGATGGAACAAGATTTAATAGAATGTAACAGTCAAAGGACAATTGATAAATTATTCATTTATCATGTTTGGCGAAGAATGTACTTATATTTCATACTATGTTCAAGATATATGTTGTCATTTCCTAAAATGAATAAGACCATTTTAATGAAATGTAAATGTTGTACCTAGAATGTTTTATAGGAAGATGATGTTAAAATTTGTTTGACTTTTATCAAAGATAATTTAATCATCATTAAACTAGGGTGCAAGTGAGCTGCCAGTTCGAGCGCGAATCGATAATGATCTCACAAGTCGAGCTTATTAAGTCACGAGCTCGAGCTCAAATTTGAGCTTGAGTTTGAGCTAAACTAGGCTCAACTCGTCAGCTTGCGAGCTAATGAGACTATATATATATATATAGTTATAAACTGTTGTAATTTTTTTAGAGAAAAAAATTGGAAAAAAAATGTTTGCTATTTTCTAGAAAAAGGCTGCTATTCAGCCATTTTTCGTAAATAATGCTACAGCCTTTGCTTTTAAGCTCACTAAATATAAATAAAATATTAATAATTTAGCTACAACATTAAAATTTATCTTCAAAAATTTTACTTTCTCATTCCCCATGAAGCTTCACACGTGAGCTCTGTGCCAAGTCATCGTCCTCTCTTGTTTAGTGGACGTTTGCCTCGCTAATGCTAACAATGGCAGCACCACGACGTTGGATAGCAGTGAACTTACGAGCCGGCTTGCGAGCTTACCCTTATTATTATGAGTCGAGCTTGAGCTCATGATCAAGTTCGAGCCAGTCAATAGGGTCACTAGCTGAGCTCGAGTTAGGGTGGACTCGAGCTCGACTCAACTCATTTACACCCTACATTAAACTAATGACTATAATTCTCTTACAATATACTAACACAGAAGAATGCAATAATAAAATAGCTTGATGAGTTTAGAAAAAACTTTAAGTCAAAATGCAACCAAACACCTTTTTTTAACAACACCTTATTTTTTTCCAACAATGAATGGAAAAGTTGTGCTTCAATGCTTAAGCCCCAATCAAACAATCCCATCATCTAGTGCCTCATGATATTCATTTGATGCATATTTACTATCTTCATTTAGATATTTTATCAAAGCCACCCAAAAAGCTTCAGAATACACAACTCATGCCCATACAAATACAATGAAAAAAGACTATCAAATTCATGGTTTAAAGATCTAAAAACAAAAAGGATTCATGACCAACAGGTTTTTTAATTGAAAAAACATCCATCAGCTAAACTAAAAAAATCATGCTATTTCGTCTTACCTCATGTGTCTTTCCAGGAGGAACAACTGTTTCTTTGTAATCATCACTCTTCCTGCAATGTTGACAGGGTACAAGGTTTCAGAATTAAGATACTAACATTTATTTTTTTAAAATTATTATGCTCACACTCAGGATTGAAATGTCCAAAATTTGAGGGGAATGGAAATAGAACATGCCTCGATTCTGCAGCACCAGCATCCTCGGCAGATATAAAGAAGGGAGAATTCACAAAGACTACACTGCATTAGAGAACCTATCATTATGGTGATGTCGACCAGAAATTAAAATAGTTATTTTCTATAATATAATAGTAAACAACCCAATCTGCAGCTTACCAATTATACTAAATTTAACCAAAGGTGCAATCTAATGTATAAAGCTCCCGCTCAGGTTTCTGAAACAACTAATGTAACAAATGTAACCAACCTTCACTAAGAAGCCATTTTTGTGGCTTGAACCTGTGATCTCCCAATCAAAATGGACCCAAACAGACCACTCCTTCAGGGTCACCCTCTCAATTATACTACAATTTAGACATAGGACACAGAGAGTAATACTAGCTAAAACATCTAAGTATACCCAATACAAAAAAATGGATGTTCGTAAGCCAATAGTAACTGTTACTAAGAACATTTTTTCATCGGGAAAGAGCAAACCCTTAATTATAATCAGTAAATAGGATCCCAATTTTCAGTATTATAGAATGCAATTATTTGTCTTTCAACTCCATTATATTGAATACATCAACCTTGGAAATCAAATAAATGAATGATATGACAGCAGCAAAAGTGTCTTTTGGATATTGAAATAGAAGTCATGCAACAACATACTGACTAATTTGAAGAGATGACATGCTTGTATATTTTGTCAAACAGGATGCAAGAATAATTACCGAATAAATTTAATGAATTTCCCCAACTCAGATGTGTAAACATCAACAGACTGCTGTATAACAGACAGTTGATCCTTCTGCCTGCTCAAAACATTAGCATGAAAAAAAATGATCAACACAAGAAACAGTAAAAGAAATGCAGCATATTATTTTATTGGCAGTGAGTGAACAAGAGGGCAAAGCAAGCTAGCTCACAGTTTTATTTTCTCAAGGCGTCCCCAGAAAAGTAGCATGAAAAACCGAATTGAAAGGACCATCTTTGTAAGGCTATATAGAAAAGGCCCATAGCGTTGTCGTTGTTCTTCCATTGGTCTAATGTAAGTAAAATTAACAAATATCGAACATCATAAGATATTCACCTCTAATGACCTCAAATTGAGTCCATATGAAATCAATAGACATGTTCTTTACATGAACATTAAGTAAAAGTTAAAGAAGTACCCTTGATCATCATTAATTTGCTTAATGAAATCTAACAAAACCTGCATGAGGGAGGAAAAAAGATGTGAACGACAAAAAGGGAAATAACATGACAATTAAAACAGGAAAGTCATTAAGGTTAGTATTAATTAAAGCTCAAGAATTCAAAACCCAACATTACATCAAATGGAACAGCTGCATTATAAACAAAGAGAATTTAGAACAATAATTTAATCTATAAATACTTTGCATTATAACTTTTCCATTAAAACTCCCTCTTAAGTTCCACCACCATTCATCTATGTTCATCTCATAGAGGTAATAGCCTAGTAGGTCCGTGGTGCATGCATGCACATGATCAAAGTTAGTAAATTCAGTTCCAGTTTAAGCTCTACAATGAAATTTCTTTTTAGGTGGTTTAAATGGTTTCGGTTTTCAGTTTCAAGTTAAGTTTTGAATATTTTCATTAACAAATTTCAATGTTTTTTATTCATGAATTCCACCTTGCAAGACACAAAACAATTTTGCAGACATATATAATGCTGGTGATAACTTCAACATTATCTAAAAATATTTTATTCAACTCATGTGCTCAACATGAACACTATCTTTGCGGGTCCTAAGTCCCGGATGTGAAAAGTGGAGGGTTGCAATACACAATGGTCAAATAAAATTTGTTGAAATAATCAATATGAATCCTTCAAACATTGTGTTAAGGCCCCCGAAAGCGACGCCACTGTATACTTGAATATAGTGAAAAGTGTGCAAAAGGTCACCGATCGGCTGCAAGTTGAATAAGGGTTCCACATTAATGAGGGTAAAGAAGTTAGTCCATGAAACTAGAATTAAGTTAGGAACTTGGAATATAAGTACTCTTATAGGTAAATTAATATAATTAATAGATATTATGGTTCATAGGAAGATAAATATTTTATGTATTCAAAAAACTAAATGGGTTAAGGAGAAGGCCAAGAAGATTGATAGTTTATGTTTTAAACTTTGATATTTAGGTAGAAGTCGAATTAAAAATGGCATAGGTATGATTATCGATAAAAGTTTGAAGGATAATATTATAAATATTAAAAGAATTAGAGATAGAATTATAACTTTAAAGATTATTGTTGATACTAAGATTATCAATGTTATAACTATGTATGCTCCTCAAGTAGGTTTGTATGTAAACTCAAAAGAAAATTTTTGTAATGAATTAGAGGGATTAATACAAAAGATACCTCTTGAAGAATAAGTATTTATTGGAGGAGATTTAAATGGACATGTTGGTAGAATAGTGGAAGATTTTAAAAGCATTCATGGTAGCTATGAATTTGGAGTGACTAAAAAAAAATGTAGGACTATATTAGATTTTGCTTTAGCATATGATTTTGTAGTTGCTAATATTTTATTTAAAAAAAGATATTAGCATATTATTACTTATAAAAATGTATCTAATAAAATACAAATTAATTATTTTCTGATAAGAAAATTAGATTATTTATGGGACAGAGTAATTGAGCATAGGTTACGATGTGATACAAAAGTTTCTCACAATCAAATTGGTTTCCTGTCAGGTAGATCTACTATGGATGTTATACATTTGTTAAGAGGTTTGATGGAGAAGCATAGAGAAAGTAAGGAGGATCTACATATGATATTTATTGATTTAGAAAGCTTATGATAAAGTTTTAAGAGATGTTCTTTGGAGAGTTCTTGAAGAAAAGGAGTTAATATTATATTCAAGTCATTAAGGATATGTATACTAGAGTTACTTATGTCCAAACACAAGGAGGATTGGCAAAATATTTTCCTATTTTTGGATTACATCAAGGATCAGCTTTAAGCACTTATCTTTTACTTTAGTTATGGATGCATTTACTGTGAAGAACCTTGGTGTATGCTTTTGCATGACATTCTTGTTGATAAGACTAGAGAAGGAGTCCAAGAGAAACTTGAATTATGGAGGTCAACTTTAGAGTCTAAAGGTTTTCGCTAAGCAGATCTAAACCTGAATATATGGAGTGTAATTTTAGTTGTAAAAGTTACAGAAGTGATATTAGGTGAACAAGTCATTAATAAGAGTGAGCATTGATATTTAGGCTCTATTGTTCAAAATGATGGTGAAATATATGGAGATGTTATTAGTAGAATTCAAGTTGGATGGTTGAAGGAGGAATGCATCTAGTGATAGTGAAAAATTCCACTTAAACTTAAGAGAAAATCTTATAAGATGGTGATAAGACCAGAATGACTTATGGTGCAAAATGTTGGCCAATAAAAGAGAAGCATAAGACTAAGTGTGAGATGAGGATGCTTAGGTGGATGAGTGGCTTTACTCTTAGAGATAAAATGCGAAATGAGTATGTTCGGGAAAAATTTGGAGTAGCTCCAATGGTAGATAAGATTAGAGAGAGTCGCCTTAGATGGTTTGGCCACATAAAGCGTACGTCCATGACCGACAGAGAGTAGATAGATTTGCATGTTAAGAAAGGTAGCAGAAAAAAGATTTGGTTAAGATGTATAAAAAATAACCTTAGATACTTGAATTAAAGAATTAATTTGACATAGACCTAAAAGGATTCATGTAAAATGACCCCACTTAGTGAGATTAAGCTGTTGTTGTTATTGTTGTTGTAAGAAAATTAGATTATTTAAATTATAAAGATTGTAAGGTCATTCCAAGTGAAAGTTTAAATACCCAACATTGACTGTTAGTTTTAGATTTTAAGATAGATTTAAAAAATAAATCAAATTATCATTCCCAAGATTACTTTAAAGTTAATATTAATAAATATTTTAAGAGCAAGCTACAAGAAATTTTAATTGGATTTAATTTATGTGACAAAAAACGAAGTGAAATTAAGAATCAGAAAAATATTGAAGAATCAAATGAAAAAGTTTCTTTTAATAAAAATAGTTGGTGGTGAAGTGAGAATGTGCAAGAAAAGATCAGAAATAAGAAGCATTATTATAAAACTTGATTTAGATGTAAAAACTCGAAGAATTGGGAAAAATATAAAGTGGCCCATAGAGATTCTAAGAAAACAATATATTATGCAAAAAATTTAGCTTTTATTAATTTATATAATAGATTGAATACCAAGGTGAAAAGATATATATAAGAACCAACCAAAAGATAAGAGAAGAAAGATCTAATTCAAGTGATGTTAATAAAAAACCATAAAGTGATTTTCTTAAAAGGATATTGAAAATAGGATGAGATATTTAACTTTTCAATGAATGATCTGACAATACGATTAATTTTAGCAACCTTAATATCCTAAACAAAAATAGAGAATTTTATTTTTATTGTCATATTAGTAAATTTGAAGTTAGAAAAGCTTTAAAAAAATAAAGTGTGAAAAATAATAAGACCTAATGATATTCCAATAGAAGTATGAAAATGTTTAGGAAATCAAAGAATTTCTTGGCTTACAAATCTTTTTAATGTTATTTTAAAGACTTAAAAGATATCAGACGAGTAGAGAAAGAGTTTGTTGGTTCCTATATTTAAGAATAAAGGTGATGAACAAGAGTGTGCAAATTATGAGGAAAAGTTAATGTGTCATACATTAAAATTATGGGAGAGAGTAATCGAAAGACAGTTAACATGTGATACAAAAATTTCTCACAAATTTGGTTTCATGCGGGTAGATCTATAGATGTTATACATTTGCTAAGAGATTTGATGGAGAAGTATAGAGAAAGTAAGGAGGATCTACATATGATATTTGTTGATTTAGAGAAAACTTATGATAAAGTTTCAAGAGATGTTCTTTGGAGAGTTCTAGAAAAAAAGGAGTTAATATTGATTATATTCAAGTCATTAAGTATATATATACTAGAGCTGTTACTTGTGTCCAAACACAAGGAGGATTAACAAAATATTTTTCTATTTCAATTGCATTACATCAAGGATCGACTTTAAGCCCTTATCTTTTAGCTTTATTCATGGATGTTCTTACTAGGCATTTACAAGAAGATGTACATTGGTGTATGCTTTTTGCTGATGACATTCTTCTTGTTGATAAGACTAGAGAGAGAGTCCAAGAGAAACTTGAATTATGGAGGTCAACCTTAGAGTCTAAAGGTTTTTGCTTAAGTAGATCTAAAACTAAATATATGGAGTGTAATTTTAGTTGTAGAAATTCTAGTAATAGTGTTGTGATATTGGATGAACAAGTCATTAAAAAGAGTGAGCAATTCAGATATCTAGGCTCTATTGTTCAAAATGATGGTGAAATAGATGGAGATGTTATTAGTAGAATTCAAGTTGGATGTTTGAAGTGGAGGAATGCATCTGGCCTATTGTGTGATAGAAAAGTACCGCTTAAACTTAAGGGAAAATTTTATAAAATGGTGATAAGACCTGCAACAATTTATTGTGCAGAATGTTGGCCAATAAAAGAGAAGCATAATTCTAAGTTAAGTGTTGCAGAGATGAGGATGCTTATGAGTGGCTTTACTCTTAGAGATAAAATGCGAAATGAGTATGTTCGGGAAAAAGTTGGAGTAGCTCCAGTGCCAGATAAGATTAGAGAGAGTCGCCTTAGATGGTTTGGCCATATAAAGCGTCGGCCGTCCGATGACCCGGTTAGGAGAGTAAATGCATTAGATTTGCCTTATGTCAAGAAAGATAGAGGTAGACCTAAAAAAGACTTGGTTAAGATGGATAAAAAATGACCTTAGTATACTTGAATTAAATGAGAATTTGACATATAATAGGACACAATGGAGAATAAGGATTCATGTAGCAGATCCCACATAATGGGATAAAGGCTTGTTGTTGTTGTTGTTGTTGTTGTTGTTGTTGTTGTAACTCATATGCTCAACATGATAACCATATCTTTCTTGTTGTGATAATAATTTGTGCATTTTATAAAATATAAATTACACAAATAAAAAATATATAAAATAATAAATTTAAATTTATCACAAGCTATTTGAAAAAATATTTAGTGATTGGTACTTCAAATTATAAGCATACAATATAATTTATAATTATTTGCACAACAAATTAGTCATGTTGAATACTTTAATTTTTTTTATTTATTACTCAGATTAGTATTAAGTGTGTAATTATAATTAAATAATTTTGGATGGGTTTATTTATAAAACTCTAAGTGAACAAATCTACATTAAAATGATTTCAAATTATCTTAAAATACAATTTTTATAACAATAACAGTTGAATAACCTGTTGGTTTGATGGGAATGCATATTTTAAAATGTCCACTTTTGAACCTCATTTTATTTAGGAGGACAAGGACTCTGCCAAATTTGGCAGGAAAGTGAGAAAATAGTGCTGAATTCTGGAATTCGGTTGAAGCCAGGTGCAAAAACAGAACCACATTTTGGATTCTCGCCAGTAAGGATTGAAATTTTGGAGAAAAGGCCAAAAAATTTTGAAACTGATTAAAAATGCTTTTTGTATAGCTGCAGAACCAATCCCAAATATCCAATTTGGATTGGTTTCAGCAGATTTTTTAAACCTTTATATATATATAATCATTTTGGCTATTCAGTTTATGGGATTCCAGCATATTTTCACAAGAAGTTGTTGCAAGTTAAACAGAAAGGGGAATGAACCATTATACAGAATCATAGATTCAGCTTACATAACAGCGATAGCTATGAAGAGGTCCAACCAACACACCTGTGGTACACCGACCAAATATTTAACAACTGTCTTGTAGACACCTTGAGCAGAACCAAGCTGAGCTAACTGTCTCCGTCTACATAATTAACAGAATGTACATACAAAAATTTCTCAGATTGAACGACTAAGTTCACAAGGGGAGAAAAATTTTAACCTTTCCATCTGCTGACTCCACAGTAAAGCATAACGATCATGTATGCTTCCACCAGAATTTACCAAATCATCAACCAATGCTTGTCTATTCCTCTCTGAGCGTTCCCGTTGCTGTCGTATGAGAGTTCCTCGAAAATCTTGTGGCATGTAGGTCATAACTGCATATAAATATACAGACCCCATGATCAATCAGACAAGTAGCAATGGGCAAATTACTAAGAAAATTCAATATGCATATTTAGTGATTTCAGATATTAGCCCAAAAGAATTTAGTGATTTCGTAGTACATTTAGTGTCAGTGATTTCGTATTATATTTCATGGAAATTTAGGGTTAATACAAGATGTATATTTAGTTAAATCTTTGTGTAGAAATTAGCCCCTGATCAAATATTTAGTGATTTCAGATATTAGCCCAAAATAATGTTTTTAACATTAAACAAATGCATATCAAATATAGGCGTACAAGCATGTTGGAAGAGAATTACCAGAATGAGATCTATTATAAACCATTTCTGTGAGGAACGAAATACAACAACCACAAAAAGATTATCCCCACTCATCCAAAAAATACACCATCTACGCCCTCAAAAACAATTAAGTTATCAAACTGCAGTGAGCGAAGCGAAGAGTAAAATTTTTCATTTTAGTGTGGTACAAAGCTCGAAGTGAAGCTTGGTTTCAATTGAGGTCACATCTTTGCACAATAGTTAGGTGTCCATTTGAGGTGTAAGCTTCGAATAGCAGAATTAACCCTCCTGATATGCAAGGGATGGCCCACAAACAATCCGTACTCTATAATAACTCAACTCTCGCGCACATTGTGCACCCTTCTAACACCCTTAAAGAATTATGTAAGAACAGATGCTCATATTAAAAAAAACAGTGATGAAAACCAAGTATTAAGTAATAAGAATATACATTGCAGAATTAGATTAAATGCATGCAAACATAAAGGCCTGTCATTAAAAAAATTAAAACAAAAAACGATAGCAAATAAAAAATGAAGTATGGTTAAACATGATACAAAGGAGAGTAACAAATAATGAAATCCCCAAAAATGAATTTAAGTAATGAAAAATATTAGAAAATCATACCTATGCAAAAAGAAATTTTGTACACTCAGAAGTAACACTATACAAAAGAAAAAAGGAAAAGAATTCTAGAATTAAGAATAGGTAACTTCTGAGCACTCAAATTCCCAAAATTATCAAATGCTTTAAGGGCCCTCAAGGAAACATGGTTCGGATGCCCATCAACCCTAAGCGCACACAAGATTCAAGTGGGATGCTAATAAGAAAATAATTATATCACTTAATAAGCATATAAAAAATGAAGAGAACTTTTGAAGAGTATAAAATAATATTCACGTTAAAATCTGCAACTAAAGATTTTTAATGTTGTGTTACACCCTAAGATTCAAAATCTTGCCAAATAAATTATCTAGAAAAATAACTGATCCAAAATATGCTTAAAAAACTAAAATAGTTAAAACTTAAGTCTATACCATGCACAGCATAAGAAATATATAATGGGAGATTTACATACACACCACACAATTCTTATGTATTTACATATCTAACACCTACACTTCAATTTTTATATATATAACACCATAATCTTTAATATCACATCAAAAATACCATCATCATTCACTTTTTAAAAGTGAAATATACTTTTTTAAACATAGAAAAATATTAAATGAGTAACTATCTAACTTTAGGTGTTACATATGTAAATACATAAGAATTGTGTGATATGTATGTAAATCCCCCAAATATAATATATTCCTTCAATCATTATACATACTCTCTTTAAAGGTCAGCTTAGAATAGTTTTTCTCAATTTTATTTAATAACAATCTCATGCATTTTGGTACTCTTTTCATAGTTTCTACATATCAAAAAAAAATTCTACATTGCAAAGCATCCTATCACAACCTTCATTCCCTGTCCATGTCCATCAAAAGTTGAGATCCATGATTTTTTAACATATTTTTAAGATTTTTTTTTGCCTTACTGCATTATAAAATAATGAAGAGAAATAAAGCAGCTTTGGCTAACAGAATCGTTAAGAGAAATGACAAATAAATCCCTACACACTCTCTCTATTTATCATGAAAGTCCTTTTAACCTCATTAGCACCACCTTCCTCCCTCTCTCCACCGCCCCCTTATATTACCTCCTTCGTTGCCTCTCTCACCCCTCCCTCCTCTCTGACTATTCTTACAATCTTGCCAACAACCACATCCATCAATGGATGCAACCCCTACCAGTTCCTCTCCATGTCCCATGTTTGTTCCACTACCTCAGCCACCTCTCCTGCAACCTCATTGACTCATGCAACCTTATTGATAACCCATCAACCTTACCATAAAATGCCAGTCCTAATAATACCCCTTCATCTCTCTCATCCACTCGTCAATTGTCCTCTCCCCAATCAATCGCATCTACTTATCCAGCTGCCTCGATCCCAACTCCTATCCCTACCTCACTCTCTCCAACACCACGCCTCCCTTTACTCCCCTCCCAAAATGTCATCACCAACTCCGCCTTCTCCTTTCTCAATACCATCCAGAGTAATGAGGTCGTCCCCTAAGTTATTGCATGGCCTTCTCTGTCCCACTTCCACTCCTTCGCACACCTCCCAAACCACTAGAAGGAAACAAAAAGCTAAAAAGATGGTGCCTCTTTGACAAGATGTATTTCATCTTAGTGATCAATCTGAAATTATGAATAAAATTTTTTTTTTTCATAAAATTTTATATCATTCAAAAATAAGTAAAAAAAATTATGCCATATAAACTATATAAATGAAAATGTTAATGTCATCATTCACTTTTTAAAAGTGAAATATACCTTTTTAAACATAGAAAAATATTAAACGAGTAACTATCTAACTTTAGGTGTTACATATGTAAATACATAAGAATTGTGTGGTATGTATGTAAATCCCCCAAATATAATATATTCCTTCAATCATTATACATACTCTCTTTAAAGGTCAGCTTAGAATAGTTTTTTCTCAATTTTATTTAATAACAATCTCATGCATTTTTGGTACTCTTTGCTCAAAGCTTTCTACATATCAAAAAAAAATTCTACATTGCAAAGCATCCTATCACAACCTTCATTCCCTGTCCATGTCCATCAAAAGTTGAGATCTGTGATTTTTTAACATATGTTTAAGACTTTTTTTTTCCTTACTGCATTATAAAATTATGAAGAGAAATAAAGCAACTTTGGCTAACAGAATCGTTAAGAGAAATGACAAATAAATCCCTACACACTCTCTCTATTTATCATGAAAGTCCTTTTAACCTCATTAGCACCACCTTCTCTCCCCTTTGTTATTCCTCCTTCGTTTGCCTCTCTCCTCCTCCTCTCTGACTATTCTTACAATCTTGCCAACAACCACATCCATCAATGGATGCAGCCCCTACCAGTTCCTCTCCATGTCCCACATGTTTGTTCCACTACCTCAGCCACCTCTCCTGCAACCTCATTGACTCATGCAACCTTATTGATAACCCATCAACCTTACCATAAAATGCCAGTCCTAATAATACCCCTTCATCTCTCTCATCCACTCATCAATTGTCCTCTCCCCAATCAATCGCATCTACTTATCCAGCTGCCTCGATCCCAACTCCTATCCCTACCTCACTCTCTCCAACCCACTCCTTTACTCCCCTCCCAAAATGTCATCACCAACTCCGCCTTCTCCTTTCTCAATACCATCCAGAGTAATGAGGTCGTCCCCTAAGTTATTGCATAGCCTTCTCTCTCCCACTTCCACTCCTTCGCACACCTCCCAAACAACTAGAAGGAAACAAAAAGCTAAAAAGATGGTGCCTCTTTGACAAGATGTAGTTCATCTTAGGGATCAATCTGAAATTATGAATACAAATTTTTTTTTCATAAAATTTTATATCATTCAAAATTACGTAAAAAAAATTATGCCATATAAACTATATAAATGAAAATGTTAATGTCATTAGCTAAAAAAGAGATTTATAAAGAAGCTTTATAAAAACCAAAATTTATCCCCAAGGACCAATTAATAAATAAGACAAGGAATAGGATCCAAAAATGGATGGACCTGAGTGATATTTATCCAAAGCTTTAATTAGGAATTTCAAGATAGTAATGAAAAGAGTGTATTATAGAACAAAATTGAATAACAACAAAAACTATCTTAATAAGGGCTGAAAATTATGAAAGGAGTTAAAACAAGAGTCTACGAGTTTAGGTTGGGTCCAAAGAGTATGACAATTGATGCGCATAATGATTGGTGGAGAGATAAATTAAAGGCAAAATTAAGATAATTTGATATTTGTTATTATTCTTCGATATTCATTAACATCTATGTTGCTAATAAAGTATATTTGGTCTATAGACCATGTCTGCTACAAAAAAACTGAAAATTTGTGGCATTAATCTAGAATTTGGGAAAAAAATAGATATAATGCTTAAAAACATAACTATTTTAGGTGAAAATGTATGAACCCCAAATGCACACAAGCAACCAGATAATATAGCAAGGTTGAGGAATTCAAAAAGAAAGAGACTTCCAACGCATCAAAAAAATGAAGCAATGAAAAATAAGAGCAGGATGGTGTTACAAAGTATAATAGATCAAAGAGGCCAATCATATCATTTGATGGAGAGACAAAAAGGTCATTGATCAAATTTTCTAAGAAATTAAATTTCACAATAGATTAATGCATGCAAAAGCATAAATTCAAATTCAACTGCAGTAACAAGACGGATAGGTCTACTAGCTCTGACTACTACCATCATAATACTTGATCATAATCCAAAAAATATATTAAAATAGATATTTGTACTTGTCTGTTGCAAAACCAATTGGGAAACCAAAAAGAGGGAATTTTTTGTAGCAATGATTGATAAGAGGGTGGTTCACTACCTACAAGATCTTATCGAAATCCATAAAAAATCTGTGTTAGGATCCAATGTTGGGATTCTTTTGTTCTTGTTTGGTTGTCTCTTTAGTCATTATTTTATTCCTTGTTGAATCTTTAAAGAAGAAGAGTTTGTATGTTGGTTGTGATTACATAGTTAATGATATACTAGCTAAATGTTTATGATAAATTATGCTGCCCATTTATAAGAAATCATGTTGTTGGTTCATGACCAATTATGAGTGTTAATCATTTGTAGATTGAAACCATTGCTTTTAATGCAGTTATAGATGATGATAGATACTATTAATCCAATAGCTGAGTGAACTTCTGAAATTTTGTATCCATTGCAAGCCACAGAACTGAATATCATAGAACTTAATATGCAAGGCACCATACATGAGGTCCAATATCAGGGGAGACAAATGGGGTTTGGGTGTTACTATAAAGTCATCCAAGTAGGTTCCATACAGCGCTGATTCCCTTCCATATCAATCGGTCTACCACTTATCACTCATAATTTCAGATTTTTATCTAGCCTAGATCCCTCTCTTGCCTTTAAAACCTTATTGTTATTGAAGAATAGTGTCCAATTGTATTTATAAAACAATTATTCCATGAATTAATTGAACATGAAAATATCCACTTGGTGATTCTGAGTATCTGCAACAAAGCAACTTTATTGCGTCATGTCCATAAAAAAAAAAAGGAGATGCCATAAAACTTACTGTACAAATCATACACTTACGAGGGAGACATGAGGCATTCCATAAACAACACTCCTCACAGCAAGTATACGAGCACAGCATCGAGATATCATTACATCCAACAGTGAAATGAAAGTGGAAGTCAAAGACCGTAAAAGTGTTAAAGAGATGTCACCTGTAATAACCCAAAAAATAATAATAATAATAATATTTTCAAACCGTCGTGACAGTTGGCCGCTCGTAGATAAATCGAAGGGGGGGAGGCATCGGTTTCGGTTTGCTGAAACCAAACTACCAAAACATGCGAGAGAGGGAGAAGGAGAAGGGGAAGACTCTACCCATGCGTGCCCCTGGCAGTGGTGACCTTCCAGCCGTCAGCCTTCCGGCAGAAAGAGAGGAAGGAGGAGAGCCCCTTGCGTGACCTTGCATGTGAATGAGAGCGAGCAACGGGAGAGAGAGGAGTCTGGCGTGTGACTTTGGACAGGTGATGGGAAGAGATGATTAGGGCAAACCGAGAATTTATAACATAAGGTTAAAGTTTATTTATTATAAATTGAAATTTTACTTTTAATTTAATCATGCTCTATGTAATATAAGAAACCCTAAATCAAATTTGAAATAATTATTATTAAATTGATAACGGATTGAAATGAAAGATAAAGGCTCGGTGAGGAATAATAAAGTTCGCAAACTTACAAGTGTGATTTTACAATTGTATCTCTACATAACTTACATTTTATTTATGTCAAAAATTATGTAGAAAATAATTGCAAGACTCATCTAAATTGAGGTTATGAATGAGATGGAGGTAGTAAGAACACTATTGATTTTATTAATAGAATGAGAGCATAATTTCACTTTCCCCTATAGTATAAATCAAATTCAAATATTTAAATATGAAATATTTCTATATAAAATATAATCTTAAATATTGACTTGATATTTAGCTTAATAAATACAAATAAATATATCATATAGTACAGTTTATAATAATATAAAAACTACTTTTTCTTATGGATGTAAAAATATAAATTTGATGAGGCGAATAAAAGAAAAAAAAATGAATAAATTTAAATAATTAATTGAGAAATTAAGAAGAAAATAGATAGAGCTTCGTACAAAAGATTAGGTTACATGCATAATAGTAGATCTATAAATTAAATTTAATAATGAATAAAGTGAATATGATTATTGATAAAAGAATTAAGTGAATTAAAATATTTTAGATATGAATAACAATCATCTAAATAAGAATGAGAAATTATTTAGAAAATTTAATGTCTCTAATGAAATAGTAGAATTATAAATGTTATCATAAGAGAGGTAGTTATATTTTAATAATGTATACACTTAGATGATTATGAGTATTGATCAATTTAATATTCATAATCATAGAAACACCAATTAAAGAAATAGTTTCAAAGAGGAGACGATCTGAAAAAATTTCATACTAAAGTGTGTAATTATGATAAAACTTTATTTATTTTTCATGTGATGGAATGCATTTGTATATGATTATAAATTGTCTATGTACTTCAATTTGTGATTTAGTTTCTCATTTTCTCTATATTGAATGACGGTCAAATGTTAGATATTGTATTCTATGTAATTCGTAATTAAGATTCTTATTTTGAACTAATATGAATAACTTTATAAATTCTATGTTATAAATATTTATGCCTAGAAGTGGAATTCACCCCCTTATAGTATTGGCTGGGGACACAATGTACCCGTGCACGAAAAGGTAAATGAAAATAGTTACTTATCCTTTGGATGAGTATTGAAAAAGGTTTCTTTATGGAAAAGGTTTTTAGACGGCGACTCCTGAAATGATTGATAAATTAGAAAATAAAGTTCCTAAGAAATATTCATTTGCATCTACCTCTTATATGTTAGATTGTTAAATCACATTTTACTCAAAGTTCATGCTTATAGTAAAACACAAAGTCTATGTTTATAGTAAAACATGTCATGCATACTATTTTTATTTTCTTGTTTTTTACATATAAAAGATAATTTATCCAAAATTTTATTCAATTCTTATTTATACTTTTTGAACCTTCTAAATAGATGATAGAAGGGAGGATTATGTTCTGTCATTAGAAGAACTTCAAGAGATAAGTATTATGTTGGTTTATGTTTTAGATTGTATTTTATATAACTTCTGTTGGTGGATATTTTATATGTGTAGACAAATTTATTATATGTGGTTTAGATTGTAATGCTCTTATATGACTTGGAAAAATATTGTATAATTTTTATTTCTATTGGAGATGTTAAGGAAACCTTTTTTCTTTTATTATTCGTCCGATCGTCCGTTCCGTCTTGATATTCCAAATTTCAGGGCCGGGTCATGACATCACCCTCCATAATACTACTGCACGTGAATTGATTAACTAGGCCTCATAAATTTCATTTCATGAAGTTTAAGTGTTTAACGTGAAAGTATCATGAAATGTTGCTCCTTTAATGCTATTAGTTCCGACAACTCAATATTGGGGTGACTTATATGAATATGTTATTTAAATAAGCTAATTGAAGTTAAATGAATTTAAAGTATGATGATGTTTATGTCCATAAAGACATCTTTTATAAAAAAATATTTATTCACAAATCAAATCTCAAAATCATATAATTTAAATGATTGCAAGTGTCGATCTCTTCTTACTTAACATGATACATGTTTTAGTAATCATGAAATGTTATGTTGTTATTGTGTGGAATTATCCGGGTGTGCAAATGACATTGTGGGATGTTAGGGTCAAATAATTGTTTTAGCCGTGCCACATTTTGATTAATACAAATAGAGAATGCAAATGAAATATTAAAGTATAAATGAGGATATCATAGAAGACAACAACAAATTTGCTGAAATAATGATGACCACATAGCCTGCACCTTTATATTCATAGAAATCTAAAACATGCAGATTATTATCTATAAGAATCCAGCAATCCTGGACCCAAAAAAAAAAACACACATGATGAAATACTAGGCTAAAACAAAAAAGACAAATTGCAGTAGCTCTCTCCATCCACTTCAAGCCATATGGGCAGCAAACCAAAGATAGCCAGCTATTCTCCCAAAAAAGGCTTATTCCATAAAATCACCTGAATAAGCTTAATTGCTCAAAAAGATAAACTCTTTGTTGCCCTTATTGCAAAAAAGAAAAACTTACTGCATGGATTGTATACTCAGGAGCTTCAGATTATATGACAAAAGACAAAAATGTATAGAACAATTTCAGCCAATGTCATGAAAACCATAACGTCCAGATTTAACATGAGTCATTGCTTCTAGTGCCTAACTTTAATTGTAACTTAATATCAATCAGCAAACTCACCCCAAAACAAAAATTATGTTGCTAATTTCTCATCTAATCTTAGTCACTTTCAAGACTTGAATTTGGAAAGTATAATTGGTGATACGGAGATGTATTCAAGACTGTACCTTCTATAAAATGATCTCTCAAGTTCAGGCCCAAATGACGAGTTGTGTATCCACCAAAACACACAATTTAAATTTAAAATGCACTTAAAATAATGATTGTGATGTCTGGCTTTAGGACTATAGTTTAAAACACAGAAACCTTCCTATCTTGACCAATGAGAAAAGGGATCAAGCCATAGCGCTCCCCTTTCAATGGCGCAAATAGAAGAATTAAAAGTTGTCTGCTACAAAAAGAGCCAAGTAGAAGCAAAAAAGACAACTTAACATTTGCCACAAAATGTCAAAAATAAATAAATCTAACGCACATAAGAATATTATAAAAAGGACAGAAGCAGCACCGTGTTTCAGCCCTGAAAAAAGCTTATAAATCCTTGGTTTAATTTTAAAGCCAAGAATTTTAACTTAGTAAGCAAGCGATCATTACAAAAATTAATGCCTACTGATCCCACAAGAATGTTGCAGGACATTACAATTTCTCCTTGAAAATGAAACCACTTCAGAACCAAAAATAATAATTCCATAGGAAGAAAGTTTCTCCACACACAAACACACATAATTTACAATTGCCTAAATAGCAAACATTAAAAGCATACAAATCCCCTCTAAAAAGTCAACCTAAGTTAGAATCGCTCTAACCTAAATAGCAAACACTGAAAGCATACAATCTTCTCTGAAGAGTCAACTCACACTCCGGTAAGCATGGACCAGTTGCTATATGTTTTCCATATTCACATTTCAAGATTATGACCTCAAATTAATCTGTTGAATATATAAATAGTAGGCATCATTTTAACAGGACTTTAAGAAGATATTGTTCCAGTTATTGGTCTGTACGGTAACTGGACAAAAGAATAGTAATAGAAAAGATTCAAATGCCAACTGGCAGCATCCACTATAATTTTCATTTTAAATAGTAAATTTCTTAAATTTTAGAGACAGCGAATAGATTTTCCATAGGCAAAGATACATTGTTTACAGCCATCACCAAAAAGGGCCACACTATAGCATTCTGGCAACCGCTCTCTCCTGTTTCATGCAAACGCAAGACAAGCATGGAGCATATTACTTTAGATTAAAAGTGTTCATTGACATAACGTACTCCATAAGCCCTCAAATAATCAGTCATGTGCCATAAGCTGTTACGTAATGAATGGATTTGTATAGGTGATGAATAATAGTAGCATTTCTAAAAGACAAATTCTTTAAAATACTTTCATGCCAAACTGATTACACAGAACTGGAAGCTGATCAAAAAATGATTTTTAATGAATTTTTCCAAAAAAGTGCATGATAAAATCATAACGCAGGTACATATGTCTGTTCAATAAATAGGCACATAAGCCAAAAAAAATTTGGTTAACTGACCTGTGTTAAATACAAAATCAGAATTTGTTGACTGGAATGCCTCCAACTCCTTCAAAGCCTTCTGCAGTGGAACTCGTATATTTTCAACAAGTTGATCAATATCAGCATCTTCCTGCGTTCCTTTCTTCTGAACTTATATGAAGATTTATAGAATAAAGGTGTCAGCGCCTAAATTCTCATAATTAAAGATTAAAGTCCATAAAAAAATAAAAGCCATGAATAACCATGCTTACCAACAAAGAAACAATAAACATCAAAATAAAAAGGAAACAGAAACAACAACACAAGATAAAGTACAAAGCAATAATGCACAACTCAAGCCAAAAAATGCGGACCAAAAGGTTTACCAATTTTGAAAGGTCAGCTTTATCAAGCAAATATAAGATTTCCTCAATGTGCTCTCTATTTTTCCACAAGTTCTCATCAACTTTATGAGGAGGATTACGGTCTGCTTCCTCTGCAACCAATTGCACACCTTCAAAAATGGTATTTTATGTTAGAATATTGGACAAATCTAAACGCTACATGACAAATAAATCATGTGAATATGCATTTGTGTTCCAAGTGATTAGTTTTTCAAGTAATGTAAAAATAAATTGAAAAGGTGTACCTAAAATCAGTTTGTTTTGAACGCATGCTTTAGGAGGTGGATGAAGTTGAATCCCAGAAGCAATGAAATGTGTTTCAATGGTATTTGTTCATTTTGCATGAACTCACTTCTACCAAACATAATTTCAATAATTGTTTGGACTACAGTTGAGTGCAGATTTTATTCATCATCACATAATTTTGTATTATTTTATTGTTATCAAGAATAAAATTAACACTCTAACCAACACCTCCTTTAATGCTTTCTTATTTTATTAAAAAGTAACAAATGCAGGTTAATTCTAAGCTCTCATAAATGAAGCTTATTTTTCACGTTTATGGAGGTGAGTTCGTAAAATAGAAACTCACATTCATCCACTTTCTAATAAACAAAAAATTAAGTCAATTCTATTTTTATTAATTTCACAGATAATTTATTTTGCATCATAAGTGGTAATATCAAACTTCTAAAAAAACTACTTTTATAATGACAATAGATCTCTTTCACAAGGATAAACATATTGGCCTTACAACAAAAAGACAAAAAAAGAAAACTTAGATGAATGAATAAATTTCCTGATCTGGCACAGTATACAACACCCAGAAGTTTCAAAAAGGTAAATTAAATTTTGCATTATACGCATTTTAAATTATACATCCATTTTCATGCATCACGAAAAGTCATTAGACATTTTTATAAAATCATCCAAATTTGTGAATCAAACAATATATATATATATATATGTGTGTGTGTGTGTGTGTGTGTGTGTGTGTGTGTAGAAATGATAAAGTTGATTTGTAATTAAATCCCCAAACAAATCAATTATTTAATTAAATTAACTAACATGTAAATTTAACCTAATTAATCAGTTTGGTTAATTAGCTGCTTACTGTAGCAAACTTAAAATCCACTAAAAATGGCATGCAACCAATGGATCTAAATGATGGAATTTTGATGGCTGAGATTTAACATAAGGACTTATTATTAGGGATTAACCATAATAGCGTTTAATACCTCCATTCCATTCCCTTCCTCTCAGTTTTCTTTCCTTCTCTTGCATCCCATCAGGCAGTCTCAAGCTGAGCCGTGCTTCCCACATAAGGAGGAAGCAGTTGATGCAAAAAATTTAGACAGTTGGATGGTTGCTGAGTTCGGCAACTAGAGAGAGGTGGCTGTACAGTAGCTATGGGAGGCTATAACAGGTAAAATTTAAGGGATTTTGGCTATGATAGACCTGTAACTTTCTCTCTTGTGCTGTCTGTGTTGTTGTGTTGTCGTGGGAATTCCTTTCAACTGTTGTGGCTGCAATTCTTGTGAAGGTGCAACTTGAGACTACTATTATTGTCGAGTAACCTCTCTCTCTTTCTGTTCTTACCGTGAGATGTTGTCTTTTTTTTGTTGCTTCTGTTCTTAGCTGAGCCTCCCTCATCTTGATATCTAATGTGTTGAGGTGTGTGTGTGAGTTACAGTTGTGTTGGCTGCTATCCAAGCATTTAATTGGACCAAGTTGGCTGCCATTTGTGTCATTTACTGATTGCTGTTTGAACCTATGTTAGCTGCCATTTGTGTTATTTATTGGCTGCTGTTTGGACCTATGTTGGCAGTCATTTGTGTCATTTATTGACTGTTGATTGGGTGTTGTTGGCTGCTATGTGGGTAACTTTTGGGGATAATTGAAATTGACTTTCTTTCTCTCTCTCCCTTTCTTTGCTCTTTACCTCTCGCAAGCCTCAACTGCCAGATGTCTCTTTCGTACCTTATTTGTGCCTCGATTAGCAACTAAGAGTGGTATTAGTGTTGGGTTTTGTAAGGAGGCATTCTGGGTGTGTTATAGTTGGACGAAGAGAGATAGAGAGTTAAGGATGATGTGTAAGGTAATATTATTAATTTAAGTTAATTTACTTTAACCACTTCATTTAATACTATTTAATTCTCTTCCTATAGAAATTTCTATATTTAAGTCTTAAGCGGTAATCATCCTAAAATTCAAAGCATAGTCAAGGTAAGAGGAAAAGAATCTAAGTACAATTAACATATCTTACTAAATGACACTTGAATACAATTTAAGCAATTAATGCATGTATATTTTATGATTAAAGCGTATTTAAAATATCATTCATTGTAACATATTTTCAACAATTTTGCTTAATAGGAATTCATTGGTTAGCTAAGTTGGACAGTTCGGTGAGTATGATTTATGAAAAGAAGTGCAATTCAAGTACAATTAAGAGTTAAATCCTAATTTTATTAATTTATGTAGAGTGAAGTTCTGCGGGATATTGAAAGGAGAATTGTGCATTAGGTTGTATACTCACGTCCCGAGCACATCGCGATATTAGCCCCAACTACTGAGGTGAGACATGTGAATGCTAATTTAAATTCAATTTTCTATAGGATTTTGCTTGTCATTATTCATACTACTTTTGTGAATGTTATATATATATATGATACATACAAATTTCTATTATATTCATACAAGTACAAATGTTTAGTGCACAATCTATAATCATATTTTATTTATTTATTATGAGCATACACCACTCAATTGCATTGATGTCATGTTATATAACTGTCATATTAAAATATTTTCGTGCAAGTACTACTAATTGCTAAATGAAATATAATACATATAATAAGCTAAAAATATCATTAAAATATTATAAGTATACTGTTTTACAATAACTTGTGCAAGTAAACAAAAATTTTAATAAGATATTTTAGAATTTCTGACTCTTAACATTGAGATTGGGATAATTGGTATCAAAATTTTTGATAAATAGTGGTGTCGGTCCTTATCTGCCAATGGACGAACCCAGTGATGACCTTATATTATGAAAACAAACCATGTAATTATAAATGACATTTTGAAATAAATGATTTGATATAAGATAGCACTTAAAATTCATTGAGCATATTGTACATATAATTACCTCCACTGTACACCATTTACATGCTACAATCTTACAGATTAATGTTTAACTTACATACTTGACAA
The DNA here is from genome assembly GCA_021442155.1 of Cymbidium sinense. Taxonomy (NCBI): domain Eukaryota; kingdom Viridiplantae; phylum Streptophyta; class Magnoliopsida; order Asparagales; family Orchidaceae; genus Cymbidium; species Cymbidium sinense. The sequence continues at coordinate 4,210,214 of CM038217.1, forward strand.
TATATTATTTACGACATATTTCACTTACAGTTGTATTTTAACATATTTTAGTTATACATGCACATTATTTCTGAAATCTTGTTCTAAGATTATTTAGTTTTACTTGTCTCCTTGCTTTAGCATGATATTACATATTAATATTTCAGATAAGAACGAGAAGGATGGTAGCAAGTTAAGCTTTTTGAATTGTACAATTTTGATGTATAATTTTAGATGTATAATCTTTAGAAGATTATAAAGATTTTTTGAGTACGTATTCAATTTTCTTTCGATGTTGTTAGTAGTTCTGTATTTATATTGGAAAAAAAAATTATTTGCTTCTCGAGTATGTGATTTAAATATAAATTAGATGTTAGTAATGTTCAAAATGTAAGAGCTTGCTTGTAATGACTTGGCAAGATTCAGATTTCACTCACCATTGAATTGACAAATGTTGGGATAAGTCAATGGGATCTCTGTCTGATTAAGTCATCTCATTATGCTAAAATACAGCCTAACTCTAGAATGGAGGGTCGTTTGGAGTGTAACACAGTAGGATTCCTTGGCTCACTACAAATAGAATGTATAAAGTAAAGCTCAAAAGTAAGTAGTTGATTAGATTGCACAAACATTTTGTTTGTATCAAATTTTCTCCAAACCAGATTCACTTAATATCTCTAAGGCATAATAAAGATACATATAACAACGAACACAAAATACAAACAGCTTAAACACTAAAGAAATCTTAGCAAACAATGATCTTTTCCATAGAATTGTAGAACATCTCAGGACAAATCAATCTCCCAAGAATCTCTTTTCTCTTTACCAAGCCTAACTACAACAAGCATCATTTATTGTTGCATGTGAATGGATCTTCTCCAACAAGAACACTTAGAGATATCTATCATCCCCTCATCATTAAATAATGACAAGAAAAGTAACATCATGTCTTCTTCAAGATTTTTTAAACCGAACAGGATAGGACTGTTCGACAGATTCTACTATAAACTACTCATAAGGCCTTCTCAAATTATTTCTACATAAATTGGGAAACCAATAGTTCGTAATCGTAAATGGGTCCCATTTTGTGAAGCTTCACCAATTTTGGCCTTTAATCAGTTAGTCTAAGGGCTATAATTTATTTTATATGATATTAAATTCATTGGTATTAAATGATGTCTACAATAATTTGTAATACATTTGTGCAATTGAATATTGGATATTATTTTACTTCAACTTATATTTACTTGCATATTTTTAGTTTATGCTACATTTCCTTATCCTTAATTATTTTTTAGATAATCAATTTCTTAAAGGAAATGAATGGAATAATTTAAAGAATTATTGTGGCTACAAAAGAAAAAAATTTATGTGTTATACATTTAAAGATTCATATATTTATATATCATAATATATAAATTTTAAAAATAATATTTATCATATTTAAATCAATTTAATATTCATTAATAATGCAAAAATAAAATATCATTTTAAAAAATATCAATAATTTATTATAAATATCAATCTTTTCATCATCAATTCATAATTTATATTGTAACAAAAATAATAATTGTCAAATCATAAAATAAAATCTAATGTCAAATTAAATAGCTTTGTAAAAATCCATTGTAAAAAAAAAAATAGTCATGTATCAATCTAAAAATAAAATAAAAATAATAAAAAGATTTCTAAGAGAAGTTCCTTAAAAAAACCAACTAAATAATACTCTTTGAGCTATTGAAATAAAAATAAAAAGCAAAATGATGACATTAAGTTCCACAACCTACAACAATTATCCTCATCTATAACAATAAAATCCTCTAAAAAATTTATTTTCCATGCTTACAATATGAAATAATCTAAGTACAGCTCCGCTTCACATCCAACACTGAAAATAGTAAGGCACTCAAAGAAGATTATAGCATGGGAGAGAAAAAAAAAAGATTAAGTCATTAGATGGTTTGGCCACATAAAGCGTCCCTAGACAATTAGGAGAGTAGATCATGATTTTCCTATGTTAAGAATAATCCTAAAAAAATTTGGTTAAGATGTATAAAAATGATCTTAGTATCAATTAAATGAAAATTTGACACATAATAGGACACAATGAAGGATTCATTATAGCAAGTGGATTAAGAAGTTGTTGTTGTTGTTGTTGTTGAATATACAAACCCAATAGTCTTTGTAACTATATTATCTACAACACATTTTCTTTACTTTTGATAAGAGTGGATAATTAAGAAGGTTATATGACATTGAACCCTAGTGTCCAAGGCTGATAATAATGAACCAATCAGCATTAGGGCCTTGTCTCTCAAAAACATATAAAAGGGTTTATTGCATGATTGTTAGAAAATACAAGTGCATAGAGCCCATGAAGGGCAAATTCTGGTGCTTGGAAATAAATAATAATAAATTAAAAGTGATGGTTTTATTTCCATTGTATTTTGTATCCAAAATTAAACCATCTCTTTAAAGGGATTTTAAAGTGCTTTTAGAGTTTATAACCATTTTTGATTTATTACTATATCCCAGCAAATGATAGAATTTGGTAAGTCAATGCCTTCATATCTTATTTTCTAGCTTTAAGCAATCGAATGAACTAAAAAAGAAAATGCATACACAAAATTTTTTGGACATGAGACATGAAAATCTGTCATTTACACACCTTGCATCTATAAACTTTGATATACCTACCTACACACATTAGATGGATTAAAAGGCATCTAGTGTTATGAATTACTATTTATTGAAAGAGTTACCTTCTAAAGAAGGCATAAAACCGCTTACAGGTTGTGGATTGTTATTTGGCAGAACCTAAATAGCAGCAAGAATAGTTAAATCTTGGATTCTTGAATTTGAAATTTGATGCATTTAAGCCAACCAAGGAGGCTTGATACCTAGAAAGTGTAACAAACAAGATTTTTAAACTCAGATTTGATTTTAATTTGGCTCCAAAAGTGAAATTTCTGGTTGTTTTGATAGTCTCAATGTTCAATTCTTATTTTGATTACCATTTTTTTTGTTAAAACTTTATATATAAAGTTTTAACAAAAAAAATTGTAATAAAAATAATATCATGCATCTTTTTATTTAAAATAGCAATACTTATAATTCATTCAAAATAAAAGGGAAATCCAAATTAATGCCAGCTTAAATAAAAATTAATAAAAGAGGGTGAGCCTATAGTGGTTGCATTGCCTCAACTATTTTTTATAGATCCTAGATCCAAGTCATGTAAACAACTACTCAACAAATGCAAGGGTAGGTTTTCGAACAATAACCCCTCCAAACGATCCCACATTGCGAAAGCTCCATGCATTAAGCGCACTTCCTTAAATAAAAAATAATAATATAATCAAATAGTAATCAAAATTGATCATTAAGTATTAAATAAAGGCAAACATGACATGTTAGTTTGTCAATTTACCTTAACAAAAAAATTTTAATTTCCATAAATGATAATTTCTTCATAAAAAACAATAATTGATGAGCTCCCCACAGACTCCCCTCTTAATCATGTTTCCTTCCATTTTCTAGGACCAACTTAATCACTTAGACCCTTAGAGGCGAGGCGGTGCGATACGACCGCGTAATCACGGTCTTTTGAAGCATTCGACATTCATTTTAGCTATATTTTGAGGAATCTATGGTGGAAAAGTTGTGTTTTCCAACCTGACCTAACTACTTACGATGGCGATTAAAAAGTTGTGGTTTGACTTTTGTAATATAACAAACTTTCACCAAAACTCCTGCGACTTTACATCACTAATTTTCATACATTCTATCCCAAATAGACCCTTAAACTATAAAGAATTTGTAAACCAATGCTTAGCAACATAGTACAAATAGTTGCTTTTTTAGTTATTTTCATAATTCATCACCAAAAAAAATTTTGCATGTGGTCATGCAAGGAAAGTGGGATGAGCTTGGGGGGAATAATGCATGAAATTATTTTAGAGGTCTAAAGTCTAAAACTTGGTAGGGTTTCAAAGACCACTCTAAATTTTCAATGGAGTTTTAATTAAAATCTCTAAGATTCACCTTTGAAAATCCATCAAAGGTCAAAACAAATGCATTTTAGAACAAACTCTAGCAAATCAGTAAACATCGCAAAATCTATCATGTTACTTACAAATATCAGCTGAAACCAGATCAATATTACTGAAACTTGGTATAAACATCAATGCCCAAAAGGTCACCTTCTTCACATTAAACATCAACGTCATAGAGAATAACCACTATTAAACTAGGAACACACCCTTTTCATGAAGAGATAACTAACCTATAATTGGCCCAGTTATAGTTCTTAACAAAACCACCTAGGGCCATTCAAGCAAGAGCGAACTTAATAGATTTTTTCATCATGTCAAAATAACTGGGAAAAAAAAATCTAAGACTGCTTCCATTTTAACAACAAATGCACTCACTGTATGATTCATAGTGCATTTATTACTAAAACATAGTGGCATACGAAATCCATTGACTAAGGGGGTGTTTGGCAACGGATTTACTAAGGATTTAGCTCACTAAATCCCGTAAATCCTACCGAACACCATCGGAGGATTTAGTACATTGATAGTAAATCGGTAAATCCATGAGCCATAAATCCGGATTTGTTAAATCCGCCGGATTTAACGAGATTCTGAAACGAACCTCAGCGGTATGGCGAGCTCGTCTGTCTCCTCCCGATCATTATTTCTTCGCCGCAACAAACATTTCGGTCCTCTTCTTCGTAGCCTGTGCATGGCGTGTATCTCTCATTCTTCTGAGGTAAGTTCTTCTTTGCGTGGTTCTTGACAACCAACGTTTAGGGATTTGATTGAGTGATCTCTTATCCTCTTCACTCTTCTCCCTCTTTCCCTCTTCCCATTTTCTGTTGCACATCAGTGAATATTTCCCTCTCATTCTCGACAACCGACCAAGGCTTCCTTGTTCCTCCTCCTTCTCTGAAAGCAAATCCCAGATATATGCAAAGGATTCCCCTTGTTGAGCTCTCTCCATAACCTTCACACTATCTATCTTGCTTATTTTTTATTTCAAAATTGGTTGAGTTTTCCAAAATTATACAATTTAAAATTTTATTTTTCTGGATTTCATTATTCAAGAAGGTTTCTTTCGCTTAAAAAACTGAATGATGAAAGGATTGCTTTGCATCTTATCTCATTAGATCTGCATGGATTTTGTCTTGAATGTTCTTATCTTTAAACTATTGTGAGTAGAAGTGGAAATGAAGTTGTAGATTTGTGAAATCCAATATTATTATTTTCGATGTTTTGTATGGAGAACTTTCGATTAATTGATGTGTTGTCTCATCGGTTTGGAGAAGTTGGATTGGGCTTTGGCTATATTTGTCTTTCTTCGTCATACATTTAAATCATCGACATTTAAAGTAAAAAATATATATGAAAAATGAAATGGGTGTATATTATCAAGAAAAATTCAATTGTATTATCGAAAATTTTGAAGTTAAAAAATTTAATTGTATTATCAGCAAAAAAATTTCTTATATCCAAATAATATAATATTTATTTATATTTGGTAATGAACATGATATCTTTTGTTAAATAATAAATTTTAATTTTAATATTTTATTTTTTTTATTTATTTATTTTTATATTTTAAAAATATTATTATTTAATTATAACAGACTTAAATCATCATATAACTTACCAAACATCTTTCTGGATTTAATAGGATTTAATAAATCATTACTAAACACTTTTCGATTTACACTGATTTACTAAATCCAGTTTTACTGGATTTACTAAATCCTACTTGAAATAAATCCAATCCGTTGCCAAACACCCCTAAAAGTAGCTAAGAATCTAATTAGTTTCAACGCAATCACCCATCCCTAGATCTCAATTGCAGAACAACGCTATTCAAAACTAGGTGAACAAAACCTTCAATTCACTTCAGACCTGATCCCTGGATCACGGTAAAGAAACGATCGATACAGAGAGAAAACTAACCAGGGGTCAGGGGTAAGTCTTCCAAAAGGTTGATGGAGAGAGTCCGGAGCTCGGCTGTCAAGCGGGTAACGTCTTCAGAGATAGCAGGTGCAGGGTACTTTTCGTAGTATCGAGCGAGAGAAGCCCTCGTGATCGGCACCAGACCTTCCGTCAAAGACGCCATTGATTCCAGGACACGCTGATCAGGAATTAGGAGATGATTCCCAAAACGTTACCCTAATTCTTCCTATTTGAGGATGGAGTGGAACGAAGATAAGCCGAATCAGAAGAGCGGGTGTTCTAGTCGGAGCATCCAATGGTGAAAAAATAACATCGGTGACTCGGCGGTTTCAGGCTTGTCAGAATATTAAATGGTGAAAGGTAGGAGGAAATACAGAGGAAGCCTAACGAGTTGGGTGTAAAACCGGCACGTGAGAAGGACCAGGCGATAACAGGAAAATTTGGAGTTGTGGGCACCCGAGGTAAAATAGGGATAACTTTGTAAAAATCGGACCGACATTAAATCGAAGATGTTCAAAATTTAATAATTTGATCGAAATTAAATCAGATAATTTAATTAATATTAAAATTAGTAAATATTTATTTAATTAAATATTAAAATAATATAAATATATAATAATAAATAAAATAAAATAAATATATAAATAATATTTTTAATAATTATTAATTTTAAGATTAATATAAAATTTAATAAGATATAATTATATCTATATTATAAATCTAATTATGTGTATATTAAATATATTTAAAATTTTAAAAATTATAATATAAATTTCTTTATATAAATATAATTTATTATAAGAATATAATTTATTAAAAGTATAATTTATAATTAAAATTTATTTTAAAAACCTCATAAAATATAACTAATATAAAAGTATAACATATAAAATATTTAAATATATTATTGATATGACACTTAAAATACTACTAGGCGAAGCGCGAATCTTGATGCTAAAAGCAAATCAAGTTGAAAGTGGTGATCAGCACTTAAAATATCACTAAACTTTGGGATATCGTTAAATCCCTAAAAGCTCTTAAAATATGGAGTGTTTAAATCGAGCCTCGAGCGATCTAACAAGCCCATGATCTCAAAATTCAATTTCATTTGAGCATTCAAATATTTAAAATACATCAAATGATCAAAGGGATCATCAGAGCCGTCCAGGAACTAGTGGTACGGGTTTTGATCATTAGAGACGCTACCTCCAATCTATAAATTTTCATTCTCAGAGAGCTCAAGCAGAGAGAGAAGATACTAAAAGCTTGAAGATCCTCCAAGCACATCGTTACCACTCGCTGCCAACCATCGCACGGCCGCCGCCGTCGCCACCGCCACATCCTCGCTGCGTCCAACCTCACGGCTTCCATCATGATGACCTTCATCGTCCGATATATCCTCGCTTCATCATCATTCGCTTAGAATTGTTACCACTCAACGCACTACATAGTTGCTCTTTCATATACTCAGTAATCCTATCGGAAGATTTTGTACTCAAACAGATACATAGTGGAAGCTTTTATCAGGTATTTTTCCCTCTTTGAGGTTTTCCACGTAAAATTTGAGTTTTGTTCACTCTTAAATACATGTGTGTTGGATTTCACAACAACTAAGGTGTAAACTTTTACTCTACCGAATCATTTTCAAGACGCAATAGTTTACGCCGTGGGAAGAACCTCTCAATCACAATTTATGTGAACACTCAGATATGGTCAATGCGCAATACTGTACAACGAGCCTCGCTCAACTCCGCCACTCTAATCAATTAACCGAGGACGCCAAGCTTTCGCCTCACTCTTAATGACGTGACTGCAAGGAAACCAGATAGGATCTCTTTAGAAGATCGTTCAGAATGGAAGAATCTCAAATGAGATGATCCACTTTTAGAGAACACAACACTCACCATGGCAAACACACCTCCCCCAAGATCGATCGTTAGCCGCGGGAGGACAAAATACTAATCTCCCTGATGATGAAGTTCCTCCGCTTCCGCACGGATGCGATCTCTCGACACGCCTTTCTACTCATCCATCAGTGCATAACCGACCGCTAATCCACCAATTATCATGGTAGCGTGCACGTTCGCCCCGTGACTCCACCCATGTTATACGTGTAATTAATGCTTAATACAAGATAAATTTCACCTTGAAGATAAAATCATCCTCCCCTCACCGCTATGAGAGTCATCACCTTTAAAGTTATTCTTCAATATGTTATTCGTATGTTTCAAGCTTAGCATTGATTCCTATGATGGGGCAATCACCCATATGAACATATCGACCATTACAGACCATCATGCATATCTAACGAGCTCTCACACTACTTTGTCGTCTTTCCAAGTTAACCTCGCGGGCAAGCTCGACTTGGTTCTATTCTCTCCAAGAGAATCTATCCATACCTTGCAACCGCAAGATTTTGTGTAACAGCCATTGAAACCAAGGATCATTAAAGATTCCTCCCATCTCTAACATTTGTCAAAATGAGGGTGAATCACTTAAAGAATACTTCCAACATTCTTCTCGAGCTCGCCAAATACTGGATCGAATTACTAAGAGGAGTTTTCTTGCTCCGCCCCGGCCTTTAATCGCCACTAATGTGATACGGCCCGCTTCATATTTTTGGTTCACCGCCTGAAGCAGATTACCAAGGCTAATGCCCATCAAAATAATTTGAACAATCCACATAAAAATGTAAAAGTGCTCTAGAAACACATCAACAATCCCATCAAGAAGCAACAAGGCAGCATGATCTCCTCCACACTCGTGATCAACGACGCAACCACTCGGAATACACACACCGCTGAACACATCTCGTTAACGCCTTGTTGTTATTCGAGATGAAGAGACCATCAAGTGGCCCATCAAAACCAAATTTTAAAAATCGAGCAATATTGTCACTTCCATCAAGTCATGGATATACTCAGGTGTAAACAACTTAAAGAAGAAATTAAGAGGCTCATTCCAGGGATATCTACGCCAATTTTGCAAAACCAACCTCAAAACATAACAACTCTGGAAACTGGGACAATCATCATAAAAATAACATAATCGCCAAATATAAGAAATTGAAATGAGTGGGTACTACTATCTAATAAAGTCATCGCCAAGAGAGTTAAAAAAATCTTGTATTAATCATCCATCACTTTTAATAACTCGACTTGAAGGAGTCCAAGTTTCACATCAAGATCCTCATCATCGAGTGTGACCTGTTATATGTTAAAAGAATTTTGATTGATAATGGGAGCCATTGATTTTTATTTTACTCCACCTTTCTTAGCATGGTCGTTAAGGAAAAACTTCAACCCACACAAGACCGCTATATGGGTTTGATAATCACTGCAGTGTGGAGGGGACAATCACCCTTCGCTATTCTCTCAGAATTTCAACAAGTCACTCCAACCATAGTGTCAAATTCAAAGATACAACGCTATATTTGGAAGACCCTCTCCAATCAATCTTCGGATGTCACTTCTCCTCATCTTAAGATAAAATTTCAAACTCCCATCGCAGAGTGGTCTGGAAATCAACACATAGACAATCATGTTACCTAAAACAAGCTCAACCATGCCCTTGGTGACCTTCAACATCGAATTTTAATCTTCAAGATAAAGAAGTACCTCAAAGGGTTTTCCTCAGAAAGACCTCGCCCCACTTTATCGATGACCAACCGCTTTATAACTAAAGATCCGAGGAAAAATCATCCCTAGAACTTGGAATATGGAAGGTCTCTAAAAAAGTGTTATATGTAATCCTTGGTGTATAAATATTATCTTTAATTTATCTTATCTTTTCCTCTCCACCTCTGTCTTTTGTTAACTCTCTAAAAATGTATCTCGCCCTTTTGTTAAGTTATGTGACAATATTGTATCACCAATATTATTAAAGTAATGAGTTTATGATTTTTTCTCACAAGCTTGTTTCTTCTTCATTTAATCCTCCCACTTGAAATATACAACTCACGGTATCTCAATCGCATGATCAATCCTGGGACTTGATGACCTCTTCCAACGTGTTAACGCCATCGAGCAAAGACTCGACAAACAATCGGATATCAAAAGGTCTGGAATTCCCACCTCCTTCCACACGCCATCTAACACCTCAAAACAACTCTGATGGGTCAAAATCTCGGATTCAATTCAATCTCTTCCATAAAGAACGCCATAGGTAATACTGACATAACCTGGATAGGTCAAAATCCTATGGATTCAATTCGACTTTCCATACAGCATCTTATCGTAACACTCGACAAACAACTGATAGTCAAAGATCTTTGCCGCTAACCATCGCTACAACCATCATGGTCACTCACTACCATTCGATATCGTGGCCATCTCTGATCACCATTGTCTCATTATCACCACTGACGCTCGTTCACTCCGTATTGCTAATTACCTCGCTGCCGCAACCATGGTTACCACCGCTGATACCATCGTGCCACTGACGCCACATCATAATTGCCACCACCATCGCCGCCGCTATCTCGCCAACTACTAACGCCGGCTTCATTGCTGATCATTTCCTTATCGCCGCGATGATCGCCCAACCCGGCCGGTCCGAGGTCGTTGACATCTCTTCGGAAAAGAGCTACCGATGAACCACGTCTTGATAAACCTGACGAAGGCGTTGCTGACGCTTCTTCGAAAACCAATGACGATTTACGCGCTGATCGCTTCCAAACTGGACACCACGAGGTACGCCTCTTTCGAGAAAACCGAATCGATTGTAAAACCTTGATCGCTTCCAAACCGGACGGTCGACGAGGTCTTACGCCTCGTTTCGAGGAAAATCAACAATTTATAGCAGCCTGATCGCCTCTCCCGACGAGGTTGATGCCTCTTCGAGGGAAAACCCAACGCCGTAGTATCACTGACGCCTCCAAACCGATCAACGGTCTACGCCTCTTTCGAGGAAAACTAACAACGCACGCGAAGTACCGCGGCCTTGATTGACTCAACCACTCTCAAGAAGAAGAGAAGACCAGGGCATCAAGTGTGTCTTCTCCTCGCCGTGGGATTTTATACCCTTCAGGCGCGGGTAAATCAAAAACCGCCAAACTGCTCAAAACCGCCGTTTGAACTTCCAGCGCCGCAGCGCCACTGGCCAGACACCAACCCGGTCGCTACCGCTCATCATCGGTAACCCATATCATTGCCGCCGGCTGAATTCGATTCAACACGCCACCACTTCTCGGCTCACCCACTAACCACGCTTCGCTCAAGGACCACCGAGTCGCTGTCGCACCCGCTAACTCTAATGCTGCCCGCGACCGCACGTGAGCACCCAGGTAGTGGCTCTGATAGCTCCAGAATCTCTTCTCGCGATACTTACACTCATGCTGCGACCGCTTCTATACACACGCTCCACGAAGACTGTTTCTCTAAAATACGTTAATTGACGCCAAATTTCATTGAAAAATTTTATCTTCAAGTATTGACATATATATATATATATATATATATATATATATATATATTTGGATGATTGAAATAATGATATCCAAAAATAGGGGGGCAACTGATATGACATTAAAATACTAGTAAGCTTAATCTTGCTAAAACAAACCGATCCAAGTTGAAACGGTATCGAGCACTTAAAATATCATTGGAAACTTTACCATATCGCAAATTCCTAAAAGTCTAAAACATGAAGTGTTTATATCAAGCGCCTCGACGTCTTCAACAAGCCCGTGATCTCGATGTCATTTGAGCATTCAAATATTTAAAATACATCAAATGATCAAAGGATCATCTGACCAGAAGAGCAATGGTTGATATATTTGAGACGCCCTCCAATCATAAATAAATTTCATTCCTCATATGAGGAGCCCAAGAAGAGAGAGGAGAGAGTCCTAAAGCTTGAAGATCCTCCAAGACAATCACACCACCGACTCGTCAACCACTGCCGGCCGCCGCCGGGCCGCCAGATCCTCGCGTCAACCTCTGCCGCTCCATCATGAACCTTCATCGCCGGGCCGATATTCCGCATCATCCGCTACACTACACTTACCAACGTAATCCTGTTCTTTCATATATATTGTAATCCCGCACGGAAGATTTTGTACTCAAATGACATAGTGGAAGTTTTAAGGCGATTTCCTCTTTTGAGGTTTTCACGTAACAACTGAGTTTTCTGTCACTCTTAAATATCTCATATTTATCAATAAAGAACTTTACTCTAAGAATATTTTCTAAGACGCAACAATTATTATAAATCATGATATATGTATCTTAAAAATATTTAATATTTAAAATTTTTGATAAGGTAGGTATAATTTTTTATAAAAATATTTAAATTACATATTTTGTGAAGTTTAATATTTAAATTTATAATTATTTATATACATAATACACAATTTTTATGCATTTATATATCTAATACCTAAACTTAAATATTTACTTAACATTTTCCTATGATTAAAAAGATGCATTTCACTTTTAAAAAGTGAATGATCATGATATTTTTGATGTGATATTGAAGATTGGGATATTATATAAGTAAAAATTAAAATTTAGGTGTTACATATATAAATACATAAGAATTGTGTGGCATGTATGTAAATCCCCTTTTTAAATTAGGTAATAGCTTTTTAATAATCATCGTATTTTAATAAATTTGATTCTAAAAAAAATTATCATAAAAATTTCTAAATAATAATAATAAAACAATAGTCAAATAGGCATGTGTCAGCAATAAAAAAAAATAAAACAATAAAAAATTTATCTCAAATAGATCCGAAGTTTAAATTATTTTATAAAAGTTGAATTAATTTTTAGCTCGAAGGTCAAATTATGAGCAAAATTTTTGACTCATTCTGACCTTCAAATAAATTTTAAATAAGATTTTAATTGAATTAAAATGGTTGAAAATATAAATATTTTTTATATATTATTTTAAATTTTATTATTTATATGTATATAAGTATATTAAATGCTTTTTAAAATAAAAAGAAAAAAATTTAGAGGCAATTCAATTCAAATTCAAGCCATCTTAAAATAAGTTGATTCGAATTGAGATGCTAATCAGAATCCAATTAATTTGATTTAAGAGCTGGTTTCTAAGTGGCTTAGATAGGTTTTGTCCGATTGCAACTTGACGCTATATCGGCCCAAAATTCGATTGATCTCACCTTTAAATATGATCATAAACTCATGACATGGAAATAGACAGTGATGTTGTTAGTGATCTAGATTTGTTGTAATCTCTATTTCTCAAGGGTTGGATGATTTTAAAATGCATTCATAAATATATTTGTAGTATATATATATACATATATATATATATATATATATATATATATATATATATATATATATATATATTTAAAATAAAAGAAGTTATTTTATTTTATGCAAATTAAATGTTTTAAAGATTTTGTGTACCTCTTTTAATACTATGTGAAGAAGATATTTATTAAGTAGATTTAGTAAATCCAGATAATGATTTAAGAAATGTAAATTAAAAGCGAGAAGTATTTAAATCGCTAAATTAAAAAGACTTTTAAATTATTCGATTTAAATCAATTTAAATAATATTTTAAAGAGTAAGAATATAAATAAAAAAATAATATAATATTAAAATTAAATTTTATCATTTAACAAAATATCATATTCATATTTTGATTCATGTATTTAGATATTAAATATTTAAATAGTAAAATTTAAATATTAGATAGATAGATAAATTGTGTGTGCATTCTCTTTTAAATGATTTAAAAAAGATTTAGAAATTCTCTTTGTAAAATATATTTTAAAATTAATTTTATGATAATATTTTTTCATGAAATTAAAGAAAATAAATGATTTATGCAAAAAAAAAAAAAATAGTGGAGGAGTTCATATGAAAGTTCATCAAATTAGGAAGAAATTGCATTAGATATATAATTGATTCAGGAAGAGGAAATTGAGATAGGAGGGGCTAGAGGCAAAGGGTATATGTTCTTAATCTTAAACAAAGAAGGACTCAATTTGTGCCGACCAGAAGATCAAGTTCACATGGTTTTGACGAGAGATTTGTTTGAAAACGGCTGGAGGACATCTAACAAATACAAAGACCTCATGACTTGTTGGAGAAGAACATTCGAATTTCGATGGAGTGACAATTTGATAAATGAATTATCTTTTTTTAAATAATTCGGATTTAAAGATTTATATTATAATATTAAAAATTATTTAAATTTATGGTTAGATTTACGATTTATGGCTAAATCCCTAGTAAATCTGTTATCATGGTGTGTCTCAGGCGGGTTGAATTGAGGTTGACGAATGATTTGACGAATAGGTTTGACCCGATTATTAAGCGACAAAACCTCAAACCCGAACCCAACCTGACTTTAAATCGATTGACCCGACACAGCCCAAATGATCTATTTATATATATTATAGACTAAAATTGGGTCAAAATTGAGTCAAATTCGGGTTCATGAATAAAAATCATGTCAATTTTAGGTTCATGGGTCAATTTCGAGTTGACCGGTCAAAATCAAGTCAATTTCGGGATGGTGGGTCAACCCGAACCCAATTTGAAATATTAAACGTGTCAATTTCTTTGACTCGAACCCAACCCAAAATTTATTTGGGTCAACCCGAACTAGAATTTTTCAAGTCGGGTTCGTATAAAGTTATCATTTCAGGTCAATTTTTGACACCCTTAAATAATACTTGTCAGCCAATAATAGTGGTGGGTGATAACACTGAGGGGCAAGTGACAATTGTGGTAAGTATTAGTGGAAAGTAGCAGCCACAACTTGAGATAGTGATATCATGGATTATTTGAGTAATTTATATTTGATTTACTTAAATAAAACTCTAAGGAACTTTAAAATTATTGCATTTATTATTTTATTTTATACTTCTAATACTTGTAACTAAATTGCCCCTATTATGAGTAAATGTGTGTTCAACTTTACTAAAAAAATTCAAATTCATGCTTAATGGCTTAAAATCCCTTGAACAATTATTTTCTTATTAAATGCATTATTTAATTATCAAATTTGTCAAATCCTACATGCACATATTGATTTCATTCCACATTTGTATGTGATAATTAAGAAGTACCTCACAATTTAAGCCTTTTTTTTTAATATTGAGCATTGAAACATAAATTTAACAAAGTCAAAAATTGATTCCAATAGTCTAATAATAATTTTAAAATAATTATCAACTAAGTTAGTTGGCATACACTCTTGAAGTTATCTTTCTCAAAAATTTATTTCTAATCAATAATTGTATATATTAGTTGAATATCATACTATTAAACTTTGTTAAAACATTAATTTTGGTGTCAAATACATGTCCATTAATCAATATTTTATATTAATGCTTTTCTTTTCGCTGACCAATTTTGTCTAACATCATCATTGGCCAATGTCCTATGAAGTATGACATTCATTAGTGCTCGATGTTTACTAACATCTAACATGTAATGTTTATCTACCATATCGCTCAATTTCTCTTACTACAAAAAGAATGACAAAACTAATTATTGACTAACATCCATTAGTGTCATACTAAACCACCCAATTGAGTTGATTGCTTATTGACTTCATCATTGTCTTTCATCTGTTGATCGAGGTCCATCGATTAACAATCTATTTTCTCACTGTGAATATTATATTTCATTCATCGATTAGAGTTCATTGACCATTGTATATAAATTAGAATCTAATTTTTGATGTCACACATTGCTCCTTCATCGAAACAAAACATCTGCCAATCAACATTGTATAATTCACTATCAAATAAAATCCATTAGCATTCTATACTAGACAACTAAGGTTGACCTTTAACATCAATATCGATCAATACTCACTATTTTTTGTTGACATCACCAACTAATTTAACTATGTCAAAATATAGTCTTTACTCAAGTTTTTATATTATATTATTATCTACTCCAATTGAGAGGAATGATGGAGCTCTGTAACCTTATCTCATAAACTTTCTCGCATGAAAAAGCTCTAATTTGTCTTAATAAGATATCATGGTTTGTGATTTTCTTTAACAAGCACTAATACAATACTAATAGTGACTTGATTATGTCATTTTAGATCATCATTTTAATAATTTGCAAATGAAGAACTCGAGTAGTTGTGACATTGCTTGTTTTAATGTAGATAGTGCAAATATGATGTTTGCCCTTACTCGCTCTTTGCAAGTAAGGTGAAGTCCTTAGTAATATAGTAATTATCATATTAGCTTCAATCTCAAATGTGTGAGGCATGTTATAGTTGTTAGGATCATAATAAAAACTTAAATAAAAGTACTTAGAGATGAGAGAACAAATATATCAAATTAAAATTTTGTACATGATATAAGTTAACATAATTTTGAGAGATTCACTTATGTCCATGAGAACATAAAACTTAAATATTCTACTACGCTTCAAAATAAGTACATGAAGGGGTTACACTTTACATGAATAAGAACAATATATCATTTTATTGGTGTTAATGATTAGGTAAGAATATAATCACTTTTTATGAAGATCACTTAAACGTGGAGAACAAGACGGTTGATGTTCTTCTCCTTCACCCATTTCTTTTCCACTGCTAGAGTTTCTTTCTCCATTCTATACGATGATAGTTATGAATAATTAAATGGGGTTGAAGTTTGAGTTAGGTAGCCATCATCTTCAAAAGTCAAATATAAAAGACTCTTGAGTTAATAGCTATAAATCGAGCTTGAAATATTTGTTCGTGTTCAGCTCGCTTAGTTAATGAATGAGCCAAACACAAGCCCAACATGAGTTGTTCACGAACAACAAACTTTTTTGATAGCTTTAATCTTGCACACACAAGCAACTTTTGACTTAACATATAATGCATCATCTATCTAAAGTTCTTAAACTTTTTTTTTAAATTTGAAATACCATAGAATATTCTTATTAAATTTTTGTTTAGTGAGGGATTCAAAACCAATGAATTTATCATGTGAACATGTAATAATGTAAAATTTATATTATTCTCATCTCAAAACAAATCTATTATTTTCAATCCCCAATCCTAATTAAAATTAGATCATCATATTTTGACTTGAAAGTTTTCTTTTTTTATTACTGTGCTATGTATTTTATTTTGTTAGATGTTATAATTTTTTGAACTTCTCAAACATCTTTCATTTACCATATGAATAAAAGGATTTAGATGACTATGGACACGGACGAGTAAAGATGAGAGCAATTTAAAGGTCATGAGTAATTCCTTTGACTCTTTAAGGAATGCAAGCGTGAGAAGGGATATGATGATATTGTTCAAATTTAAAAGAGATTGATTATTAAAACGTTGAGGAATTGTCGGATGAAGTATATGTTTTGTTATGAAATAAGTAATAATTTAAAAAATGTCTTAGAAATTATATTGGAACTTAAGCTGCATAGGCTCCCAATTTTTTTTTTTTTTTTTGTGAAATTAAAAACATAGTTAAAAATATTATTTATGAATTCAGTTTTTAAAGATTTTATAAGCATAAGAAAGAGTAGTTATGGGGTTATTTGGGATCAATTTTGCTTTGTATTTTTTGTTTTTATTTTTAAAAATATATTTATTTGATGCATTTTTTATTTTTTATTTTTTTATTTTCTAAAATAAATAATATTATTTTTAAAAATATTCAAAATAATTTTTAGATGTTTTGAATATTTAAAAAATAATATTTAATATCAAATATATTTTTATTTGGAATAAAATGTAAATAAAATAAAATAAAAAAAAATAAAAAACAAAAGTGATCCAAACAGCCTAAATTTTTATATGAAAATATAATAAATAATTCATTTCACTAAAAATTTAACTTCGCTGCGGCAGAATAGAGCTAAATAAAGCCTTATGAAAATGTTGTGAACTATTACTGGCCCATAACTGGCCCAAAAAGATTAACGCGTAAACACCGGCTCAAGCGATTGGTTTTCGTTGTTTTTTTTTTTTTTTAAAATGTTGAGTGCTCGATTAAATTTTTTGAAATTAGAGGATTTAATTATATGAAATTGATAAAAAAATTAAAAATTTAGTCAGTCAGTCAAATCACAATTCATTTTTGAATTAATCACAATTATATTAGACATAAAGTTTCTTATTGTCTCAACCACTAAAATATTCTAATGAAATTTCCTTTCATTAGAAAAAGTATTGATTTTCAATTGCTCAGTGCTTGATCCTTTCAGCCATTAGTAAAAGATTTGTTAGGATAGATATTCAAATCATTAGAATTTTTTATAATTTTATATATTTACTTCAAAGTAAATTCAATAAATTTATGGCTCAATTAGAAGTTAACTTAGTTAAGCCTAATGTTGTTATATTTTTTTTCGATGATAAAACCATAAAAGCTTATAAAGACCCTCACGCTCCTCAATCAGTCTAAATCCATCCTCTCTATTTCACGTGGCAGCAAATTAGTTTTATTTTGAAAAATATATAAAAAATATTTTAATTTAAAATATTCAAAACAAATCTCAGTTAAATTTGTTTTAAAATGAATATTAATTTTATTGAAAAATCTCCTAGTTTAAATATGAATCTTGATATATGTGAAAATCACTTAGAATCAGAATCTTAATCTTTCAAACTCTCTTTTTTTATCATAGAGCTAATATCAAATACGTTGATTATCTTGATTAGATGCGATTAATTCATTAGATCAAAATGCTAAAATAATTAAAAAACTTTGGGATATCGGTGATCCTTAAATAACTTATAAATATGAAATGTTTATATAAGCCTTGTGGCCGAATCTAACAAGCCCAAGACCTCTTAATTATGATTTTATTTAAGCATTCAATACTTAAAATATTTCAGATGATCAAAGAGATCATTTTGAGCCGTCCGATTTAGCGGTTTGAATTTTGCCTATATTTACATAAATATTATTCTCATAATCTATAAATAACAACTCATTTTTTACATGAGGGGGATTTAAGCTAAATAGGAGAGAGAGCTCTCATACTTGGAGAATCTCAAACCATAATCAAGCAACCTAATCGTCGTTGGACCCGCGTGGGCGCCGACAATCTGCCGTCGACGCACCATTCGGTGCACTGCGTTTGATCGCCGGTCACCACGGCGTGCCACCTCCCTATCATTGGATCTCGCCGCCGCCGCAATCCGGCGCCGGGCACCAATGGTATCACCGACATTCGATCAATCGTCGCCGGCCACCACCGCCAACTACTATCAGCATCGCCGATCGCCGATATCGCCGGTTATTACTACATCAAAAACCTTTTTTTCGGTCGAGTGAAGCTTTTCACATAACCTACTCTTATAAGCTATTCTTTTCAACTTTGGAGATATGATAATAATTATAACAACTACTAATATAGTGAGATTATCTCTAAGTGCTAAAGTGATTTTTTTTCATCTTGGATTTTCGTAAAATTTGATCTTTCTTTTCAAACTTCTTGGCTAATAAATCAAATTCCTACCTCAAATCTTCCTACATGCAACAAATATAATATTAGTTATTAACATATTATACTTATCTAAAACTGATTTATAGAAGTTAAATTTTATTTTATTCAACATTTTAATTAAAATATTCTGATTCCGTTTTTTAAATTTTCTTGGTTGCTATGACTAAAGGCTGTTCAAGAAAGAAAAAAAAGATTGCAAGCGTGCGGTACCAACCCGTAATAAATCTTTTCCAAACTTTATCCAAATACTAATAAAAAAAAAGAGAGTCTTTGCACCAGAATTCAGTCTTTGTTAAAAATAAAAATAATATCCACTATTTTTTAGTATTCGATATAATAATTTACTATTTAAGGAAAAAAATTTACATTAATATTGCTATTCTTTGTCCAAATTACGGCTCTGAAATATTTAATTTGTTAAATTCAATTAAGCCGAATAGTTAGAATAATAATTATGCAAATAAAAGAATGGCTCATTAACCTAAACGGTGATTTTTCTCGTTCAAAGTCCATTTGTCCAAATAGAGAATGCCATTATCATATGCTCATGAACTTATTAATTAAATGTATTATATAAATTCAAGCAAATTAGTTAAACAAACGCCTTTATATATAACTAATATAGCGCATAGTGTAGAATTTGACAATTTGTCCTACTTGTCTGGTTGTATGATAGAGTTTGTGCTTCTAGAAAGAGTTGTTATAATGTTTATAATATAATTTATTAAGGAATTTACATTCATATCATATAACTCTTATGTATTTAAATATTTAATATCTAAAATTTAATATTTATCTATGTAAATATCAAAATATATGAAAGATAAAGTATTTTTTTTAGAAAGTTAGGGGATGTTTGGGATCACTTTTGTTTTTTGTTTTTTATTTTTAATTTTATATTATTTTGGAAATATATTTGTTTAGAGTATTTTTTTATGTGATTTTATTTTTTATTTTTAAAAATAAAAAATGTTATTTTCAAAAATACTCAAAATAAGTGTTTTTAAAAATAATAAGTATGAATAAATAAGTTTATTTTTAAGCAAAAGATAAATAAAACAAAACAAATATATAAAATAAAAAAATAAAAAATAAAAAACAAAAGTGATCCTAAACCGACCCTTAGTATTAGTGATATTTTGATGTGATTTTAAAGATTTGAATATTATATGAGAAAACATTAAAATTTAGGTATTAAAAATAGAAGAATTACTATGATTAGATTCAAATCAAAATTTATATATGAATTAGATTTATGATTATTTTAAGATTTTATAATACATATTTTTTTTATCATCACTTTGAACAACATAATCAACATATTTAAAAATATTTACCCTTTTTAATAACTTAGTCACTCATTATCACAACCTGATACAAAATCTTCTACAACTAAAATTACACTCAATGTATTTAATTTTAGATTACTCAAATGGAAGCCTTTAGACTTTAAGATCGCCTTCCATAATTCAAGTTTTTATGAAACTCCCTTAGAGGAGGGCAATACATTTTTGAGTAATTAAAAAAAATATAAGAGAAATGATGAAATAAAAAGATATTCTATAATTATAGAGTATCTATTTTAAGTATAGCCTGTGGGCAAAAAATTTGAAATGAATTCATAAAATTTGTTCAAGTTTTAAAGGGAAGATTTGTTGGTATTAATTTATTTTTCTTTATTATTATTTCTCTTATTTTATTTTCTTTAGACCTAAGAGATTTGAGACTTTTTTTTATAGTATTTGACATATCTTAGTTTATAGAATATTATTTCTGATGTCTTATAAATTAGCTACACTTAAAATAACTTTGCTATAATTTGCTAAAATAGAGCATATTTTCTCTTCTTAAGTGATCTTAAATTTATTTTAGTTGAGCCACATATGGTATTTATTATTTTATATGTTTTCATAGTAGAAATTTTTAAATAATTTTTGTTAATGACATTTGCTTAAAGCTCTCATAAAAAGAAAGAAAAATGGATCACTGATCTATGATTTTGTAGGAGGTTGTTAGCATCCATGTGGTGGGGACTTTTTAAATAATATAAATTTCATTAATTAAATTGAGATTATTTGAGAAACTATTATGTGAGTGTCATAAGATCATGAATATATATATATATATATATATATAATATAATATAAGAAATAAGTCTCCCAACAATTCAAACAAAAAAAAAAAACATTATAGACAAGATTATTATAGCCTTCAATTCTTTTAAATATAATTAAATTCTTAATCATATATTTAAGTAATTAAAATATAATTAATTTATAAGTTTATTTGAATGAAATATTTACTACTCAAAATTTTATGACTAGTTAATTTTATTTGATATTTGAATCAAATAAATTCAAATTAATTTTATTTTAACTAATAAAAAGGGCAAATTTTTATAATATTTTTCAATGAAGTATAATGTATAAATAATATAATTATATTGAAATCATATTTAATCATCGTAACGTTGACACCTTAAACTGTCCTCATTGTTTTCTTCGCTCATGCTATTTGGATAAGATTCCTTGAAGTTATTTAAAAACGTTCGTACTAATCTATATAAACTATGCAATAACTATGTGACGTTTTTTTTTTAATGGGTATCCACCTAACATTTCACTTATCTTGTCGTTGGAGATGTCATTATAACTAATCTCACGATGATCTAGAGCTACATTCATCACTCATATATATCGGATCCTCACTTATTTTTCTCATCTTAAATATAAGTGCCTCCGCCCTAGAGAAATTCAAACTCAATCTGAGAAGTTTTCGATTATATCCGCTCAACAATTAAGTTAAGAAATGATGGGTACTGTGTTACATTTCTGAAGTAACGGGAAGTCGCGCTCATCGTGTCATCAAAACAATATAGTTGTCCACCGAAAATTACGCGACCAAGACTGTAAATTTTATTATTCTGACATGATCACAATTTTTTATATAGTTTTATCATTTTTTTAATTAAATAAGACAAGAATTAGTCTAGAATGTTCGTGTAGTTCCAAAGTTCGGCCGGTGGAAATCAAAACCAGCCGAACCAACAAGTAAACATACCGTACCAAAATATTTGAGCCTGTTTTATATCAATTTTATTTTATAATTTATATTATTTTTTAAAATATTTATTTTAATATATTTTAAAGTATTTTTATTTTTTAAAAATATATTATTTTAAGAATATTTAAAATATTTTATAAAATATTTAGAGTTTTTTTAAAAATAATTATATTATCAAATATATTTTGTTTTAAATTAAAATATAAATAAAAAAAAATAAAAGTGATCATAAAGGTTCCTTTATGAGAAATCTAAGAGGCTGTTTGTGATCATTTTTATTTTTTGATTTTGATTTTAAATTTTATTTTATTTATATGTTAATTTTAAAATATATATATAATGGTGATATCGATAATTATTTTTAGAAATATTTAAACCTTCAAAAGTTATTTTGATTATTTTAAAAAATATAATTTATCTTTAATGTATATACACATCAAACAATCATTTTTTAAAATAATATAAAACAAAAATAAAAAGCCATAACATAAAGTTATTCTCTCATAAGTTTTGTATAAAACATTATATCAAAATTATACTATGTTTCTTCTTTCATATATTTCAATTGATCCAAGCAATTAATGAGAAGTCCATTTCCACTATCCCCACCATAAGGATTCTTTTGGAAAGACTCGCAAAATTGGGCTCTCTAAACATAAATCGAGAAAGAGACCTTCCCCAACTTTTTTCTTACATTTAATGTAATAAAAATCTCTCGCATTTATAATGCTTCAAGTACTTCCAATGTCAACATCATCTACACCAAAGGATACTATAAGCTGAAAATGACAAACATTGATTTCTGTTTGATTGGTGCAAATGAGTTAGTGAAGCTAAAGCATGCTTCAAGTTGGCTTGAAGTTGACTCTTAATAAAAGCTTTTTGCATGTTATTTATTTATTTATTTATTTTTTTGGATGCTTAGTGACAATTACATTCGTCGCATAATCGTCCATCTCGATATCCGTCTACCGCCTTGGAGAGGATCGAACGCGGTCCGGGTTGGCCGGGCCACCTGATAAGAGACGGTGGGTAGCTTTTTACATGTTAGAAGATTCACAAGAACACAAAAGTGAAAAATTATGTTCTAAACATTCATTGAAAATTATAATCACACATAAATAATGAGATTTCTTAAGAGATTTTTTATATTTGTGAGTGATCAGTAGCCTATTTATTGATGAGGATTGAAATTGATGTAATGAGTTGAAATCACAGTATAATTAGATGTAAAAAATATAGGATAAATATGCTTTAGTTAGTTTTATAGCAAGTGAGATAAGTTTGAAGTTAGCTTTTGATTAGAAAAATTGTGAGAGAATTTTCTTATTCATGCGTCGACAATTACCTGGTAAGTTGAAGGGTACTCTAGGCAAGCTGATAAGTTAGTTGGGTGAAAACCTAATTAGCGTACAACTCTTTTTTTAGTAGGAGAGGGTGATTTAGGGCTCGTTTGATTGAGTTTTTAATTTTTAAAAAATTTATTTTCAAAAAAATTGTTTTAAAACTGAATATATAAACACCGTTCTGAAAAGAGGAAACTGACGTTTTTTAAAAAGTGTAAAAAATCAAATAGATTTTAAAATTTATTAATGCCGTTTTGTAAAATGCGACGTAGTAAAAATGTGGAATCAAATGAGGCTTTAATTTCTATCTCAATTGATCTTTTAGCTCTATTTCCTGTACTAATAACCTAATTATTATATTGGATGTTGTATTTATTGTATAATTCATATCAAATATTTGATTATTAAAATTATATTAATAATTTTCAAAATATTTATCATCTATTATGAGTGGCTCTCATATGATGGAAGACATTAATCTCTTGAGTGAACTCATAATTTTAATATTAGTTGCTGAATTAGTGCTAATTCTATTTTAAAGTTCTTTCCATTAATAGAATTAATGTAATTCTTAAGTTGCTTGATCGACATTCAATTTGGACACTCATATTTGTTTTAAACTTAGGAGTTTCTAATAAGCATGGGCAGTCCTATAAGAAATTTAATAAATTTTTATATAATTTAAGCAATTCAATAAAATCTTTTTGTCCAACATTTAAAAAAATTAAAGATTTATTAATTTTGTCCATCCTCATGGAAGAAATTGATTCCACCAGTAACAATATCTTAAATATTTAAATTAATTTATAATCAACAACTTTTTCAATATAATTTTGATCTTCACTGTGACTTGATTATTTGACTTGACATCTTTAGAAATTAGAAATATAAATTTTAATTTTATTTATATTGAGCGTGAAAATAATTATTTTAATTATTATAATCATTTTTTAATTAAAAAAAAATCAAAATTTAGGATTTATTTGAGAAAAATATAATTATATGAAAAAATATTAAGTTATAAAAAAATTTCAATAAATACATATATTTTTTATTTTATAAAAATCAAATCATAACTTTTTAATCATTATTATAATAAGCTAAATCAAATTAAAAAATATAACTTTTCTATTACAAATTTTTTAAAATATAATAAAACATAATCAGAACGTAATATCTAAACAATATTAAAATTACGATGGGGCACCGTATTACACAGCTATCGTCACCCAAACGAGATGTAAACGCCGATTTTCTCTCTTTTTAAAATGGCATTCACATATATTATTTAAAAAAAAATTAAAAATTATTTTAAAACAATTTTTTTTTAAAATTAAAAGCTAAGCCAAACGAGCCCGTAAACTCGCCAACAGGCAAGCCTTTAATTTTTTTTTTTTTCCAATTTTCTTGAAATATGGTATTTACACAATCACTGCTCCCATGCTCCCGAAGAAATATATTACAGAGACCAATGGAAGCCGAGCAGGACCTCTTTACCCTATCAGTTCTTCCCGAACTCGAAGCAGAAAAAATGCCACAAAACCAAAACCCTAATTTTCTTCTTTTTTTTAAAAGGAATTTGGATCCTTCATTTTCTTTTTTCTGAAAGCGAAAATTTCACGTGACCGTCTTAACCAAGCTTTTGGATCCAAACATCTCTTCAAGTAAAACAACAAAAGCCATAGCTACAGCGGCATCAAATCCAGGCTGAACGACGAGTCGAAAAACATCAAGTCCAAAATCCACCCCACCTACCTCCTCCTTTCGCCGGATCTCCGCCACCGCCATTCGCCTCTCATCATACACAGCGCAGCAACGCTGTGCATATGATCCCTCGACCTCGTACACCAGACCGCTATCTGAACGGGTCACATGTGCCATCGACTTAGGTTGCAGGAAGTTCACGTGCTTCCTCACGGAGAACCGCGGGTTCGCCGACTCCTCGCCGTCGTAGATCACCCAGTGCTTTCCCAAGCTCAGTTTCTGCAATCAGAAAAGAAAATCAGGTAATTCTATCCCCGATTTAATAAAGCCCCATGGTAACTTGTCGGTATCAAGTATTGATTACTTGGATTTTACCTTTCGACGGATTGTGAGGAGGGAATTTCCGGCGGCGTCCATTAGGACTATCTCTTCCTTGTTGGATTTGTCGTATTTGTCGACGCGGAAGACGAGATTACCTTTGGCGTCGAAGACTGTGAAGCCTTTGCAGTTGAAGAGAAGCGATTTTCTCCATACTGTAAGGGTCGCCGGATGAGCCGGCGGCGGCGGAGGATATTGGAAGTCGGCAGGGGTGGATACGGTGTACTTTGTGGATTCAACTGCGTTAGCTTTAGGGTGGATCCTATTCGTCATTCAAGTTGGAGGCGGTTTTTCCGTCACCGGAATCCAGTCGGAGATGAAGAGAAGCTGTGGAGGAAAGTTGGAGAGATAAATGATGCCAACCAGCTGGAGTTGCGAGGGCAAATTTATAACGTCCTGTGGACGAAAGTGCCCTCCTTTACTGCGAAGGCTTGAAAACACCTTTATTCCTTGGTGCTTCACTGTAAGTGAGGTTTATATTTAAGAGATGTTTGATTGGCTAAAAAAAAGAAATATAGCATAAAAAAAAATTTATGATTATTTAGATGAGTGTAAATTAAATTCAAAAAAATATTTGTTAGTATTCAATTTAAGTAAAATAAAATTAATATAAAATTATTGGCGGGGGCGACACGTGAATACAACCTACGAAGATGGGTGGTGGTGGACGATGATGCGGCGGTGGCGAGCAACGGCCGAAAATCTTCTACCAATAACGGGTGTCAGGGACCGACAATGGGCAATGACGGAAGGGTGGTAGGTGGCACCCTCATTTTACATCGATTGTTGTAAAGTAAAATCACTTAAATCAAATAAAATTCTTTTTCACTAGATTTGAACTGCTAAGAGGTTGTTTGGATTGATGAATTTTGAGTATAAAGTAAAGTTAATGCAGAAGATTTTTTTTTTATTTGACATGGTGCAAAGTAAAATTCTAAAGTAATGTAATGTATTTAAAATATATTGAAAGAGTTAATTTTGATGTATGATTTGATGGAAATTCCAAATAGATCGGCCAGAAAAGATATCCATCGCCGACAATAGTGGTCACCGCCTGCTATCGCCTCCGCCAGCCTACCAGCTACCATTGCTGGCAGCCTCCTTCAATCCCTACCATCGGCCATTGACTATCGCTCGCAACAGACAGCCTTTATCACTATCATCCATAATCTCATAATTATTTTACATTTATTCTACCAAATAGAAAAAAGAAAAACTCATGTATTTATAAAATTTTCAACTAAATAAGTTTTTAGTAATCTAAATATATTACTTTCCTTTTATACTGTATTATTTAATTAAATATCTTTATATTGAGCAGGTAAATTAAATATCTTTATAAAATAAATCCATCGACATCAAAATTATTTGATTTCAGTTTAATTAAATTTAAATTAAGTATTTAATAGAGTGTTTTTAAATATTAACTAAATGATTAAATAATGTTTAAACTTGTCATGTTTATAATTTAATTGAGCAGATGAGAGAAATCTAAAAGTTTAAAATGACTCAATTCAAAGATTAACTTAAATGCTGTAAAAATGATGAACAAAAGAATCAACATTGATTTTTTGATGTAATTTTTTTGATAATTTAGCTAAATTTACTAAAAATAACTCTATCAAAATTTCATAAATAAGATCTGATTTTCAACGTGAATAAGAGAATATTCAAAACCCAAGCACACACTCTTGAAGAGAGATTATAGTCAACTATAATTAATCAGCGTCAACCACCTTCATTGATTGTTGTAGCTTAGTCATTATCATACTATTGTTGTAATCTTATTATTCTCAAGCTATTGTTATTCAAAATGCATATTTTGTATAAATTATTCAATAAAATGCTAACTAAAGAGAGAAAATATTCAATTCCTAAATTCTAACAAAGAACTAATAAAAAATATTGATCCACCCAAGTAGATGCATAAGTTTATTCCACTCAATCCTGTTCTTCGACGTATAGATGTATATAAGAGATTTGTTGATGATAATTAAATAATGATAGTCAGATGATGATGATCATATGATAGTAATTATGGGTTATAAAATGAATTACTGATAATAATAGTTATTGTTGATGATCTTAAGTATCATAAGTCTATAAAATTTTATAATTTTTATATCTCTAATCCCACTATAATATTATTTTTTTTTACAAGAAGAATCACAATCTATTTTTAATTTTTAGAATATCATTTTGACTTTTAGCAAAAATTTTAAACACTTGATCAAACCATCTATATTAATTCCCTCTATCTTAGACTATATTTAAGCATTAATTATCTTAATATATTATAATTATGTAATTATAATCTCATTAGATTTCTTTTATAAAAAAACTTGATTTAACTATAAATACATGATATTTGGAGGTGATTTGATCTCTTAAATAGTGTTTTGAAGTTTCCAAATATTCCTCGAGTATTGATTTGGACTCATTTAGATTCAGATCAAGACGCTTATGATGCCATCGAATTTATCTTTAAAAAATAATCAATTTGTCTAAATTTTAATTTTTACATATATAACAACCTAATCTTCAATATCACATCAAAAGTATTATCATCACTCACTTTTTAAAAGTGAAATATATCTTTTAAAGTATTGGAAAATATTAGATAAATAAATATATAATTTTAGGTGTTAGAAATGTAAATACATAAAATTTGTGTGGCATATATGTAAATCTTTCAAATATTTTTATTAAGTTCATCTCATAGAGGCATTCATTTCTTCTATGACTGTATTGAAAATGGAGTTAAAATCATCTTGGAGTTGATTTAATTTTTTTTTGGTCAAATATTCGAATGCTTTAAAATTTGAAAAGTGCATTAATATATTTGATCAAATGAAATTTCTTATAATTTATCAAGACTCATTATAATTAGATACATAAACAAAAGATAACCTATGTAATGTAAATATTGGTAATGCATAACTGAATTCAGTTGAATAAAATTTATAAAATATTTATTTTTAAGCAATTTATCATCATAATATCATTATTATAAATTTATCAAAGGTTCATGATAATTAGCATTAACGAGTATTTGATATATATATTCAAATAAATACTTGAAACTTTAAAAATATATATAAATAAATTTTTTTATTTGATTACAAATTATTGTTTTCGCAGGTTAGATGTATAGAATAAAATATAATGATTATTGATGTAGAATATCATGAGGATCCAAAAATTAGAGCTCAAGGTCCATTTACAAGATCTCAAGCTAAAACTCAATAAAATTCAAGAAAGAAGAAAACTTAGCCCATTAGCCTGCTAAGGCCAATTTTATGATTTCATCTTTTTTTATTTATATAATTTTTAATTTTCTTCTAGAAACTCCATGTTTGAAATTGTGCATTTAAAATTCAAAGTGACAGTGATGGTTGAATCCACATAAAATAATAGATATGAAATTGGTGGATAAATAATGAGGTAATTTAACGCTTCATTAATGGCCATCCACCTTTCTCCATGTTTTGAATTCTTTCAAAGATGCAGTAATGGTATAAATAGCCTCTTACCGGAAAGAGATCTTTCGACAATTACAAAATTTTGAGTTATTCTTGTGGTTTGAGAGCCTTTATGAATTCTTGGTGGGAGCGCTAGTTATCCAACATATCTTCTTCCTTCATCTCCAATTCTCACGTTTTCTCAATCTCATTAAAAGAAAGAACGCCCACCTCTATTAATTATCATAATCAAATGCTAGTTTATTAATTATATTCTTTTAAATTAGATTATAATTACCATTATTTATATTATAATAAGAATATGGATGAATAAAATAAATAAGAAAATAAATAATTATTTTTAAATATTACCTATCATTTTTTAATATTAACATTTAATATGACTAGATTATAACAATAACTTTAATGTGAGATTTTTCTATTTTTTTATCATGTTGCATTTATCATTTTAGTACCCATCATATATTTTTTAGGATATTTGAGGGAATTTAATCACATATTCTCACACACAATTCATGTATAAGAACTTGAACTCAAGACCTCTTGGTTGAAAGTCAAAGCTCTCAACTCTTAGACTAAATTGTCTTGCACACTATATTTTACTATCTGCGATTTGGAGGACCACCGCTTGAGAGAAACATAAAAATACTGGGTTATTTTAAAAGAATAAAGCTCATCTTTTAGAATAGACTCAAATATTAAGTGCCTGTAATTGTATTAAAAAAATAATAATAGAGCTATTAAGTAAGAAACTATCATATGAAAAATTGTCAAGTATATATATATATATATATATATATATATATATATATATATATATATATATATATATATATATATATATATATATATTAATTTTATAAAAATTAAATTATAATTTTCTGACATCACAGATAATCAGATAAAATTGAAAAGTATAATTTTTCGATTACAAATCTCTCAAAATGCAAGTAGAACATAATTCCAAATAATACAGTCGTGCATTTTCGCACCATATTATCACCGCATCACTCTCCCAAATGCATTCTAAGTTGAAGTCATTTAATTGAATAATTTTTTTTGGTAAAAACAAGTGATCTCTGGCCTACTTTAGATGATACATTCAAATCAAAGATAGAAGAAATAAAAATAAAAATAAAATGAGTGCTTTCAATGTGGTTTTGTAAAATTTTATTTTTTAAAATTAAAATTATTAATTTTGGGAATTGTGACATTAAGATTCGCTCTAATTCAAATGGGCCATAAGCAGATTAAACATAGCAATTCAACCACTCCGTATTATTTATTTCCCAATTTAATAAATAGATAAAAAAATTTTCTTCTTAGATATCGCAAGTTTATCGCTCGTCATAAATAAATAAATAAAAAATTTACGTGCATATTACGTAATTTTTTATGTATTTAAATATCTAATATTTAAAATCATATCGAGGATATTATTAACTTAATTTTTAAGAATGAAAGATATTTTCTTAAATAAATTTTAATATAATTGTGTTTCTAAAATATTATATAAATAAATATTAAAAATTACACGCTAAAATTTAAATACATAAAAATAACGTGATATGCATATAAATTCTTAAAAAGAATTTATGCTTGTGTCTCAAGATGCACTAGGTGGTTCACGATGCAGGATTTTTCTTTTTTAATTATGAGGATAAGATTTCTAAAAAAAAATAAAAATAGGCGAAGCTTCGTCCACATAATGGCCGGCTGATCGCTAATCAATTGAAAGTGGCGGCAATTAATAAATGATTAGCATAAATAATTCATCACTTAACAAATAAATTAATAGCAACATGAGATAATTCACTTGGAAGGGGCGTTGATTAAAACAGCTTAATTATATGCTCAGGAAATGTGGTTTACCGAACACCTAATTTGTAGGGCCTGCTCAGGAAATGTATTTAATTTTATTTAGTTTATTTAATTTGCAAAAAAATTAAAAAGAATTTAATAATAATTGAAAAGGATAAAGTTTATAAGCTCTCCTATATTGTTTCTTTGATAAATATAATAAAATTGAAGTTTTAAGATATTAATTAGATGGACTGAAAAATTTAATTATAGAAAAAGAAACTCGTATGCTATAAGATTAAAGGGCTGTTTAAGATCGGTTTTATTTTATATGTTATTTTTTTAAATTTTAATTCAGAATAAACTATATTTGATATAAAATTGTATTTAAAATATATCTATATATCTATATATGTATAATAAAAAATAATCAAAATTAAATCCCGGAATGGATAATACTATATTCAAACTTTTACGATAAGATCGAACCGAGTTTTTAACACCCAATTATTCAGGAGGTTGTTGTTGGAGTGTGTATGTGTGTTAGAGAGAGAGAGAGAGAGAGAGAGAGAGAGAGAGAGAAATAATTTATTTTAAAGAACAAAAAAGAGAGGAGTTGGAATAATACTTTATTGTATGATAAAGACTAGATTAAATTCGGTGATGTTTTAAATGTTTTGATGAATAATGAGTATCAAAGAAAGGATTGACTTTATCATAAAGTACTACAAGTGAAACATTAACAATATTTAGTGGTGGGATAAATAATAAAAATATATAGTAAATTTTGTAGGTGAAACACATCTTATTGAAATTAATAGAAGAATCATCATGAAGATGTCCTTGATAAGGACAAGTCAAGTGCAAATGTGCTATCAGAGAGAGAGAGAGAGAGAGAGAGAGAGAGAGAGAGAGAGAGGATATACACTCTTTAATTAATATAGGTAATGATTGATAATTTTTTGGTATAATAAGAACAAGAAAGAGAGGAGTTGGAAGAAGACTTTATTGTATGATAAAAATAAGATTAAATTCAATGAAGTTTTAAATATTTTGATGAATAATGAATATCAAAAGAAGGATTGGCTTGATCATAATGTACTATAATTAAAATATTAATAATATTTAGCAGTAAAATAAATAAAAAATATAATAAATTTTTGTGGGTGAGACATATCTCATTGAAGTTAATAGAAGAATCATCACAAATATGTCTTTGATAAGGGCAAGTCAAGTGTAAATGTGATATAAAAAGATAGCAATACAAAAGAATCAATATTTCTAATTTCATCTTCAAGCAGCCCACATGATAGTTGGATTTTGGACACTGGATATCCCATTAAATGTGTCCAAATTGATATTAATCTCAAAATTTAAGTATCACAATAGATGAGTTCTATTGACGAGCAATAACAATGATTGCCAAACAAAATGTATAAAAATAATATGCCTAAATATAATACTTTAAGACTCTAGCATACACTCTTAGGGCTTATTGGAGATAAGACTCCAAAGAATGTGCATAAAAAGCTTATTAAAAAGTATCATGCAATGAAAACTTACATTTTATGAGTATTTTGTCTTAGTAAAGAAAACAAAAGTCAAGCGTAACATTGTAATTCAATGAAATTAGAGGATGTTGGATTGCATGTGCACTAATTTGTGAGACCTTCTCAAAATGCTTCTCTACAAGGCAATTATTTATTTGTAGTTACTATCAATGACTTATCAAGATATACATAGGTATACATCATGAACACGATAAAGTTCTACATATCTTTATTAAAATGATGAAAATGATAAAAATATCATATGTAAGTTCTATATATCATTATTAAAATGATGAAAATGATAAAAATATCATATGTAAGAAAAATGAAGAGGCTCAAATATAGTAATAGAAAGAAATGCATGTCATGTATATAGTAAATTTTTTAATTAAGTGAAGGAATAACTGACCATTTATTGTACCATGTATGCCATAATAAAATGCCATGGTATATTGAATAATAGTACTTAGATATATAAGGTTCAATATATGTTATCCCAATTTAAATTGTGTAAGACATTTTAGGAAGAAGCTTTATCATATGTCTCTCATATTATCAATAGATTCAAAATCATCATTGGATGAAATAAATTCATTTTTATTATGATTAAAGTGCATATTTTTATGAAAAAAATAAAAAATAAAAAATAAAATGTGATCTTTAGATAAATAAAAAACTATTTCATGATTTTAGTGGAGTTAAATAATGTTATTTATGAATCTTGAGTTTCAAAAAAATTATAATAATTTATGAGATTATCTTTGATAAATATGTGATGCCGAAACAAATAACTTTTGAGATATATGATAAAAAAGCACTCTTTTTAGCTAGTTGAGTTTAAGATTTGTCTAAATTAAAAGCAAATATTAATCATTTTACAGATGCATATGATAATAAAAATAAATCTAAATTTTGGCGAAATAATCAGAATCATCACTAACATTTGAGATTAGATAACAATTAGAATCTATAGCGAGTAAGGAATAAAATGAGAATAAATATTCAAATCATTTCAAAGTATAATGAGATAGAAGCCTATCTCTTTTAATTATCAGAATAGATATTCCATACAATTAGCACAGTAAATGCCTGTTGAAATATATGTTAACCTGGTAATAACTATTATGATTGTAAGAGTTAGATGATTTATCATAAGGATTGTTGGAAACCAGCTCGAACACTATAAAAATAAGATCTTGAAGATTTTTATCTATTAGACATAACAATTCATAAAAACTATGGTAAAGAGTTAGCTAATTTCTATCTATCAATAAGAATTATTTTAAAATAATACTCAAAATTATGCTCTTATACATCATTAAAGGCATTGATACAATGAGATTTGGTCAAGCTCACTATTACTACTAGGGGTTTATATGCTAGTTGGACAACATAAATAGGATGCCTTGAACTTGTATTATCAAGAAAATCCTAGTAAAGCTATGGTGGAGATCAAAATTTTAATATGATTATTAAGAAGCCTTGCATTAGTGCTCTCAAATTGACCCACCCTATCCTCCTATTTATTTGATGAAAGGCAAACTTTTTGGTATAATGGTACTCTCTTTTGACCAATCTCTTTTAAGAGTTGAAATATTTAGCCTTGATGCTTCTCCATCCTACAAATGATACCCTCCAAGGATAAGCCTGAGGACTTTCACTAATTAGATTATAATGTCCTTGATTGAGGGACTAATTTTGTCATTATATCATTAAATAATTATTTGTAAAATATTTCGATGTCTCTCAAAAACTACACAAGAATATTACATGATACAAAATTAGTGCATATATAGTGGGGCTTTCTTATCGTAGTATTACATAACGATCCATATACACATATAAGAGAAATTCAAAAAGAAAAAAAAAAAACTTTTTTATGTGAAAATATAAAAAGAGAAAAAAAGTTATATGAGCTTGGCCCAATTAGAATAATCAAACATATAATTAAAGAATTCAAAAGTCCACTCTTTCTTTCAATTGCATAAGATGAGATCACAAAGTATGGATTAATATATTTAACCATTCATAAATTTGGTATTAAAAAAAATAGTAAAAGCAGATAATAGTAATCAAGAGATGAAAATAACTTAATATGTTTTAGTATTATCAGTGGATGATGACAATCAAGAAATGATCATATATGAGTTTTTCAACTATCTAAGCTTTTTTCAATTGTAGCTCACTTTCATGTGAATAACAGTTCAATTTATAATTTTAGGAGTGACATGTTGATAATTTTAGGCAAAATCTTCAAACACTATCATATGACCAATAATAATTTTCTCAATTATAGATCATTTTTAAACATTTATGTGTCTAAATAATATAAATTATGTGATCTTAGACTCATTAAATTTCTCTGATCAAAACATTTATTTTGATTATAAATTTATTAAAATTAAATTTAGAGTAATTCAATATTTAATTTCATTAATTTTCAACTCCATTGAGGTTAGTACTTAATCACATGAATTTTCTATTTATATATATATAAATATTTTTTTTTTTATAAATATATAGTTGATCATGTATTTATTTGTAATTGTCTAATTTAATAACTGAGCCCAAAATTTTATTGAGGTCAATTTTTTGAATTAATTAATGAGTTGAATTCAATATAATTACGTAACCACTCATTCTTTAATCACAAATATCGCAATCCCCCTCTGACAGCTTAAGTTGCGTTGTCACGATTCACGGGCTTTACGACATGCAATTGGCCCGACCAAAATGACCATCAAATAGAATAATAGATACCCATCATCTCTTAGCTCGATTAATGGACGAGTGTGATCAAAATCTGGGATGATATCTCCAGTGATAGGCGCTAGAATAGGGGGATTACGTGTGGATGATGAATTTGACGCGCAGGGATTAATACTACATCCCCACCCATGGGTGGGGTGAATGCCCTTCAAAAAAAAAAAAAAAAAAAATCGATAAACCTACCATAAACGAACTATCCATAGATGATCAAAAAGCACGTTCGGAATTGAAAAAATAAAATAAAAATTAAAATGTTTTTATTATCTCAAGCATAGATTTTAATATATAAGATAAATAGGGAGAAGTAATTAGGATGTCATTATTATCATTAAATTGTGATTAATTTGCCACACTTAGAAAGCGACGTGACGACGTCCCCTGAAGATGAGGAAGATGGCCCATAACTCTGTACTTATCAAACCATTTCATGATATTAATTAGGCTGAACATAATTAAGTTACACTTGAAAAAAAGAATTAAATTAT
This sequence comes from Cymbidium sinense, assembly GCA_021442155.1. Taxonomy (NCBI): domain Eukaryota; kingdom Viridiplantae; phylum Streptophyta; class Magnoliopsida; order Asparagales; family Orchidaceae; genus Cymbidium; species Cymbidium sinense. Next base: position 4,246,149 of record CM038217.1, read on the forward strand.
GCGCCTCCGTTAAAAAAATATTTTCTCTACCATGGCATATAAGTAAATAAAAAAGAGTTTACATATATATCCCACAATTATTTCATATTTATATACTTATATTTAAGCTTTAATATTTACATACATAATATTTAAAATATTAATATCAGATTAAAACATCAATATTCCTAATTATATGAAACTTTAGTTATTAGAAATTAAGTATATAAGAATTGTTTAGTATGTCTGTATATTTTCTTTAATAAAAAGCGCATATAAATTAAGTGATATATAAATCTTATTTTTTCATGCATTATTTTACATTTATTATAATTGTACTAAAATTTTTTATATACATATTAGATAAGTGCTTGAATAAATGACACGTGATAGTGATACTAATTATATATGAAACTTAAATTTACAAAAAAAAAAACCTTATAAGTTTTAATATAATCTTTTGGATCCAATATCTAAAATACTACTATAGATTAAGATTTAATCCAAGGATTAGTCTAAAATATTCTCTTTAGTGGTCAAAATTTATAAAAGATTAGGTTGACCTCATGAAGAGATAAATGATGAATTAGACAAAGTTAAGAGAATGTAAGAGATCATAATTAGATAGAGTTTTGACTAAGAGTTACGCTATGAATTTCAAGTGTGAGATATTTGATGCTCCCACATGATTAATGGCCCTCTATTTACTGATAAGAGCTAAGTTCGGTATTAAAAAATATATTACATGATATAGTTTAATGAAATATAAAGGATTAGACATTCTTAGATTTAGTTTATACTTTGGGTAATTAGTTAAGTTTATATATGCTCTTAAAGAGCTCAATATATTTACTTGACATTAAGATAAGTTTATATTAATTTTTTGTTCTTCTCATCATTTAAAAATGAATAAAAGAGGAGCGAGAAAGCTGCAGGAATTAAGCGGGCTTCCCATTTTCATACTTTTTTTTTTGGAAAGGGTATCCACTACTCACCATCTTATGGGTGGGGATATAAATGTATTAATCCTACTGTAGTATTTATCACACCATATGTTACTTTCTCTATGCAGCGTAGACGCCACCAAGAGCCCATTTTCATACTTCACTTTTGCATGCATTTTCTGTCAGTGGTTGGGAATGGCTTAAAGGATGCTACTCTCTTTCTGCTTTATTTATTTATTTATTGTGAAGATTTTGTTTGCCATCATATATCACATAATATAAAAGTTCATTATACCATATGTGTACAAAAAAAAAATTAAATTAATTTTTCATTAAGTATTCTAAGCAAAAGAAAAAAAAACACTACTAATTAACAAATTTAAGAATGATTATAATATATCAAGGGTTTACCCTTAAACTTTTATTTATAAGTGGAGAACGAAGCATTGCTCCATTAGAAGGGTTACGCTTTTGAAAGTCTATTGAAGATTTATCATAAAATTAATATTCTTATTTGAAATCATTTGATTATATTAGAGAAATATGGCCTAGGTCACTCAAGTTTTGATTAACAGCTATGCTGAGTGGCTTGGATGGCAACATGTAGTCAGCTACTTATAGTATAGTTCATTGTGCAAGTAGCCTTGCTACTTAACAACTTCTAATTGGTCCTGATGTTGATCGGCGTTGTTGGGTTGGTCTAATTAAGTCCTAATGAGTTCATCAGGACTTTTTTTTTTTACCAACCAATGTCCTTAAAGTATAGCTTTATTATAGTATAAGTGAGATTCAAATCTAATATCTTGACCACAACTTTCATAACTTTTATCAAATAGACTTACTGATCCTCACAATAGGCTCATGATTTTTGCTAATCGATTAGCCTTAGAATACGTGAGGCGGACCGACAGACCCAACCCAAGGGCAGGATTATTAAGACGAGCTTTTTAATTGCAACAACTTAAATATACATTATTGGAACTACAATTATCGTGGATGTTGGCACCAAACTTGTACTCATTCCAATTACCAGGCTCAAAGATCATGGTATTGTTATTTATTATCACTACCTGCTTGTATCAGGATTGAGTAATTTGCGCGCATACTGCCTTCCTTGGATGTGGCAGCCATCTCTCACGCTCCTTCTCTGAAATCAAATCCTAATTCTCCGCCACCCGTCACCACCATGGTAGGCCCCTATCATACCATTGAAAGCTGATAGGGTAGATATTCGAATGATGCGTTACTGGCATAAGGGTCGTGCAAGCTACTAAATGCATCCCTTCCAAAAGTCAGGATTTGGCACACATATTAGCTTTAGAATTACCATGTTTATCCGAGTAGCACATACCATCAGATAAAATATAACTGATTTAATGATCCATTCGTAATTTCATAGTTTGAAATAGTTCATACTTACACATGCATGTTTTAATCTTTGAGACAAGCATATGACTCCTTGTAGGATCAACTAAGAAGTACGCCTTCAACACAACAATGATCTCACCTATCACAACCTTGCATAAGGAGGGAGGGGAAAGAATCAAAGTCGCACGAAGGATGAAGACTGATCACCTCTGAATAATCAACCTGAGCAAGGTGCCCGTGACACTAATATTCGATTTCTAAGAATCACATTCACAATAATTTAATAAGACCTTGATTCCAAAATCTAAGATACGAGAATACATCAGGATATATATATATATATATATATATATATATATATATATATATATATATATATATATATTTCTTATTAACGATACAAATTTTGATTTTTCATACATTATGTATTTTCTATATCTAATTTATAATCTTCATGTTTATGCTCCTATTATAATCTAGCATTTTTTTTTTTTTTTTTTTTTTTTTGGGAATGGGGTATCCTCCCATCTTGTGGATGAGGATCTTGTTGTGAATCACTAGCCATTATTAAATGACACGTGGTCGCTTAATTCTCCCATTCGGATTTCGTATCCAAGAGGATTCGGTGAGAGTTCGGCCACGCCCAAAAAGTGCAAGTACAGTTAAAAAGGCCTTTTTTTTTTTTTTATAAAATGGAGATGTAGATTCAAAATGGGTGGCCATAATTTAATTTGGAATTTTTATTTTTTGGCTGACGTGGTATCATTTGGATGATATCTTTCGAAATAGCGCACGTGGGTCGGTGATATTAAAATTTTTTTTTTGTTGGCCACAAAACGTTCACGTTGAAGTAATTTTATGGCTCAGGTAGCATTCCTTACCCAAGAGTGCAAAAATTCAAAAGTGCATTTCAAAAGTTGCTATTTTAAGAAGTTACGATGATATATAAATTTATTTTTATTTTATAAAAATTAAATCATAATTTTCTTATTATCATTATAAACAATTAAATCATGTTAAAAAATATAATTTTTTTATTATAAATTTTTTTAAAAAATTCAACTAAAATACAGTCCCTAAATAATACTATGATGACTGAGCTCATCACCATCGCCGCTCCAAATGAGGGCGTTAATCACATTCCATCTATAACTGATAGAGAGATTTTTCATATATATATATATATATATATATATATATATATATATATATATATATATATATATATATATTGAGAGAGAGAGAGAGAGAGAGAGAGGGTCCTGACTTACAGTGAGTTTGGCCATTGGTCCTCCGGCAGGAAGAAATAATTTGAATTTAATAAAAATGACTATTAAAAAGTTTTTAAAAAATTGATTTATAAGAAATAATATTTATACTTATAAATATATTATATTTATTTTAAAAGATTACAAGTTATAACTTTGTACATTTAATTTTAGGAATAATTTTATTAATATGAACTTAGAAGTACTATATATAAATTTAAATATTTTTAAAAATAGATAAATTCGATCCGATCTGAATGATTTGATCCGTACTTGACTCAAAAAAAAAGTTCATTTAAATCTTGATCATAGTTTCTAATCGATTCGATCTCGATCTGATCCAAATTTTGATTCAATTTTTGAGCGATCCTCGATTTTCGAGCTAAACTAATAGCCTTACTTATGGTGGTGTATGTTAGGGTTCGTTTGGATAGTTGCAGTTGCTTCAAGAAGCAACTGTCAAGCTGTTGCAAGGAAAAAGCTGTTATTAGAAAGTTGATTTTGCTGAACCTATTTTCAATTTAGAAAATTCAATTATAAATATGTGTGTTGTAGCTGTTGTTGGAAAAAAGGCTGAAACCTTACGTATATTTGATAGCTATCATATCAAATAGAATGCTTCAAAATAAACTTTTAAGAGTCATATATTCTGAGATATCTACTATTTTAAATTAAAACTTAATACATCACATAAGATTGAATAACATGATAATTAAAATAGTATTCACAATAATTAGTGTTATCATAATATTAATCTTTCTATCCAACTGATCTAATCGATCATTAATTTTTTTTATGGCCACCCTCAATAATACATCACTATCAAAAGTTATCTCCTCATATTCATCAACCCACATAAAAAATAGCAATCTTCCTATGTTCGATTTTTAGGACATCTATAAAATCTTCTGCCATAGTTGCCTTCTTGACGTGAGCTGTATATATAACATTACAACCTATAGTTAAAGTTGACAACTTTAGAGGCAATTGAAGTCCATGAACTCATATTTCTTAAAAAACCTACATCTCATTTGATTAAATAGCAAAATTATATATTCAAAAATTGGGACTCAGACTTGAATGCATCTATTGTAATAAAAAAATTTTATAGTACAATTCTGATATAATCAAAGACAAAATACATTATCTATTTGAAAGCAAAACAAATATGAATACAATGATGCAACTTTTATCAAAACATATTTACTAGATCAAGTTTTCATATTTGATGAATTTGCTAAAGCATTAGTGATTTATTCTCTCTATTATATCTTCTTCTGAATACTCTCCCCCTCTTGTGATTTCCTATCATTCACTCCCAAATCACTCTCTTGTATTGATTGTCCTGTATGATGTTCATATGCTTCAATTGGTACTTACGTTGAATCTTCATCTAAGACACTAAAGCCAACATCATATCGAGATGGCTGCCTATGTATAAAATTATGTAAAGCTGATGTTGCTACAACTATTTTTACTTGATTCTTGAATGAATATAAAGGTATATCGTGTAAGATGACCCACTTCTTTTTCCGTACACCAAATGCTCTCTCGATTACAATGCGCAATGAAGAGTGATGCTTGTTGAACAATTCTTTTATGCATCTAATAAGTTGGTTACTTCATTAAAAATTAGGGAGATGATATTTTGTATCGGGAAATGGCTTAAGAAAGCCTCGTTGCATGAGATACCCAATATCGACGAGATAAAATTTTCCTAGAGATAAATAATTATATTTGTAAATAGTAAAGTACAATTTCATTTCAATTTCTATTTTCATAACTTTATAAATCTACTAGCCAAGAGGTGGCATTGAGAAATTATATTTGCGCCTATGTGTTGTAAATTTGAATATACGACTATCATGTACACTACATTCCCATCCTGCCATCAAGAAGATAAAACACATGTTGAAGTTGCATACTGCCAATATATTCTTTGTTGGCGAACCACAACGTCTGATATACACGAGCTTCTCATTATTGGCAACACGTGCATTGACATGTGTTTCATCAATGACTCCTATGCAATCTTATTACATACATTACAATTTTAGAATATTTACTTGGTAAGGCATAACATTTAATAAAATGTGATTCATTAATGAATACCTTGAAGAACGATGAATATATGATACCATTATATATTTCTCTTGGTGTACTCAAGAAAGTAGAATAGGTTGGCTTGACAATATTTGATGATTAGACCAATATCAAAGTATATGCCAATTGTCTCCGTTGAATGTTGAAATCATTTAAAAGTTGTGCGTATTGACTCATTATGTGATAGAATATATAATGTAATGCCCAATACTTTTCTTGGTGTAGTTCTCAACGATCCATGCAAATCATATAAAGTATGCAATTGTAGTTTGTTGTGTTGTATCCAATATTTCATCTATATTTGTTGGATCCATCAATACTCTATATTTAAAGGAAAACTAGGTAAAGAATCACATTCATTTCAACTTATATTGTAAAAAAATTTGTAAATAAAGCACAAAAAATATTCTGGGAAGTCAACACAAAAACTGAGTAAAGAAACTAAAACATTAAATATAATCATGTAAAGTACTAAGGAAACAACTCAAAGTAAAGTAGGTGTTATGCTTAACAGAACAAACACAATCACAAAACTTATTACACAATGGTCACGTAGCCTGACTATTAAAAAAATAATGAAGGTAATGAACCCTCCGCTCTAGAATCATTGTAATAAAAGCTTCTTGCTTAGTTGAATCTTCAAGGAGTTTTGTAGAAAAGAAATATTGTGGCATGTCCTCAAAATTTTCTAGAGTGATGTCAAGTATCTTAATGACTGCTGACATCAAATAACAAGTGTGTATTGTGTGAGCATTGAACATCATACTATCACAAGGTGTAACTAATTGTGATATTTATTCTCTTAAATATATAGCACCCCCCTTCTTCTTCTTCTTCTTCTTTTTTTTCTTAGGTTGTTGGCCCTCTGGTGCTTAGTGCTTGGACTGACTAGATCTGGCCTTCTCTTCTACCAATACGTATTGGTTCCTCATGCACTTCATTGGAATGTGCATATTCAAGCTCATCTAAATTTTGAGGAGTGTCCTGGGTTGTAGCCCAAACATTAGAACCAGTAGCTACAACACCGCTGAACAAAATATCGAGCTTATCTTCTAGCTCAGGATCTTTGCCACAGTATTTAGATTTTTTTTTGCATTGGGAACAACCTACATTTGAAAATAGCATTGCTTGATAAAAATTGAAAATATACACTATTAAATACAACACCATTTGATATGAATTTAAAATGCAGTAAAGTTTTACTTACCAAAAATTTTTTCTCACCATCAATTTTCTAATGCATCTATTATTTTTCTAATTGAATCCCAAACTAATTAAGTAGCTCCTCATTTTAATTCCTTCCATAGTTTTCAATCTTTTTTAAGTTGATCCCATTTGTTCTTCAATTGTGTCTTATCATACTATATTTCCATTTTTTTTGAAATATTTTTGTTATGTCCTGCTAGCCTTCTTTATTGAAATGAGTTTTTGGGTATGTTGCCTAATTCAACCTCTTTTTAAACACAAATCATAAAAAATAAGCTTGATATCCCTCTCCCATGTGGCTGATACACAACCATCATTTGATTTCCCCATCTTGCAATCTATAACATTTTTATAAAAAGATTAACAAAGTTAACATCTAATATGTTTCAAGCAATAAATCTATGTCAAATGGTTCTAATTTTTCTTAATGGATTCAAAGTGAACATCTATTGGATTCAATTGCTAATATAATGAAATGGATTTGAGAGAAATTTACTTAAGAATTGATGAGATATTATTCTTTTTATGTCTTTAAAAAAAAAACAGAGTTTACTTGGTATGTTTAATAGTTGTACATCTTTATTGCTTTAATAATAACTATGTTTAATATAGTGATAGAAATGTTTGTAATTATTTCAAAATTTCTTTCATTGCATGAGGAATTTGCATTATTTTGTGTTATACAAATATAGTTACTTTTTATTAATAAATAAAAAAACTATTGTGGTGAAATTTTCTATTTTATTTCTCGAACCTCTTCCCTTTTTGGGGGAGGGAGGTCTGAAAAATAAAACATTTTGTGTTGGGACACCACGTAGATCCGCAGATGTTCTTATTAGAGTGATCGGGTACGACATTGAGGAATGGTGTACTATCTCAAAAGATAGAGATCACCATCCAACAATGGACCTAATCACCTAATACGGACTCCTAAGGATGATGGTTCTTCAAATGTACCAGAGATTCTTCCCCTACTTTATATGGAAAAGTAAAGTAAGGTTTATTTTAAGCGTTAGTTAAGTTCCTATGAGGCAAGCCCCCCATAGTTAATTACATCCTAAGGAATGAGATTCCTTAGGAATACTCTCGATTAAGATAAATGATCATTGTCTCCAATGATTTCAAAGATATGACTATCAATCAATTAGTTATTTTTGGAAAATCAAGTGGGATTTGAGCAAGGGTAATGAGTTATTATCGAAACCAAAGGGAGATGAGTAGGGGGTGCTTGTGATACTAGGAAGCCTAACGAGCATCCCAAACTATCCTATAGTTGGGCTTTACATTTTTGAAGTTGAGGGGAATTATTTGTTTAAGTTGAATTTTTATTAGAAATCTAAGACTTATAATTCCACAATATAAAATTATGGAAATGCCTAAGAGGTGAGGATTGTTGACCTCATTTTTTTGAATGAGCTCTCAATCCCTCCTTCTTAGACATATGACTTCTCTCAGGCATTAAGAGCTTTCTTAGTCTTAAGACACTTCTAGTGATTAGGTGAACACTTAACCTAACCCTAGAGACTTAGAAGAGTTAGCCATAGGAATAGGTTATGCCTTAGGGGTGTTTGAAAAAATTTCTCATAGCTTGAACCAAATCCTCACTTCCTTCCTTCAAGTCAAATTTCAAAATTCAAATCAAACTCCAAATTCAAATCAATCATAAACTCAAATCAATTCCAAACCAAACTCAAATCAATTCTAACTGGATGGATTTTCTCAAATCATGAATCAATTCCAAATGATTGAAACTTATGATTGAATTCTAAATTCCAAAAATCTTTCCTTTGTTGCGTTGATTCTATCTTATGGACTTAACCTAAATCAAATTTAAATCAACTCAAACTCAAAAAATTTTCTCATAACCCATTTATATTCTCATTTATATTCATAAATATAAATGAAATATAAATTCAAATATTCCAAAATCAATTAAAAAATCAAATCCAAATTCAACCAAAATTCAACTTAAGCTTTTCAAGTCAAATTCTTGAACTTAGCCAAATCAAATTCAAATCAAGCCAAACCCTTGATTTTTTTCATGATTCAATCAATCCTTCAATTATAAAACCAAATATAAACATAAAATTCAATCATCAATCCAAAATAAATTCAAAAATTAAATCCAAATTCAACCAAAATTCAACCTTAGCTTCCTAAGTCAAATTCTTGAACTTAGCCAAATCAAATTCAAATCAAGCCAAACTCTTGATTTTTCTTCATGATTCAATCAACTCTTCAATCATGAATCCAAATATAAACACAAACTTCAATCATCAAACCAAAACTAAATTCAAAAGTCAAACCCAAGTCAAACTCATGTTCACCCTTTGAACTTGAAATTGTCAAATGAATCAAAACCCATTTGACTCCAAATCAATTGCAAATGGATTTATATTTCAATCATAAGTCCATATGTGAGTTCAATAAAACTTGATTTAAGCCTTGATCAAGCCAATTGACCCACTTAGCCTCACTTGACCCAAAGTGACCTAAAATACCCCTTATGAACCAAATTCTAATCCTACCCAAATTGGATTGAACTAAGCCCACCTAAGCCTCACATTGTGAGCAACAATCATCATGAGATGATCATTCACTCAAATTGGGTCAAACCAAGTCAAACCTAAGGGTTGACCAAGTCAACACTTAGCCAAAATGAAACCTAAACTAGCCAAAATCCACCATAGGTCAAATTGATTGAAACTATTGATCAAAACCAATTCATGATCAATGTTTGAAATTGATGAAGTCATATTTGAGCCTAACTAGCCCGCCAAAGTTGACTTGACCTAAAAATTCAAAATATGTCAAAACTTGATCTAAGCCAAATTGATTGAAACTAGCGGGTCAAGTTCATCCCAAATTACTTGTTGAACTTGGCCAAAGCCTTAATTAGTCAACTAGACCCAACCTAGCCCAATTGACTATGAACCCAACTTGACTTAAAAAGTCAAATTGAGCTAAAATCAAATCAAACCAAAATTGATTGGAAATAAAGATACCGAATCATTTCAAATAACCATTGAAACCTAAATCAACCCATGACCCAGCTCAATTAGGTCAAATGGGTCAACTTGTCAACTTGACCCATTTGACCTAAATAAAATCAAATGAACCAAATCTAAATATAAACCAAATTAGACTAAACCAATGATGCCAAAACATTTCAAATGGTCATATGAACTTTTGACCCTTGATTGAATTTGGCCAATTGGTCAACTTGACCCAAGTTGACCCATTTTGACCTAAATGAGTCAACATGAGCTAAATGACATCAAATCAACTCCAAATTTCTTAAAATTTGGACCAACCTAATTTCAAACTATTCTAAATCTGCCTAAAGTAAAATGAAATTCAAATGACCAGTTTACCCCTAGGTCAAGGGGTAACCTATGGCCAATTCTACTTGAAATTTGGTCATATCCTTTTCATAGACACTTGGCATCCTCTTAGTGGACCAAATAGATACTAATGATCATGGTGCACATGACCTAATGGGTTTGGGTTAGCCAAACCCAACCCAATAGCCAAACTGACCACCCACTTAGAAATTAAGCACATGGGATCACTCCTCCACTCAATTAAGCACATGGAAACTTCTCCACTATCTCCCTCTGCCAAAATCGAATCACATGCCACCCTAAACGGCCTAACCAACCCACTCCATGAGGTGAATTTGATCAAAACATCTTAGGACCTCTCGACCGTCCAATCCTTGGAGGGGGAGATATACTCCCCCTTATTTTACTTCATTCCAACTCCCTGACATTCGATTGAGTGATAGGTAGCCAAAGGAAGCAATTGCAAGTCTCCCTAAGCTCCCCCAAGCCAATTCAATTTCCCCATTCTCAGTTTTGCCTAAGCAAAAAATAGGGGAGGTAGCAAGAATTTCCATCTCATTCAATCCTTCACCAGAGCTCAATTCATTCTTCAAGCACCTTGACAGGACCTAATCGAGCTTACTCAAACCTTCATCCAAGTGTTCAAGCCATGGGAAGAGGTGTCTAGACCAATGCCACAAGCTTAGGAGGAGGAGTTTGATTAATTGAGCAATCCACTTCATCCCAAAGCTTGAAACCTTCAACGGGGCTTCGTCTCCACTAGATGAAGCTACCTCGACGGTTAGGAGCACCGATGATAGCCTCCGGTGAGGTACTATTCAAAATTGAGTATAGTTTGAATTTTCTTTGGTCCTTTTTGAAGAAAAGTTTCACCCTAAGTAAGATGGACCATTAGATCTTCATCCCCTTGCATGATGATGGTGTGGGTTAAGTTTGAACTCAATTCGAGCTCAATCGAGCTCAGATCATGCCTTAAGGAGTGGACGGTTACCCTCTCCCACTGGCAAGCTCAGTGACGGATCATTGACTATCCATTTGCACATGTTGGATGGACAGTCCTGGTTAATCCATGCTAGGTCTATGATTAATCCCTTTAGAAACTTAACGAACCTGATTTAAAATAAACCCTGCTTTACTTTTTCATGTAAAGTAGGGGAAGAATCTCTGGTACATTCCGAAGACCCATAGCCCTTAGGAGTCCTTTTTAAGGTGATTAGGTCCATTTGTAGGATGGTAACTTTCGTCTCTCGAGATAGTACATCATTCCTCAATGCCATACCCGATCACCCTAATAAAAATATCTACGGATCTACATGGTGTCCCAATAAGGTGTTATATTTATGTTTTCATTTAAGCTCTTTTTAAAAGGGATGGATGAAGGCAAAAATATTTATATAGTTTTTACCACAAGGATTTATGCTTGTAACCCGCAAAAGAAAACAATAACCTCAGATCCTAAATCTAGGGAGCTTTGGCGAGAGCCAAAGCATGACCTAAATTTAAGACAAAAATGGGTATATAGCTTACCTCCACAAGAGAGGATAAACCATTCGATTGTTAGACTTACAATCACCTAGGGGTGGTTGCCAACTAACTCATACAATTTTAAATTCATATAGGAAAATTTTTATGCTTTGCAAGATAGCTAAGCTGTTGTTTATTTATAAAAGAGATTAAGTCCTTAAACACACTCCCTAAGAGACTAGATCATGTAGGGCATGAGTAATGACTTAATCTAATACAAATTTTATTAAGTTTTATTTTGATATTTGGATAATTTATTTGACACAGGCTATGAGATTCATATGCCTAATGCATGAGAAATTGGTTATGAGCCAAAATTAGTAAGAAGGAGGTGTGTTTCCACCATGGCTCTCAAAGGTCAAACCATATTCTCTGGCAAAGGTGGAAGCTCTCCATTAACAAGAGTGAAGCAAGATGATTTTATGCATGATGTAAGACATACAACATCAAGCTAAGGGGTTGCTAAATCTTTTATTATTTTGATTTATGTCCTAGGTTTTAGGTGAGGTTATGAGTTATTTAATTTTAATTTTGAGTTGATTAATTGGATAGAAAATTTATTTTTTCCTATGAGCCTAATCACATTCAGGCCATTCATCAAACAATAAAGAAACTAAGGTAAATCATGCCATCTTAATTCACAAGCTAAACAAACATCAAACAATTTTGTAAAGCTAGCGCAAAAGAATAAGAGGCCGATGTGATCGGGCTCCACCGCACAAACCCGAAAAGAAATGTGGGTAGCCGAGCTATACCCCTATACAACTTGGATTATAAATGAATAATTATAATTAAAATAAATTCATGTTATGGGAGTATTCATTCTTCATTCTTTATTCTTCTTTTCTTAATTTCTTAATTTCTTCTTTCTTTCCTTCTTTTGGTTGGTTGGGATGTAGTTTGCTCCAAGGCTTTACATGGTGCATAAGACTTGGTCTTATGACCAATGTTCATCCTAATCTCCCATAACATTCATTCCAAATCTTAATTACAAAATTACATCAAAATGGGAAAAGTAAATCTAACTAAACTTGCAAAACAGAGATTAGCTAAACATACCACACAACCTAAGCATATATATGAATAAATTGGACTTAACACCCCATACATAGGTAACCAAGTCCACCTATCCTAGTTTGGATTATATTTTTATAAGCAACCAGCATAGCAAAAGTATTTATATTTTTATTATAGCGCCCCTTAAGCACAATATCCTACATAAGACATGATTAGGCTATGATCACCCTACCATATAGTCTACGTACATGCACTCTAACATCTAGTCTAAAACATTACATCATAAAATAAAATCAGATATCTAAACCCTAACATAGAGCTAGAAATAGTGACTTAGCCTAATGTGTGTGCCATTTAAGGCTTGTGTGACATGTCTTAGCTAGGCTTTAAGATTGTAATTTTCTAAGTGTGAGAGATTCAATTTAGAAGGATGGTTTCATTTTAAGTGGTTTAGTTGATTTGTTAATTTTATTTGATGATTTAATTTGGTTTGAATGAACCTACACTTAGTTACTAAGTATTGTAAAGAGAAGAAAAGAGAAGAGAACTTCTCTTTCATCCATACCTTAAGTAATTTCTAAAGTAGATTCATTAGTGATTTTTCTTTAGTGAATATTTTATTATGTGTTTTAATTAATCCTAAGTTTAGATTTGCTCTAAATAAACCCATTCAATAAGAAAGGCATCTTAGGATTAATTAAAGTGAGTTACTATCACATAACACAACCATTTATTTCTTTCCAACATGTATATCATGCATATGAATGATCCTAAGCATAGCTATATATGCAATGCAAATCTTAGCACACTTTAATGATGAATGCAAAGAGATGTTGCTTAGGAAAATTTGGATGTTTCATGAATGCATGTTTTTATTAAGTAGAAAAGAGGGACACTTTTATCCATTAATCAAATGCGCATTTACATGTATAAAAGTCATAAGTGAGTATGACACCATTATTTTCTACACTAGGGGTGTAAGGTACAAGACCTAATTTGTGCTACTTAAAGCCTCGCAATCTCGGGATGTTGAGATTAATATACCACTTTTCTTAAATACATGTGCATGTATAAAAAGAAATGAATAGAAGAAGAGTCATGCAAAAGATTTTTGTTTGATTTGGTTATGCTATTTACATGTGCAAATGTGAGGATCCTTCTTAAGTCATAACATAGAAGTGAATATGAATGGATTTAAGCAAGTGTTATGTTCTTTTCAAATGAACTATACACTTTGCAAATACTGTTCGAATCGATGTTTAGAGAAGAGAAGAAAATCACATAAAGCACATTTTATACTATAATCACATGCAAGCTTAGAAGTATTTATAAGTAGCATCACTTCATTTATAATATTTGATTTATAAGTTTTGAAAATCATTTTTGATTTAATAGTGATAATAGCCACTCATATTCTTAACTTTAGCCAAAATATGCAATTTGACATAAAGGAAATATTTTATTTAATTTGAATTTTTAAAGATATGAATGCATAACTTCATATGGCATACAATATTTAACATGTTTGGAAAGAAATAAAGTGATGTAAGCATATGACTTCATTCATCCTAATTAATTCATAAGGATAATCCTATAAGATAAGACTATTCAAAGTGAATCAAAATTCCTTAAAGAGATTTTTGTTTTAGTTTTGAATTTGATTTGATTTAGGAAATGTGAAAAGAGTTTGCTGGTCCTAACCCATTTCCCCCTTATGTGAGTTAGTTTAGTTTAATTTTAGAACAATTAAATTGATTTTTTTAAGGTTAAGGTATAAATTAAATTCATTAATTACCCCTTTCCTACACCACTTTAACATAATTAACCTGACAATTATGAGCCAACATATGATATGCAACCACATGGAATTTAAATCAGCAATGCACCTAAGAAAGAAATGGGCCTAATGTAATTGACTCACAATTATTGATTAATTAGGCTAAAGAGTTTAATTAAGTACTTTCATAACTTTTCCACACATATGAGTTGAATTATGATTTTCTTAAACTTACCTTAGGCTTTTGAACACCTAAGGATCTACCCAAGAAGAGATGATTAAGTTTCATATTGATTTTGAAAGTTTGATTAGACTAATTAAGTAGATCATTAGTGGATTAATCCTTAATTAGATTTAGATTAAGGAAGAAAGAGGGTTTAGGGAATAACTTAAGAAAAATATCCTAAACCCATTCCATAAATCTCATCTTCACTTAAAAATGATTAATTATTTCAATTATGGGATTAAATCAATCTTCACATGCTTAATTACCCTTAATTATATTAAGAGGGCGATTAGGGGTTAATTAATTAATTTTTTAATTAACTCATTAATAAATCCCAATAAAATTAAGGGAGGTAGAAGTCATCCCATTGAACATGCCCAAGCAATTTGAAATTAATTAATGAAGCCAATAAGGAGTAATTAAGGTTATTATATTTTTAATTAAACCATAATTAAGAATAATCCACTATTCAAAATCAATTAAAAATAATTTTATTGGATTTCCCTTTGAATTATCTTTAAAATGAACTTTAGTTTGTATTTTTTTAGATTTTTTTACATTTAGTTATGAATTTATGAAGTTTCTATGATTAATGGGTAATTAAATAACCTAATTAATTAACTAATCCCGCCACATGCGCTGACGCTAATGCTTTCCACACATGGGATTATATTTAAGTTGTCACATCGCAATCGCATCAAGCAACATGCTCTTGACCGCCATCCGAATGCGATCGATGGTCAGAGATCAAACCTCGCGGGGGATTAAATCAGCATATCTACATATTTTTATCAGGGCCGTCCATCCAAAACACATGGGATGGACGTCCCATGATTCATCCCTACCTAAGTTGTGGCAGACGGAGGCTGTCCATCCTCCATGGCTTGATCCGAGCTCACTTGAGCTCAGATTAGGCTGAGATTTAACCCACACCATCAAAAAGCAGTGGGAAAAACATCCAACGGTTGAATTTTAATGGGATTACAATTCCCTTCACCAAAGACCAAGCATTTTTCAAATTAAGGTCGATTTTGAGCCATACCGCACCGGAGGCTATCACCGACGCTTCCAACGAAGGAGGTAACTTTGTCTAGTGGAGATGAAACTCTGTTGAAAGTTTCAAGCTTCAATTTGAAGTAGATATCTCAATTGACCAAGGCTCCCTCCAATGACTTGCGGCTTTGGTTTAGGTCCCCATTCCTATGGCTTGGATGCTTGGGAAAAGCTTTGGGTTTGCTCTACTTACCTCCTTGATGGTGCTTGCCAAGTGAATTGTGGTTTGATTGAGGATTGAGTGAAGTGGAAATTTCTCCCACCTTCCTTATTTTTGGCTCGAGATGGAAGAAATGGAATTAGCTTAGGAATGTTTGGGAAACTTGGAGAAGCTTGCCTTTGATCCTCTAAGCTCAATCGAATGCAAGGATGGTGGTTTGAGTGGGAATAAGGGGGAGTATATCTCCCCCTCCTTGGATCGGATGGCCAAGGCTTCCCTTACCATTTTGACCAAATTGAGGAGGTTTAATGGTTTGTTTAGGTTGTCAGGAGCTCAATGTGCTTCAGTTTTGACAGATGAGTGGAGTGAAGGAGGTGCACATGTGCTAAGTGAGTGTGTGAGGTGATCCATGTGGAGAATTTTGATTAGAGTGGTCAGTTTGGACTTGGGTTGGGTTATGGCTAACCTAAACCCATTGGGTCATGTGCACCACCTCCCTTGGTGTCCATATGGTCCATTAGGAGGATGTCAAGTGGCCATGAAAAGGAATTGATCAAATTCCAAGTGAATTTGGCCATAGGTTATCCTTTGACCCAATGGTAAAATGGTCATTTGGCCTTGATTTTGATTTAAGAAAATTTGATATGATTGAAAAATGGGTTGTGCCAATTTTCAATGAATTTGGGGTTGATTTGATATGATTTGGCTCAAGTTAACCCATTTAGGTCAAAATGGGTCAACTTGGGTCAAGTTGACTAATTGGTCAAATTGGAAGGGTTGGGTTAAGTTCATATGACCATTTGAAGTATTTTTGGTATCATTGATTTGGTTCAATTTGGTTTAGATTTAGTTTTGGTTCATTTGAGTTCACTTAGGTCAAATGGGTCAAGTTGACTTTGACCCATTTGACCCAAATTAGGTCATGGGTTGGTTTAGACTTGGTTGATCATTTGAAATATATTGCAAGCTTTGGTTTCAATCAATTTTGGTTTGGTTTCAAGTTGATTTGACCTTTTAGGTCAAGTTGGGTTCATGGTCAAAAAGGTTGGGTCTAGTTGGCCAATTGAAGCTTTGGTCAAGTTCAACAAGTGATTTAGAATGAATTTGGCCTATTAGTTGCAATCAATTTGGCTTAGATCAAGATTTGACCCATTTTGACTTTTTAGTTCAACTTGGGTCAAGTGGCCAATTTGGCTTGGTTCGGCTCAAATGATGACTTGATCATGTTCAATCATTGATTTAGAATTGGTTTAGATCAATGGTTTCAATCAATTAGCTTATGGCAAATTTTAGCTAGTTTGGGTTTCATTTGGGCTAAGTGTTGACTTGGTCAAAGGCTAAGTTTGACTTGGTTTGACCCAATTTGAGTGATTGGTCATCCTAGGATGATTGCTACTCATAATGTGAGGCTTGGATGGGCTTAGTTCAATCCAATTTGGGTTGGATTAGAATTTGGCTCAAAAATATGCATTAGGTCACTTTGGGTCAAGTGAGCCTAAGTGAATCAATTGGCTTGATCAAGACTTGATTCAAGTTTGGTTGAACTCACATATGGACTTATGATTAAACTATAAATCCATTTGCAAGTGATTTAGAGTCAAATGGGTTTTGATTCATTTGTCAATTTCAAGTTCAAAGGATAAACATAGATTTGATTTGGGTTTGATGATTGAAGTTTGTGTTTATATATTGGTTTGTGATTGAAGGATTGATTGTTTGAAGAGAAAATCCAAAGGTTTGGATTGATTTGAGTTTGATTTGGCTAAGTTCAAGAACTTGACTTGAAAGAGTTTAGGTTGGATTTTGGTTAGATTTGGATTTGAGTTTTTGAATTGGTTTTGGTTATTTGAATTTATATTTCATTTATATTTGTGAATATAATGAAGATATAAATGGGTTATGAGAAAATATTTTGAATTTAGAATGATTTGGATTTAATTTGAGCTAAGTCCATATAATGCAATCAAAGGCTTAGGAAAGATTTTGGATTTAGAATTGATCATGGATTTTAATCATTTGGAATTGATTCATGATTTGGATTTTTGGAATTGATTTGAATGATTGATTTGAGAAAAAATCATTTAAGTTGGAATTGATTTGAGTTTGAAGTTGATTTGGATTTGAAGTTGGTTTGGATTTGAAATTGATTTGAATTTGAAGTTGATTTGAAAGAAGAAAGTAAGGATTGGGTTTAAGCTATAGGGTAGACAAGTTTTCCTAACACCCCTAAGGCATAACCCATTCCTATGGCCAACTCTTCTAAGTCTCTAGGATTAAGTTAAGTGTTCACCTAATCTCTAGAAGTGTCTTAAGACCAAATGAACTCTTAATGTCTAGAGTAATCCTTTGTCTAAGATGGATAAGTTGAAAGCTCACATCAAAAGTGAGGTCAACAACTATCCTTAATATGCTGTGGTTAAAAGATGTAGAAAAATACCAATTCTGCAAAGTGCGTCAATTGTTTGGTCAAGTACTTGCCAAATTGATGGTAATTTATATAGCCATTTAAATTAATTATTAATTATACCTAAATAATAATACCAAAAAAAAAAAAAAATTCCATCAATCAATAGTAAATTTTATTTTAATATATTAAATTCTATAGTGAATAATGAAAGAGTAATGCAATACAAACTTATCTACTAAGATTTGCATATCCTTCAAAAGCCTCACATTTGTACTTAATAGTCCAAAAATTTATTTGTATATATTTTAAAAATAATATTAATTCAAATAACTAAAAGAATAACATATAATAAGTAACAACACAGTGGAGTTATGCATCAATCTACCTAATTGAAGACAAGCTCGGCTTCAATGAAAAACCATTCGGTGAAGATCAACCAAAGAAAAAAAAAGCCCTAAAAAGAGATGGTTGATGAATGATTTACATTGCAAATACTATCGTGATGGACGCCGATGTTCTCAACTTGATGACCAACGAACTTCAGATCGCTGAACTACTCTCGATTGTCAGCTCCTCGTGGAGATGTATGATGCTCTAGAGCCGCAAAGGGGCATTTCTTCTATGCAGGTGAAACTTGATCTGAGCAGTGCAAGTATTATATTGGGGGTTTCTCAAGTAATTTTGGATAAATAGAAGGAGTAATATGGCAACTTTAACTAAGGAATGACGGAACGTTGCCTCGACTCGACTCGGGGATGTCAAGTCGTAAAACCCTCATTCTACGATGCAATTCATATAAACACTGCCGAAATAGTGCTCCACAATACACCTCGCGTTGCATTTCGAAATGGTGTATTTAGGGCCGCGTTCTGCCTGCGATGCGGGCTCGCAATGCACTGCAATGGCGTTTGGTGTAGCATTCATACAGGAATGTCTTGAAATTTTTCAGACTCAAAATGCTATTCTGCGAACTCAATATGAAGGCTGCGGTCTGCAGTTTTGCTCTCTCATCTAGATTTTTTTCTCACTCGAGAGCGTTATATGCATCGACGCCTTCACAAAAAACCTTCTCTGAATGATGAGATGGCAAGGTTGTGTTTGTCCATTTAAAATATTTTAAGCATCTCTCTCCCTCTTGCTCTCTCTGATTCTCTCCTCTTTGCCCCCCGCCACAACTCCTCTTTATAGTTTTGTGCCTCGCAGCTCCTCTGGACACCTGCCCTTGCCCGATCAGATCTGTTCTGGATCTTAGCCCCCAATTGCACCTTTGTAAACATTCCCCGCCCCCCACTTCTCGTGATCTACCTTGGATCGAAGCTGCCCACAACGACATCTGCTCATATTCCTTGCAATGCCTCTGTTAATTGATCCCACATTCTCTGCTGCAACCATTTGCACAACCAAAATTGCCATAATTAGCTGCAAGTTTGAACAATAGTTTTGCTAAAATGATGTGTGTGTATGTTTATGTGTTTGTATTCTTTAAAATAAAATTAGGTGTATCTTTGATTGTTGTATATCCATCTTACACATTATTTGGTTTTTGATTTTGATGTTAATGCTTTTTCTGAATAGGGCTACGAATTTCTGAGGATATTTTGTGACATGATTAGGACAGCAAACAAAAACACACTTGAAGACTTCATGTATTTATGGCGAAGGATTGTTTATGTGACTTACTAACATTGTTATCTTGCATAATAATTTACAAGAATAAGATTCTTATTTTTAATTAACTATTTTTTCTTCATTATTTATGTTACCATATTTTGGAAGGCTTTGCCTATTGTGAAAAATTAGCTTATTTGTTTACTAGTGAGTCATAATGGAAAAGCCAAGAGATAGCAGATTATATGCTATATTAGAGAGAAATGTGAGTTGATTCTTGTGATGTTTGTTTAAAGGAGGTAGAATTAGGTAATCGACCCACAACTTATTTTAGCAAAGAAGGTTAGCAAAGTATAATTAAAAATTTTTGAGAGAAAATTAGAAGAGATTATGATAAGAGTCAATTAAAAAATAAATGAGTTCAACTGAAGAAAGATTGAAAATTATGGAAGGAATTGAAATGTGGATCAACATGATTAGATTGGGATCCTAGAAAGAGAACAATCGATACTTCAGATGATTGGTGGAAAGAGAAATTAGAGGTAAACTTAATTTATATTTGTCTTTAATTTCAATTGTTTTATATGTACATGTCAATCTGCTATTATCTTTTCTTCAATGATATGTAGGTTGTACCAGGTGCTAAAAAGTTCAGACTTTGTGGCATTGACCCATAATTTGAAGATAAGATTAGCTTAATGTTCAGTGGGGTCATTGCCACTGGAGCTCATGCTTATACTCCCAGTGAGGAAGTTCTGGCAGATTTGAGTCAGCATGGTGGGTTTGAACAAAGGAAGAGCTCAAATGCACCTAACAAATGTTCATACCATACTACAAATGAGCATACTAGATCCAGTAATACCAAGCACCAACATTCTGCAGAACCAATATGTAGGAGAAAGAAGACAAGCGGAGCATATTTTTTGAGAGATCAAATTTCACAACTAATAATGACTTGTTCAAATTTATCTTCTGGATCAAGTACATCACATGTTCCACCATCAATCTCTGATGTAGTCAAAACAGTTGAGGAGATAACTAGAGTTTATGAAAATATCCCATTATACATATACTCCATCAAGTTGCTTGAGGGCCCTAACAAAAGAGAAATATTTATGTCAATTGCTGTGAACGAAGGGTTCACTATTTGTATTTTTTTTAATGAAAATCGTGAAGGCTAAAAATTTATAACAATACTTATGTATTATGTTTAGGATTGTCAGTTTAGAATATTTTATATGAACATCATATCTATTTATGTTGGACTTTTTAATATTCTCTTTTGGCTTTTACTAGAATGGGACTTTTTTTTTATATTATTACATGATTTGTTATACTTTCAATGATGATTAGACTTGTAAGTGTTGCTTGATATTTTTTTTATCACTACAATTATGGCCGACAACAAACGTGAACTTTACAAGAAGGTTATAGTTACTACTGTGTACCTAATTAATGAGTATTATGAATCATACATTTATAAGACCCCTTCAATGATAACAACATATATTATAGATAAATGGATTGGGGAGCTACTTGCAAGAAATTCAAGAAGATTTCCTACTGTGTTTCGTATGACACAAATAGTTTTTCTTGATCGCTTGCAAGATTTACAGACTTATCACGGGCTTTAAGGCTCTTCAAGAACAACAACAAGAGAAGTGTTAAGAATCACACTTTATATATTATCGCACAATGAGTCAGTAAGGGCAACATGTGATTGATTCTAGCATTCATCTAAAACAATTAGTAGATAATTTAGCATTGGTTTGGATGCTTTGGTTAGTTTAACATCTACGACTGTAAAACCCTTAGACCATACTTTTCATAGCACACCTACTAAGATATCTCATAATTATCAATATATGTCGTACAGGTAAAATTTCATACATATCTTTTCTTGGTAGCTTGAATGTGTTTTAAAAACTAATATGTGGTATAGGACTAAGTGTTAGGAATCACACTTTATATATTATCGCTCAATGAGTAAGTAAGGGCAACATGTGATTGATTCTAACATTCATCTAAAACAATCAGTAGATAATTTAGCATTAGTTTGGATATTTTAGTTAGTTTGGCATCTACAACTATAAAACCCTTAGACCATACTTTTCATAGCACGCCTACTAAGATATCTCATAATTATCGATATATGTTGTACTTCAAGGTAAAATTTCATACATATCTTTTCTTGGTAGCTTGAATGTGTTTTAAAAACTAATATGTGGTATAGGATTATATTGGAGTAATTGATGGAACACATGTAGATGCTCGTGTTCCTAAAATTGAGAAGATGGCTTATATTGGAAGATGTGATTCACCAACTCGGAATGTAATGATAGTGTGTGATTTTAACATGTGTTTTATGTTTCTCATGGCTAGATGGGAAGGAAGTGCACATGATAGCCGCATTTTCAAATTTGCGATATGCTCTCGGTAATTTAATTTTTCGATGCCACATCCAGGTAAATCGTAATTTCACTTATAACAGTTCTTTTTTTTATAAGCTCTATTTACATAAATAATTTATACAATTCAATAGGAATGTATTATATTGTGGAAGTTGGGTTTAAGCCATTTTGAAACAAAATATCACATCCCTGATTTTGAAGGAAGTAGTCAAGTGGTTCGTGGTAGAAAAGAAATATTTAACACTTATCATTGCTTAGCGTTATTGAAAGGGCTTTTTGAGTTTGGAAGAAGAAGTGGTGATTTTGAGGGACATGCCTACATATTCTTTCAAAAATCATGTAAAAATAGTCGCACCTACAATGACATTACATAATTATATACGACACCATCCTTCAAAAAATGACTTTGAATTCAATAGTGTAGAAAGTGATTACATGTATGTTCCACATGAAGCTTATGAATAAAGAGTTGGTCAATCAATGGTAGCTATCGAAGATGTGGAAGATCATCAGACTCAAGATGGTGAAGGTGCTGATATGATGGTTGAGCTAAGGAAACAGATCACAAATGCTTTAGTTAATGAGTGAAATTTTATTGAATAATTCCTGTGATATGAGTATATCTATTATATTATTAAAACTATCATATTTTAAAGAATTTAGAATGTTGAACTCACTTTTGGAGTGAGCTTTCAACCTCTCCATCTTAGACATAGGACTCCTCTTAAAAATTAAGAGTTCCTTAGTCTTAAGACACTTCTAGTGATTAGGTGAACACTTAACTTAATCCTAGAGACTTGGAAGATTTAGCCATATGAATAGGTCATGCCTTAGGGGTGTTAGGAAAACTTGCCTACCCTATAGCTTGAACCAAATCCTTACTTTCTTCTTTCAAGTCAAACTTCAAATTCAAATCAACATCAACTTCAAATCAACTTCAAATTCAAATCAACTTCAAATTCAAATCAACTTCAAATCAACTTTAAATTCAAATCAACCTCAAATTTAAATCAACTTCAAATTCAAATCAACTTCAAACTCAAATCAATTCCATCAAACATTAAACCAATTCCAACCCAATGAATTTTCTCAAATTATGAATCAATTCCAAATGATTGAAATCCATAATCAATTCTAAAAATCCAAAATCTTTCCTAAGCCATCTTGATCTCATCTTATGGACTTAGCTCAAATCAAATTCAAATCACTTCAAATTCAAAAGATTTTCTCATAACCCATTTATATTCCCATTTATATTCACAAATATAAATGAAATATAAATTCAAATAATCAAACAAAATTCAAAACTCAAACCCAAATCTAACCTAAAGCCAACCTATACCCTTTCAAGTAAAATTCTTGAACTTAGCCAAATCAAATTCAAAGCAATCCAAACTATTGGATTTTCTTCATGATTCAATCAATCCTTTAATCATGAATCCAAATATAAACATAAACTTCAATAATCAAACCAAAACTAAATTCAAAAAACTCAAACCCAAATCAAACCCATGTTCAAACTTTGAACTTGTAATTATCAAATGAATCAAAACCAATTTGACTCCAAATCACTTGCAAATGGATTTATATTTCAATCATAAGTCCATATGTGAGTTCAACCAAACTTGAATTAAGCTTTGATCAAGTCAATTGACCCACTTAGGCTCACTTGATCCAAAGTGATCTAAACCACTCTTTTGAGCCAAATTCTAATCCTACCTAAATTGGATTGAACTAAGCTCATCTAAGCCTCATATGATGAGCAACAATTATCATAAGATGATCAATCACTCAAATTGGGTCAAACCAAGTCAAACCAAGCTTTTGACCAAGTCAACACTTAACCCACATGAAACCTAAACTAGCCAAAATCTACCATAGGCCAAATTGATTGAAACCATTGACCTAAACCAGTTTATGATCAATGATTGAACATGATCAAGTCATCATTTGAGTTAAACCTAACCCAATTGGCCACTTGCCCAAGTTGACCTAAAAAGTCAAAATGTTTCAAATCTTGATCTAAGCTAAATTGATTACAACCAATGGGTCAAATTCATTCTAAATCACTTATTGAACTTAACTAAAGCTTCAATTGGCCAACTAGACAACCCCAATTAGAATGAACCAACTTGACCTAAAAGGTCAAATCAAGCCAAAATCAAATCAAATCAAAATTGATTGAAACCAAAGCTTACAAAATATTTGAAATAAACAATCAATCCTAAACCAACACTTGACCTAACCTAATTGGGTCAAATCTATCAAATTTGTCAATTTGACCCATTTGACCTAAGTGAAATCAAATGAACCAAAACCAAATATAAATCAAATTGAACCAAATAAATGATACCAAATCACTCTAAATGGTTATATGAACTTGACCAAACCCTTAGTTTGACCAAATTTGACCAATTGGTCAACTTGACCGAAGTTGACCCATTTTGACTTAAATGGGT
Source organism: Cymbidium sinense (assembly GCA_021442155.1). Taxonomy (NCBI): domain Eukaryota; kingdom Viridiplantae; phylum Streptophyta; class Magnoliopsida; order Asparagales; family Orchidaceae; genus Cymbidium; species Cymbidium sinense. Next base: position 4,271,003 of record CM038217.1, read on the forward strand.
CAACATGAGCCAAATAATATCAAATAAACTCCAAATTCATTGAAAATTGGCATAACCTATTTTTCAATCATACCAAATCTGGCCAAATCAAAATCAAAGATAAATGACCATTTTACCCCTAGGTCAAAGGGTAATCTATGATCAAATTCACTTAGGATTTGATCATATTCCAACTCAAGACCACTTGGCACCCTCTTAGTGATCCATTTGGATACCAAGGAGCATGGTGCACATGACCCAATGGGTTTGGGTCAGAAAAACCCAACCCAACGCCAAAATCGACCACCCAATGGAAAATGAGCATATGGAATCACCCCATACTCTCATTTAACACATGGGCAACTCCTCGACTACACTCCCCTGCCAAAACTGAATCACATGGCACCCCTAACAACCTAATAACCCACTCCATGAGATCAATTTGATCAAAACAGAAGGAAGGCTTACGACCATCCGATCCAAGTAGGGGGAGATATACTCCCCCTTAATTCAATTCATTTGATAACTCGTGCATTTGATTGAACTCTAGGAATCCAGAGGAAGCTCCCCCAAGCTCTCCCTAGCATTCTTAAGCTCAATTGAAATTCTCATTCTCGATTTTGCCTATGCCAAAAATAGGGGAGGTGATTGAGAATTCCACTTTGCTCAACACTTCACCAAAGTCCAATTTCTCTTGCAAGCGCCAACAAGGAGGCAAGTTGAGCTCACCCTAGGTGTTTTCTAAGCTTCCAAGCCACGGAAAGGAGGACCTAGACCAACCAAAGCTGCAAGCCATTGAAGGGAGCTTTGGTCAATAGGAAGATCCACTTCACCTCAAGCCTTCAAATCTTCAACAGGGCTTCGTCTCCACTAGACGAAGCTACCTCAATGTTTGGAAGTGCCAGTGATAGCCTTCGGCGTGGTATGCTTCAAAATAGAGCTTTAAGAGAAATTTATTTGGTCTTTTGTGAAGGGAATTATCATCCCAATTGAATTTGACCGTTGGATGTTCTTCCCCACACCTCTTGATGGTGTGGGTTGAATCCTAGCCCAATTCGAGCTCAAGTGAGCTCAGATCAAGCCATGGAAGATGGACAACCTCCGTTTTCCATAGACGACGACAGGGATGAATCATGGACCGTCCATCCCACATGTTTTGGATGAACTGTCCTGATTATAACATGTTAGATCCTATGATTAATCCCTTTGAAACTGTGGGTTTAATCTGTCCCAATCATTGACCGCTATGAGAAAACATGTAGCACCACCTACATAAGATGTGACAACTTAAATAACCAATCCTCCGCACATGTGGAAAGCGCGCATCGGCCCACATAGCATGAGATTAATTAATTAGGGCTATTTAATTATCCCTTAATCACTGAAACTTCAAAAATACATAATTAAATATAGAATAATAAAAAAAAATGTAAACTCAATTTCATTTTAGAGATAATTCAGAGGGGAATCCAATAAAATTATTTTCAATTAATTTTGAATAGTGGATTTTTCTTAATTAGGGTTTAATTATAAACATAATAACCTTAATTACTCCCTAATCATTTCATTAATTAATTCTACAACCCCTAATTTACTTGGAATTTATTAATGAGTTTATTAGAAAAATCAATTAATGAATCCTTAATCACCCTCTTAATATAATTAAGGGTAATTAAGCATGTGAATAGTGGTTTAATCACTTAATTAAGATGATTAAATATTGTTTAAGTGAAGAGGAGGTTTATGGAATGGGTTTGGGGTATTTTCCCTAAGTTCTTTCCTAAACCCCCTTCTTCCTTAATCCAGACGTAATTAAGGATTAATCCTCTAATAATCTTCTTAATTAGCTTAATCAAATTCTCAAAATCAATCTAAACTTAAGCAATACGCAACTGAACGAAGCATTGAAGTTCAAGAGCTTAAGGTAGATTTAAGAAAATCATTTCCAACTCACATGTGTGGGAATGTTATGAAAATACTTAATTAAATCCTTTAGCTTAATTAATCATTAAATATCAGCCAATTGCATTAGGCCCCTTTCTTTCTTGGGAGCATTGCTAACTTAAATTCCATGTGATTAGATATCATATGTTGGCTCACAATTGTTAGAATAATTATGTTAAGGAGGTGTAGGTAAGGAGTAATTAATGGATTAATTTACACCTTAACCTGAACAAAATATAAAATCAACTTAATAGTTCTAAAAATTAAACTAAAATAATACACACATGAGGGAAATGGGTTAGGACCAGCAAAAACCCTTCTCACTTCTCCTAAATCAAACTCAAAATAAAAAAAATCTCTTTAAGAAATGTTGATTCACTTTAAATAATCTTATTTCACATGATTATTTTTAGGAATTAATTAGGGTGAATGAAGCTACATGCTTATATCAATTTATTTCTTTCCAAGCATGCTAAATGATTGTGTGCCATTTAAAAATCACGCATTCATATCTTTCCAAAAAATTAAAAATAAATGAAATATTTTCATTATGTCAAATTGCATACTTTGGCTAAAGTAAGAATATGAATGGCTATTATCACTGCTAAATCAAAAATTAAATTAAAAAATCTATAAATCAAAGATCATAAATAAAAGTATGCTACTAATAAATATCTATAAGCTTGCATGTGATTATAACATAAAAATGTGTTGTGTGATTTTCTTCTCTTTTCTTAACATAGGTTTGTATAGGATTTGCAAATGTAAAGTTCATTTGGAAAGAACACAACGCTTGCTTAAATTCATTTCTATACATTATTGCTTAAGAAGAATCTTTACATTGTATATGTAAATTAAACAAACAAAATCAAACAAACAAATATAAACCTTTTGCATGACTCTTCTTCCATTCATTTCTTTTTATACATGTAGATGTATTTAAGAAAAGTGGTATATTAGTTTGGACATCTTGGGGTTGCGAGGTTTTAAGTAGCCTAAAGTAGGTATTGTACCTTACACCCTTGGTGTAGAAAACAATGACGCTATACTCACGTATGTCTTTCATACATGTAAATGTGCATTTGATTAATGGATAAAGGAGTCCTTCTTTTCTACTTAAGAAAATCATGCATCATGAAACATCCAAATTTTTCTAAACGACATCTCTTAGCATTCATCATTAAGGTGTGCTAAATATTTGCATTGCATATATAGATATGCTTAGGGTACATTCATATGCATGATAAACATGTTGGAAAGAAATAAATGGTTGTGTGTTTTGTGCACCTTAATTAATCTTAAAATGCCTTTCTTTTTTAAATGGGTTTTTTTTAGAGCAAATCTAAACTTAGGATTAATTAAAAAACATAATAAAATAGTCACTAAAGAAAAATCACTAATGAATCTACCTTAGAAATTACTTAAGGTAGGGATGAAAGAGAAGTTCTCTTCTCTTTTCTTCTCTTTACAACACCTAGTAATTAAGTATAGGTTCATTCAAACCAAATCAAATCATCAAATGAAAATTAACAAATCAACTAAATTATTTAAGTGAAACCATCCTCTAAGTTGAACCCTTTCACACTTAGAAAATATTAACCTTAAAGCCTAGCTAAGACATACACCACAAACTTTAACGACACACACATTAGGCTAAGTCACCATTTCTAGCTCTATGTTAGGGCAGTGCATAGTTTGATGCTTGATTTTATTTTGTAATGTAATATTTTAGATTGGATGTTAGGGTGTATGTGTGTAGACTAGATGATAGGACGATCTTAGTCTAATCATTGTCTTATGTAGGGGATTGTGCTTAAGGGGTGTAATAATAAAAATATAAATACTTTTGTTGTGCAGGTTGCTTATACCCCTAAACATAATCCAAAATAGGCCAGGTGAACATGGTTACCCATATGTGGGGTGCTAAGTCCAATTTATTCATATACATGCTTGGGATTGTGTGATTTATTTAGCTAATCTCTATTTTGCAGGTTTTAGTTAGATTCACTTTTCCCATTTTCATGTAATTTTTATAATTAGGATTTGAAATGAATGTTATGGGGAAGATTAAGGTGAACATTGGTCATAAGACTAAGTCTTATGCACCATGTGAAGCCTTGGAGCAACCATATCCAACAAACCAAAAGAAGGAGAGAAAGAAGAAAGAAGGAAAGAAAGAAGAAAAAGAAAAGAAGAAAAGAAGAAATGATGAATGAAGACCCCCATAGCATGAATTCTTTTTTGATCGTAATTAATTCATTCATAATCCGGGTTGTATAAGGGTAGAGCTTGGCTACCCACTTTTTTATCGGGTTTGTACGGTGGAGCCCAACCACAAAGGCCTTTTGTTCTTTAGCACTAGCTTTATAAATTATTTGATGTTTGCTTAGCTTGTGCATTAAGATGATATGTTTTTTCTAGTTTCTTCCTTGCTTTGATGAATGACCTGGATGCGATTAGGCACTTAGGAAAAAATAAATTTTTTATCCAATTAATCAACTCAAAATTAAAATTAATAACTCATAACCTCACCTAAAGCCTAAGTTATAAATAAAGATAAAATATTTAGTAATCCCTTAGCTGGATATTGTATGTTGCACATCATGCATAAAAAAGCATCTTGCTTCACTCTTGCTTATGGAGGGCTTCCATCTTTGCATGGGAACTTGGCTTGAACTTTGAGTGCCATGGTGGAAACACACATCCTTCTTGCTAATTTTGGCCCATAACTAACTTCTCATGCATTAGGCATATGAATCCCATAGCCGGTGTAAAATAAATTATCTAAAAGTGAAAATAAACTTGACATAAATCTGCATTAGATTTAAGTCATTACTCATGCCCTACATGATCTAGTCTCTTAGGGAGTGTGTTTAAGGGTTTAGTCTCTTTCTAAATAAATAACAGCTTAGCTATCTTGCAAAAGTATATGGCTTGCCTACATGTATTTAAAAATGTAGGAGGAGTTAGTTGACGACCACCCCTAGGAAGTTGTAAGTCTAACAGTCGGATGGTTTATCCTCTCTTGTGGAGGTAAACCATATGCCCATTTTTGCCTTAGATTTAGGTCATGCTATGGCCCTTGCCAATGCTCCCTAGATTTAGGTTATGAGATTGTTGTTTCCCTTTGTGAGCTACAAGTATAAATCCTCAGTTCTTAGTCATTTTCATGAAGTTGTATCATGGAATTGTAAGTCCTAGATTTCTAATAAAAATTCAACTCAAATAAATAATTCTCTTCAAATTCAAAAATATAAAGCCCAAACATAGGATTGTTTGGGATACTCACTAGGTCTCCTAGCATCGTGAGCATCCCCTACTTATTCTCCTTTGGTTACAATAATAACTCCCTCCTCTTGAGCAATCCCACTTGATCTTCCAAAAATAATCAATTGATTGATAGTCCTATCTTTGAAATCTTTAGAACAACGATCATTTACCTTAATCGAGAGTATTCTTAAGGAATCTCATTCCTTAAGATGTAATTAACTATGGGAGCTTGCCTTCATAGGGAACTTAAGGAACCTGATTTTAAAATAATCCATGCTTTACTTTTCATGTAAAGTAGGGGAAGAATCTTTGGTACATCCAAAGACCCATTGTCCTTAGTAGTCTTTATTAGGTGATTAGGTCCATTGTAAGATGATGACTTCTGTCTTTCGAGATAGTATATCATTCCTCAATGTAGTACCCGATCACTTTAATAGGAACATTTACGGATCTACATGGTGTCCTAACCAAAGCATTTGATTTTTGTCTTCATTTTTAAATTTCATTTTTAGATATGAAGATGAAAATAAAACACCACATACAACTTGTACTTGTTTTTGTTATATTTACAGCTCATTATGTGGTGAACATAAATATATCACATGTATTCTTATTATTTTCTTTGCTTGAATGGTAATATATAATTTTAAAAATAAAAAGAAAAAGATAATATCAATTTGGCTTTTATATTCAAAATATTGCTAATTAGAGAAAAAAATTGTTATTTAGGAATAATTAAATATAATGATTACTAAAATGTAAATATTGTAGATATATTTATTAACATATGCATATAAGAATATTTTAGTCTTTTATTCATAAACAGCACAGCAGCCTTTTTTAAACATAGTCATTGCTTTAATAATATCAGCTTTCTTCTTTGATAGTAGCTTCACAACTATTTTTTTAAATAATTGCAGCTGCCTCAAACACACCCTTAGCAAGTTGATAAAAATATTCGCCAATCTTTCATATCATATTATTATAAGATATAGTACAATGCACTATAAATATTCAATTTTAGATGAATATTCTCCTCGATGTTATCTGATTGCTCTTTCCTATCAAGATAATAATAATAATAATAATAATAATAATAATAATAATAATAATAATAATAATAATAATTTACTGTTTTTTATTCATTCAAAGAGGGGTTATGGTGTAGATTTGTATTTTATTTTTATTTTAAAAGATTAGTAAATTTCACTTAAATCACCTAATTTTCCTAAAAGAGAAACTGAAAAGCAATTGTGGAACTAAGAGACAACTCACCACCTCAAATTTAGATTAAATATCTTAATATTATATTAGAAGATTTACATACATAATACAATTCTTATGCATTTATATATATATAATATCTAAATTTTAATATTTATAAGAGGGATTTATATACATATCACACAATTCTTATGTATTTATATATCTAACACCTAAACTTCAATTTTCACATATATAACATCTCAATCTTTAATATTATATATATATATATATAAATATCATTATCTTCTATTTTAAAAAATTGAACATATTCTCAAAAATAAAAAATCAAAAATATCTAACTCTCTAAAAATATAAAGTACGTAACTGAACGATGCATAAGAATTCTTTGACATGTATGTAAATCTTCCTATTTACGAATATAATATTTTATGCATGCATTTTACTATTAAAATTAATAATAGTGCTATTTTTGATATAATATTAAAATTTTGAATGCTATTAATGTAAATATTAAAATTTAAATATAAGATAAGTAAACATATAAAATTTGTATCTTGTTGACCTATGTATGTGTCTTAAAGTCAAAGTCCTGAGATAGAATTCAACGGACGGTAATGACATGTAAACTAAGGCTCAAAATGCACTAGATGTCACTGAAAATGATTGAAACGACCTCCAATCGATGAAAGGACAGAATATTGAAATTGATTAAAATATAAATATTGCAAAATCTAATGATCGATGCCGGTCAGTGTCGATCGCGCATATCAGTCAAAAGCGGCGATGACCAAACACATCATAAATTGATCCTATTAGCTTCAAAACATCGAAAATTATCAAATGAGATTGTTAATTTAGGGTGTCTGATCGAATGTCGGGAGCGCACGTAAATTGAGGAAAATATACCACATCGAAAATGGTCAAACGACCTCCGATCGACGAGCGACTTGCCGTCATTTTCATCAAAATTGGTCGATATAAATATCGCGCTTAATGATCATGATCAAGCCGAGAAATCCCGACATATATGCTCGAGGTCAAGGGCATCGATCTAAAGCCAAACGACCTCAGTTAAAATTGATTTTGGGAGAGCTTTAAAACGTCAAAATATATCAAGTGAGGCTATCTGTAATCAATTCAGGAATCAGGAAATATCGAGTGATTTTGAAGTGGCCGCAAGAATGAAATACATCACATCACCATCACTCAATAATGACGATTGATGAATGGACATCGCCATCGTGTTCATAATATCAAAATTGGTTAGAATATAAATATTGCATGACTTGATGATCAACGGTCGCTTGAGTTAGACTTACACATATACCAGTCGAGGAGGCATGGATGACGGCGCCGTTCATGAAATTGATTAGGCCAGATTCAAAACACGAAATCTATCAAAAAGACTATTAATTCAAACAAATGAGAAAATCGGTCAGCGGCGTGTATTTTTAATGAAATGAATTCGATTTGAACGACAAAATAATCTCCATCAAAGGTGCGTCATTCGTTTAGAATATTAATTAGTTTGATATATATATATATATATATATATATATATATATATATATATATATATATATATATATATATATATATATATATATATATAATGTATATTTTACCTGTAGAATTCAAATTAAAACTGTTTAAATCAATTTAAAATTTATTAAAAACTCCTAAATTATCTCCCATGCTCAATCGTCCCCTCTATTTTTAGTTTTATGATCAAATGCAAAAAAAAAAAAACAAAGGGAGCGGTTCCTCTTCTCTCACATTTCCACATTCTGCCCTCTCCCCCGCATTCCCTCTCTTGTTGGAAATGCACTGCAAGGTAATTTTTTTTCTCTCGGCTCTCAATTTTTGGCCGTCCCTCCGCGAATTCCGCCACTGCGCCGCACCTCCCGCGGCCCGCGAAACCACTCCGACCCGTTTCGTTGCATCCCACGGCCCGCCGCAGTACGCCTTTGCTCCGGCGGGACCTGCGCCACTCCGGCCCGCACTCGTGTCCCGCGCGCTGTCTCAACCCCCTGTTGACCCACCAGTCCCTCTTCCTCGCTGCTTCCGTTGCGTCCCGCGCCAGGGGCCGCTGCCAGCACTGCCGGCTCTCTGCCGCTGTCCGTGCTCCAGCCCACACTCGTGTCTCGCCGGTGCAATCCCAGCCCCGCCTGCTGCCTCCGACTGCTCCTCTTCCCGCTCACCGCTGCCTGCTTCTGCCAAGCCTCCGCAGTACGCTCCGCACGGCCCGCCAAGCCTTCCGCAAACAGTCGCTCCGCACGCCAAGCTCCCCAGGCGCCGCTGGTTCTCCAGACCTGCGTCCGCCACTGCACCACTTCCGGTTCGCTGCGTAATGATCCTGCCTGCTTCCTGTTCAAACCCACCAGTTCCACTCGGCGCTTCCTCTATTCTAATCATCTCATTTTCACCTTGACCGAAAGAGCATCGTTAAGATGAATTTTTCTTTCGATTCGCATTATCCTCATTTTCTCTTCTTCATGACGGGAAGAATATTATGTCGAATTCTTCTTCGATTAAAACCCTCGTTTTAGCATTTTCGCATTACACAAATCGGGAAGAATATCGTCAATGAGCAATTTTTCTTTCGGTTTTGGCATCACACTGTATTACATTCCCATTACAAGCCGTTCATTTCATTGCGGCAGAAAAATGCATCAAAATATGTGATCTGAGTGTGGAGATACATATATATATATATATATATATATATATATATATATATATATATATATATATATATATATATATATATATATATCTTTGTAGGTTTGAAGATCTTGCTCATCAGTAAGGATATAAAAATTAGGTGGTGTTGCAACGGTCTTACTGCTCATAATCTTGAGTAAGCCAACATTAGATGTCGTTCTGTGACGAAATCTTCAGAAATTTTGTCAATTTAGAATTAAGCGGGAAGTAAAATGATATCAATAAACATAAAAGTAAAACCAAATAATAATAAGGGTGAAAAACACTTTTGAAATTTGTCTAAGCAGAGTTGAAAGCCCACTAAAGTTCCTAAACGCTCCCTTTCAAATGCCCTAACTCCAACCCTTCAAACAAATGGAATAGAATATGAGACTCCCTCTTGGCTTTATTTATAGAAATTAGAAGAGGTAGTGAGTGAGTTATTTTCAAAAGAAGAAGAGGGGGGAAATGAATGTAGGAAAGTTTGAATAAAAGAGGGGGGAAAATGAATGTGGGAAAGTTTGAATAAAAGAGGGGGGAAAATGAATATGAGAAAGTTTGAATAAAAAGATAGGGGAAAATGAATATATGAGAGTTTGAATAAAAGAGGGGGAAAATGAGAATTACTTCGAGGAGTAAATCTTCTTCTTAAAATAACAAACTAAATTATCCTTTGAACTCAGAAACAAAATAAAAAAGAATACGGGATCTGACTTTTTGTACAAGCTAGAAGGCAATCTAAACCAAAATCTACAAAAATCATGGAATTTTCCTTCACAAAATTAAGAATTTCATTCTAATTATGATTTTCAAAATCAACTAAATCATCAATTAAGTGAAATTAGTTTATAAACACATGCTGCATAGAGATTTCAATGCAATTTTAATGTCAAAAGAAGCTAAAAGTTAAATGAAAAATAAAATCAATAATTCAAACATAAAATTACCTAAAATTACTATACACCGACGATAGTATCTTTGAATCTTTGGAATTCAAGTGTCTGAGGATTTTACTGGGTTGTTTCCCAATCTAGTCTTAGGATTGAGTCCGGGTTAACAAAACCTAAAACCTTTAATAAGGGTTTCAAATCAGTGAAATATCTGAGAAATTGATTCTGTTATGTGACAATAGATATAATCCTCTATCAGCAGCTAAACAGAGCTGATAGGATCTAAAGCTCTTAAACATATTCTAATTAATCAATTTTTAAGTGACAATCTAAATCTGCTCTAATGAAATCTAATCATTAAAAACTTAAATCAAACTCAATCTATCCACCTTCCGCAATTATTTGTCCGGGATGACAAATTAAGAATACTCTAGCTCATAAAGGATATCAAATCAGTGTTATATGTTCTCTGATCAATCTCTCTCTCCTAAGTAAGGGTATGTCCTCATTGCGTGGCTGGCAATGCTCTCTGAGATGAAGCAATTATGACGAGTCCTCCCGATCGAGTGGTTTGGTCGCTCCATTATATTACAATCCACATGCTCCCCCAATGGTTCCCTTTGAGTTGTGAATCATAGGATATACTGATAGGGGCAAATAACCTCTGAGGGAGACTTAAGTCTATCTCCTTGAACACCCCAGAGGGTTTAAGTAACTCATGTGTTCGATAGGATCCTTCACGTGTTGGGTTGACTACCTCCTCATTAAGTAGGCGGACTGCAGGATGACGTAACTATGAGATCTAGATCGGCATGTCATCATTCCCCAACCATCGGTTTAAATTGAAATGATAAATTTTATAATCTAAATTAAAACTCCATATGTACTTAGATGCATTTAGCGGACAATATTCTTGTCGAAGTTCTCTCACTTATTGGGAGGGTAATTAATAGAGCTTGCTTTAGGCTAGAACTAGATCTAAAGTCCTCACAGAAGAGGGAGAAATCTCTAGGTAGTGTCTTATCTACTATTCCATATACCTTCTGAAAATTACACCGACAACATTTCAAATCATCACTCTCTTCAACATTCAATAAAATTGCCGAGAGATCGGTGGTGAATTTTCAGAGCCCACATATATATGTAAGTGCCCCTATTAGATGTTATGTTATAAGTTTTGCTAAACAATTAAAATTTTGAAAATGGTTCCGTTTGATGAACTGAATATTGGTGTAGGACACTAGTAAATAGGCACCTTAAAGTGAATCGAAAATACAATTGCGCGTTGTATACGAGTTCTCGTAATTGTGAAGCCAGTTATGTTAAAACTATCGAAAGAAATCTATTAAGTCAAATAAGTGAAGTCGATAGAGCTTTATGGTACTGTATAACCTTTTTTAATTTCAAAGTTGATATTTTTATGATCATTTTTGATACATAATTTATAAAAGTATAAAATGAACTTAAAATTTTAAAAAACTGGTTCAGATCCACTAACTTTTAATTCAACCTTGCTTATGGTGATATTTATGAATTTCAATTGCATCCTTTTGAAGTTAAAAGCCATAAATATCAAATTTTCTTCAAAATACCTTCATAATTTTTAATCTTCTCTAAGTATTTGCCATGACTAAAATATCAATTATCTTATTGATCAATTGATTTAATTGATCTTAACCATACATGTTTCAATTGCAACAATTGAGAATGCTTTAGTAGCATGAAGAATTGCCAAGACAAAATTGCAAAACGAGATAAAAAAAAAGATGTTTTTGCTAAGTCCATTAATAACATATATTAAACAAATATTCTAAATATTACAATGAGTTGTGAATAAAATCATAGATTTTTTATGCAATGAAAGAAAGGAATACAAGCATAATTTAATTAAATTAAAATTAATATTTTTCTACTTATAAATTATTCTTATTTTAAAATTTTTTATCTAACTTTAGTTAATTTGAAAGTTGAAGTTCTAATTTCGATTTATTTTAATAGGTTTTTGATTTCACAGTTCTCTTTAAATTATAGTTTCGCCAATGGTTAGAAAAGATAAAAACATCCAGCTAAAAATTGGAAAGGTAAGATAAAAGAACATCCTTATTGAAGGCTATCAGAGGAAAACTAATTATATAAATGTTCATTCATTAATAATCAGATAAATAGACAACAAAGACACAAGCTTTTGAGCCAATTGATAATTTGAAGGAGGATGAATACCTCTGTTTTCAATTCTTTTAAGGAAGAGGAAGTGATTGACGCTATTAAAAACCTTCAGATTAATTTTAACAATAGTTTTTTTTTCATTTTTCTTATAGAATTAACGATATTGAATTCCCTGAGCAGATGGCAGCAAATTGAAAATACTGAACTGAAAATAAAGAAAGAATGACATGATTACTTCACAATTAGAAACCATTCCATAGCCATCCAACAAACAAAAAAAAAAACAGAAGCAAATATATATATAAAGAGTAACAGGATTTTGTTCCAAGCTAATATCAAATTCTTCAACCACGCAAGCTTTTACTTTTCTAATCACGTTATAAGTAAAACCAAAGGATTCTCACAAATTCATGATGAGAGTTCCAGGAAAATACATATTGTGCTTGTGATATTGCATTTACAGACAATCGCAAAACATACAAGAGTTCTTACTAAAAATTACAGAAACTCGGTGATGTCAACTAAACTAGCAGAGATGTAGAGATTACTATAACCTGTAGGAAAAAAACTGGTCGGTCACTTTCCACAGTGAACTTCAGAAGGCTTGCTCGCTATCGAGGCTTCGTCTCGTTTGATTTGCTGCTCCTAAATGATGACAGCGAGAAGAATGATCGTGTTGCTGTAGCACCATGAGTGAGACAGAAAATAAGATTAAATTAAACCTTTCAGTTTACAAGTTTTACCTTTAGTTGATTGTACCCCGGTTCAAAAATGACCATTTCGAAGCTTATCAGAGCCTGCAAAACCGGTTTTTGATTCAGCTAACAGATTAACATAAAAAAAGGGAAATTTACATACATGGCACAAAATTCTTATGCATTTACATATCTAACTGTTGGGAGATTGATCCACTTGAACCATAGAAAATAAGGTTGAAAAATCTGAAACAAAACAATGAACAGATATACCAAAGCATAATATCACAAAAACACAAGATTTGACGTAGAAAGATTCGAGAACGGAAAAAAAATCATAGAGCCACACTATACTAAGAAATCTACTATAAAGAAAATAAAGAGAATAGTACATATTACACTTATCTCAAGATTTTTTCACACTTCTAACGCTCTAGGGCATGCACTCTCCATTTACACTCTCAAGATAATGGAGAAAAATTGCCATGAAGTACTAAAAAAAGGAAAAAAAAATACATAAATATGAATGCTCTAGTTTCTTAGTACTGTGGCGCCATGATCTTGGCGCTTAAGCTCTAAAGCGGCTATTCTCTAGGCTTTTTTACATAGGTTTTAACACCACAATGTTGACCTCTCTATCTTGAGTCTTTAGTGCCATGATCGTAGTGCTGTCTTCTTTGTCTTTTTGGTGTAAATTTATGGATCCTAGTGCTGCTTTCTCGATCTTTGAACCCCAAAAATTATTTTTTCTCAGGAGGTGCTGCCTCCTAACTTTAGAACCTCGGAGGTTTGCGAACCCCTAGCGAGCTCACCGCCAAGCTCGGCCAATGAAAGTAAGGGTTGAGTCAATATTGCATCTCCAATTGATCAACACAATCAAGCTCCACATATAAGAATCTTCCTTCTACAGACCTGCACCATCCATCATAGTCAAAGCTTCTAGTAAGGCTCATCACTACCTTAGCCTTCCTAAACACCAACTAAAGCTAAGCAAAACTTCAATTTTTCAACAATCACGATCTTCGTCAACATATCTGTAAGATTCTTAGTGTGTATCTTCTCTAGAGATAAATGCCCATCTTCTAGGAGAGATCAATTAAAGTGATAGCTTAGTTGAATGTGTTTTTTCATGGCATGAAATTCGGTGTTCTTGGCTAGGTGAATGACACTCATACTGTCATTATAAATCCTGTCATTTCTTTGTCCCTTACTTAGTTCTGCCAAAAAATTCTGCTTCCAAATCATCTCTTTACTAACCTCTGTGGTAACAATGTACTCAGCTCGTGTGGTTGATAGTACAAAAATCTTCTGTAACACGAAAAACACAACTCATTATTGTGTTTTCAAAGTGAAAATATAACCTATTGTACTTCTCCCACCATCAATATCTCTTACAAAATTTGAATCTACATATAATTATAGTTCAATCCCTACACTTTCAAAGTAAAATGCCTTGTTGGTTGTTCCTCTCAGGTATTTGAGAATCTACTTCACCACCTCCTAATGATGTTTGCTTGGGTTACTCATATACATGTTAACTACTCCAAATGCATATGCAATATCTAGTCTTATATATATCATAACATACATCAAATTTTCAAATGTTGAAGCATATAAGCTTCTCTCTATTTAATTTCTCTCTACTTCAAACTTAAGCGATTGTTCATTGGATAATTTGAAGTGATTAGTCAACAGGATGCAAACTAGTGTTATCTTGTTCATGTTGAATCTCTGAAAGACCTTTTCAATTACTCTTCCTAAGACAATATTATTGTTCTTGCACTCCTGTCACTATGATTCTCACACCGAGGATTTTCTTGGCTGGGTATAAATCTTTCATTTCAAACCCCTAGCGAGCTCATCGCCAAGCGTGACCAATGAAAGTAAGGGCTGAGTCAACATTGCATCTCAGATTGATCAACACAATCAAGCTCCACATATAACAATCTTCCTTCTGCAGACCTGTACCATCCATCATAGTCAAAGCTTCTAGTAAGGCTCACCCATATCTTAGCCTTCCTAAACACGAACTAAAACTAAGCATAACTTCAATTTTTCAAAAATCACGATCTTCATCGACATGTCTATAAGATTCTTAGTGTGTATCTTCTCTAGAGATAAATGTCCATATTCTAGGAGAGATCAATTAAAGTGATTGCTTAGTTGAATGTGTTTTTTCATGGCATGAAATGCAGTGTTCTTGGCTAGGTGAATGACATTCATACTATCATTATAAAGCTTTTCATTTCTTTGTCCCTTACTTAGTTCTGCTAAAAAACTCAGCATCCAAATCATCTCTTTACTAACCTCTGTGGTAATAATGTACTCAGCTTGTGTGGTTGATAGTACAACAATCTTCTGTAACATGAAAAACACAACTCATTATTGTGTTTTCCAAAGTGAAAATATAACCTATTATACTTCTCCCACCATCAATATCTCTTACAAAATCTGAATCTACATATTATTGTAGTTCAATCCCTACACTTTCAAAGTAAAGTGCCTTGTTGGTTGTTCTTCTCAGGTGTTTGAGAATCTACTTCACCACCTCCAAATGATGTTTGCTTGGGTTACTCATTTACATGTTAACTACTCCAAATGCATATGAAATATCTAGTCTTATATATATCATAACATACATCAAATTTTTAACTGTTGAAGCATATAGCTTCACTCTATTTAGTTTTGCTCTACTTCAGACTTAGGCAATCTTTCTTTGGATAATTTGAAGTGATTAGTCAACATGGTGCAAACTAGTGTTATATGATTCATGTTGAATCTCTGAACCTTTCCAATTACTCTTCTTAAGACAATATTATTGTTCTTGCACTCCTGTCACTATGATTCTCACACTGAGAATTTTCTTGGCTAGGTATAAATCTTTCATTTCAAACTCCTTTCATACCTGCACTTTTAGGTTACCAATATTCTCCATATTTAATCTTATAATCAGTATGTCATTCACATACAGAAAAAGAATGATATAACAATCGTTAAACTTCTTGAAAATTAATAGTGATTTGCCCAACAATTCGTGTATCCACTATTTGACATCAACATATCGAACCTCTCATACTACTATCTTGGTGTTTGGTTCAAACTATATAATATTTTCATGAGCCTTCACACCAAATCTTCTTTTTTTTGAAAGCAATATCCCTACGGTTGTATAACTCTTCTTTTAATTGATCATGCAAAAAAGCTATCTTTGCATCCATCTACTTCATATGCAATTTTTTCACTGTTATTATGCTCCCGACAACTCTGATCATGCCTTGTAGTGCTTAGTACCATCTAATTCTTCCTTCAGTCTGTAAACCCACTTGTTATGCAGTGCTATCTTGTAATCAGGTAGTTTAATTAAATCCCATGTCTGATTTGACATGAGTGATTGCACCTCATCATCCATGGCTCTAATTCCTTTGATTCACAACTTGATTGGATTCCTCATAGCACTCTGGTTCACTACCATCAGTCAGCAATAAATAATATAATAAAAGAGAATATCTCTATATCGATTATAAATTTTTACACGATCTCCTGACTTCCATAGTAGGTGTTTGAAGTACTTCCTGTGCTTCCTCAGCTTGTGCACAGTTCCTTTCTTTTTCTTCATGATCATTACCAACATCTCTTATCTCAACATATCTGGTGGGTCCTTTAGAGATGACTGCTGATTCACCTTGAGTTTTATTTCTGTCATTGTAGATCTCAATTTCATTGAAAGTGACATCCTTGCTCTTGATGAACTTTTGATTTTGATACTCCCAGAATTTGTAACCATATTCATCTGTGCCATATACAATAAAAGTACATATGACAGAATTTATATTAAGCTTACTCTTAGATCTTATATCAATATGAACAAATGATGAACAATCAAATACTTTCAAGTGAGATAAACAAACCTCTCTAACAATAAAAATACTAAGAGACTTTTATTGATCAAATAAACAATAATATTCACTGGTTTTGCCCAAAACTATTTAGATAATCCAGCATGCAACTTTATGCTCCTAACATGCTTGTGGTGTTTATTTTTGAGATGTGGGACATCACACAGATCTTAGAGGGTACTTAGAATGGTGCACTATCTCGAAAGATAGAAATCATCACCCTATAATGGACTAAATCACCTAATAAGAACTCCTAAAGCATGATGGGTCTTCGAATATACCAAATATTTTTTCCTTACTTTACATGGAAAAGTAAAGTAGGGTTTATTTTAAGCCAGATCCGCAAAGTTCCCTATGGAGGCAAGCCCCCATAGTTAATTACATCATAAGAGATGAAATTCCTTAAGAATACTCTCGATTAAAGTAGAAATTAAAGTCTCCAAAGATTTCAAGGATAGACTATCAATAAATTATTTGTATTAGAAAATCAAGTGGGAAAAACTCAAGGAGAAGACTTATTATCGAAGTCAAAGGGAATGAGTAGGAAATCCTTGTGATACTAGGAAGCCTAGTGAGCATTCCAATCTATTGTATGATTGTGCTTTATATGTTTAAAATTGAAGAGATTGATTTTATTAAAGTTGATATTTTTTTAGAAAGCTAGGACTTATAATCTCATAATACAAGGTTCTGGAAATGCCTAAGAGGTGAGGATTTATGCTAGTTGATCGAAGGAAATAGCTACCTTAGATCCTAAATCTAGGGAGCTTTGAAATAAGCTAAAGCACGACCTAAATCTAAGCAAAAATAGGTATAAGATTAATCTCCACAAAAGAGGGTAAACCGCTCGACTGTTGGGCTTACAATTTCCTGGAGCTATAGCTAGCTAACTCCTCCTACGCTTTAAAACTATGAAGTCAAGTCATACAATTTTGCAAGATAGTTAGGTTGTTGTTATTTAGAAAAAGGCCAAAGTCTTTAAACCCACTCCTTAAAGAGACTAGTGTATGAGTGGTATGAGTAATGACTTAGTATAATGCAAATCTTTTTAACTTTTATTATATTTCTTTACTTTTCATTTTAACAAAGGCTTTAGGATTTTGTATGCCGATATGCATGATGAAAATAGGTCATGGGCTAAACCAGCTAGAAGAAGGTGTTCTCCACCACAAGGGATGCCCTCGTAGGTCAAGCATTCCCCTATCATGCAAGGATGGAGATCCTTCATGTTCAAGAGAGAAAGAATATGCATGCATGTTGTGCGACATTTAACCATTTAGCTAAGGGGTTACTAAATCTTTTAATTCTATTGTTTAATGCCTAAGCTTTATGGTGAGGTTATGAGTTGTAGAAAGTTTTAGCTATAAGTTGTAGTTATTTAGAAAATTTATTTTTTCTTAAGAACCTAATCACATCCAGGCCACACATTTAAACATCAATCATAAGAAACTATGAAAAGTATGTTATTTCTAAGGCATAAGCTAAAGAAAAAATCAAATAATTTTATATTTAATGCAAAAGCATAAGAGGCCGATGCGTCGGGTACCGCTGTACAACCCAAAAAGAAAAGGTGGGTACCAAAGCTCTACCCTTATACAACCCGGAATATGAAATAATAATTATAATTTATAAATGATAAATGCTATGGGGGGTCTTCAAATCTTCAAGTCTTCATGTCTCCTTCATTTCTTCATATCTTTTCTCCTTTGATTTGGTAGGCATCAAGGCATCACATGACATCACAGGACAAAGCCTTCTAGCCAATGTTCATCATTATCCCCATAATACTAATCCTAATTCCTAATACAAAATTATATTAAAAATAAAAAAAATTAAATCTAACTACACGTGCAAGACAAGTGTTAGATAAACATACATACATTCCCAAGCAGTTATATTTATAATTTGGACTTAGCACCCTGCACATGGATAATTGAGCTCACCTTTCCTAACTTGGATTATATTTAGGGGCTTAAGCAATCTGTAAAAAAAATATTTATATTTTTTTTTATAGTGGCCCCTTAAGCACAATTCTCTACAGAAAACATAATTAGGCTAATCTTGACCTAAAATCTAGTCTGCGAAACATACAACCTAACATCTATCTAAAATAATACATCACAAAATAAAACATACATCACACCATGCACCATCCTAACATAAAGCTATAAGTGGTGACTTAATTCTAATGTGTGTGTATTAAGACTTGTGTGGTATGTCCTAACCAGGCTTTAGAGTTATAATTTTTTAAGTGTGAAAGGAATTCAATTTAATCATAAAGGATGATTTCACTTCAAGTTGTTTAATTGACTTAAGAATTTTAATTTGTGTTTTCTTTTATTTCATCTGATTAAACTTACAACTAAGTATTATAAAGAGAAAAAAAAGAGGATTACCCTCTTTTATCCTTACCGTAAACCACTTTCTAAAGCAAGTTAATTTAATTTATTTCTCTTTAGTGAAGGACTTATTAAACATTTTAAATTAATCCTAAGTTTAGGTTTGCTTTAAATGATTCCATTCAATATTAAAGGCATCTTAAGATTAATTTGATTGAATTACTATCACATGACATATGTTCAATCATTCCTTTCCATCACATGTAACATGCATATGATATTAAATTCTAAGTATACCTACACATGCAATATATTTCTTTTAGCACAGTTTAAATGAAAGATGCATATGTATATTTTGTAGAAAATGAGATTTTCACTCATTAGCTAAATACACATTTATGTGTATAAAAGTTTTAAGCAAGTACTTCGCCATTGTTAACCAAGGGAGTGAGGTAAAGACCTCCTTAGGGCTACTTAAAGCCTCACATCCTCAGAATGTTTAGACTAGATATACCCACTATTCTTGAATACACATGAATATACAAATAACTACAAGAATAAAAAATCATGCAAAAGTTGTATTTCTTTCAATTGAATTATTTATACATGTGAACTAAAGTTGAAAAAGTGATTTTCATTCATTAACTAAATGCACATACAAGTGTATAAACGTTTTAAGCGGGTACCTCGCTATTGTTAAACCAGGGGAGTGAGGTAAAGACTTCTTTGGGGCTACTTAAAGCTTCCCATCCCTAGAATGTCCAAACTAGATATACCCACTATTCTTAAATACACATAAATGCACAAATGACTACAACAATGAAAAATTATGCAAAATTTATATTCCTTTCAATTGAAAAGAGATTTTCATTCATTAGCTAAATGCATGTACAAGTGTATGAAAGTTTTAAGCAGATACTTCACCATTGTTAGACTAGGGGAGTGAGGTAAAGACCTCCTTGGGGCTACTTAAAGCCTCACATCTCCAGAATATCTAGGCTAGATATACCCACTATTCTTAATTACACCTGATTGTACAAATGACTACAAGAATGGAAAAATTATGTAAAAGTTGTATTTCTTTCAATTGATTTATTTATACATGTGAGCTAAAGTTCTATCTAAATTATAATATAGTGATACATAGGAATGAATTCAAACAAATATTATGTCCTTTTCAAATGGACTATAGACTTGTTAACATCCAAACTTTATATAAATCTATGTAGACTAAAGAAAGACAACTCCATATCACATGTTCTAAGCCATAAATGCATGTAAGCTTATAAATATTTATAACTATTATCACTCAAAATATTATAGTTGACTTATAAACTTTTTAAAATAAGTTTGATTTAATAGTGATAATAGCCACACATTTTATAAATTTAATTCAACGCATGCAAGCTTATCCTAAGGAAAATTTCATTTGATTTATTTTTGAAAGACATGAATGCATGAAATCACATGACACACACCATTTAATGTGAATGGAAAGTAATAACAAGACATAAAACACATGTTTCATTCAGTCAAACTAATTCCTAAGGACAATCATACTAAATAAAATTAGTTCAAGCAAACCAAAGTTTCTTATGTCACTTTTAATTTTTATATTTCGATTTGATTTAATGAATGTGAAAAGAAGATTCAATCATTCACTACTCCTAACCCATTCTCATATCGGATAATTATTTGGTTCAATGAAAAAGAATTAAATTTATTTTATGAGTTAATTAGGTTATAACATTTATTAAGTACATTAATTAATCCTTTCCTATATCACTTTAACATATTTATCCAAATAATGGTGAGCCAACATGATATGCATGTGCATTGGAAATAAAATCAGCGATGATCCTAAGGAAAGAAAGGGTCTAATGAAATTGGCTAATCATCAATGGTTAATTAAGCTAAGGAACCTAATTAAGTACTCTAATAATTCTCCCACACATGTGGGCTAATTATAATTTCCTTAGGATTCTCTTAAGTTATTGAACACCTAATAGTCTATCCAAGAAACTTAATTAGATGAGATCTAAAATGATTATGATTTCAATTTAATTAATTAAGTCTTTTAATTAATTAATTAAACCATTAATTAATCCTAAATTAATTAATTTTCATTCAAGTGAAATGAACTTAGGGACAAGATTGGGAAAGAGGTCCCAATCATATTCCACATGACCATTCACTATTCCATAATGATTAATAAGATTAATTGATAATTTTCTTACTATTTAAAATGTTAATTAATCACTTAATTAATTAAGAAAGTAATTAAGGCTAAGACACCCAACTTTCTTAATTATCCAATCAATAAATCTCAAGAAAATTATGTGAGGTAGAGGTCATCCATTAATCAACCTCAGAAAGTTTGGAATTAATTACTTGGGTAATTAGAGAGTAATTAAGTTAATTAAGTTTTTAATTAAACTCAAATTAAGCTTTAATTACTGTTCAAAATCAATTAAGGATATTTTTATTAAATTCTGCTATGAAATAGCTTTAAAATGGGCATTAATTTATATTTTTGAATTTTTCTATAATTAGTTATAAATTTATGAAGTTTCAATCATTAAAATGTATTTAATTAATCTTAATTAACCTTAATCTCATCAGTTCCACATGGCGTGCTAATGCGGCACGCTTCCCATGTGTTACCACGGGATTGATTATTTAAGTTTTCACATCCAAAGGTTGAGTCAGCCAGTGGAGGGACGCACTTTCTCATGATCCGTCCGACCTAAGATTGGATGGTCATGATCAAACCCATGGTTAAGTAGGATTACTTTAGTTAATCTAGCATGATTTGATCAGGACTGTCTGTTCTAATCATGCAGAATAGACGATCTATGATCTAGTCACTTACAAAGCAAAAAAGAGCCTTTCTTTAAGGTAAGGTGTGGAGAGATCGAGTGTAGACCCTCTAGGGGCATAGGGCTGTGGGTCATACTATGTGTGAGTTGGTCTGGATCAACAGTTTCATACTGGTAATTGAATACATATTTCATTCTTTCAGAAAGAAAAGAGTCATTGTGACCAGTCAAGCACAGGCCCAGGAAAGCGAAAAGTATAACTTATCAAGCAAAGCAGGCTGCAGCTGAATAGTTCGACCAAAGTCCTTTAGTCGCAAGTACTCTATTCACATTTTGAACCGGTGCAGTTGTGTTTCAAGAGTTGTATCTCCATAAAGATCAAAGAACTATTTACTCTTTCTATTTGACCTCCAGATTAAAGAAAGGCACGAAATGTTGAACCTAAAAAGATGAAAAGATTCCTCTTTGTGCATATTCTTAGGAAACTTAGCATGCAAGAAAACCATTCTTCTCTTTTTTTTTTCTATTCTTCTAAAAAATCTAAAGGAAAAGAAAATACAATGCTAGGTTCCTGAGAGATGTAGCGTTCTAATCGAAGAGTCATTGCTCTCGGACTTCTTCTAGTGCCTTTGCTTTTTTAACTTGACACATTCTCAGTCCCCGGTGGTACCCGAGGACTTTTTCCTCCTAAGACAAAGAAGCACAGTTTTCTCTACCAAGTAGCTACTTCTTCAATCAACGATCAACCTCTTGTTTGTCAGAACCATAACATATAGAAAGAAGCTGATAATTGAAAGAAGAAGTTTGATTTCCTTATTAAGAAGTCAATGAAATGACTTATTCAATGGATTGAGTTCTTTCTCACTGTGCAATCTATTAGTACAAGGGTGGCTATTGAAGTCAGAGAATCAAAGCTATAATACCCTGAGTATGAGTGATTTCTTAGTATCCAAAATATACGATTCAAAAGGACTTGATCTTATGAATTTCTATGAAGTTCCCAGCCCCGGTCACAGACTATAAAATGCAGGGCAATTTAGAAGAATTTATTCTTTACTTCATTCACTATTTACTTATTACTCTTTTACTAAACTTTATCCAAAAAAGACTTGATCTGACTGGCTGACTTACTAGCTTATAACCAACCTGCTCTTATAACCAAAAATCCCTAGTCTAAGAATAGACTGTTTTAAAGGAGGATACCCTTGTAGTCATAGTAGCCCCCATTATTAACCACTTAAGGGCAATAACAGAAATGATTACCTGCTAAAAATATTTTGTTATTGAACTCGCTTGGCGAAGATAAAACAAAGGCAACCACATAGAAGAAAACTACCTACTCATCATAGAAAGAGAGAGTTAGAACTTTGGAGAGCTATCGAACCGGGTGAAAAACTAGAGTTTCTTTAGATGATATAGGTTTTTCTTTTCTACCTTTCTTTCTTATCAATGAAAAAGAGAGCATAATGGGTATAGAAGACTTCATTATGAGAGTGGAGTGCTTTCTTGGATTAAGTCAAGTAGCTACTTTCCAATCTCCAACTGAACGGTGAGAGACAGAGATTGTCCATCGTTCATCGCTCAATCTGAGCACACCCGAGCTTGAAAGGAGATCAAATCGATCCCACACTATTAGGGAAGCAAACAAAAGATCAAACCATGAAAATCTCATGACATGCAACTTTTCTTTAAAAATTTCCAAACCATTTTAAGTTAAAGGTTGATTTCAATGTGATACCTCACCGAAGCTTAGGGCTGGCTGTTCTGATGATTGAGGAAGCTTCATTTAGTATAAATAAAGCCCTATTCAGTGGCATGAGCTTTGATTTGAGGTGGATTGCTTGAAAGGCTAAGGCACGAGATGAAAGTGATCGACTTCAATCAAACTTCACCCTCTGGTCATCGAGAAGCTTGGGGGATGATTCATCCTCACTCGCATGTCTCCAAGGATAGTATGTACAAAGTTAATTGCACTTTTATGGAGGTTTGAGCAAATGAAAATCAGATTAGGGCTCCCCTATTTTAGTTTTTAGGAAGAGTTTGGGAGCTCAGGAAACCTTGGAAATTTCTTTGGGACGTGCGTCTCTAGCAACTAGGGTTGTGAGGAGTGCGAATATGATGATTTAATGAGGGGGGGGGGGGTATACCCCTCATTCGATCTGACAGCCTGGGGTGTTTGGACATTTTGATCAAATGGCTATTATGGGGAGCTCGATTTGGGTAGGGAATCACCTTAGCTGGCTTCACTTGAGTGGAGGAGGGTGTGAGAGTGGCTGCCAATGGAGTAATGGGTATCCTATGGCTTTCCAAGTGTTCCAATAGAAATTGGGAGGTGATTTCACCTCCCAATAAGTCATGGACAACCCAACCACCCTTGGATCAAGTTATCTAGTGTCCTCGGTGTCTACGTGGATTAATTGATGGGTGCCAAGTGGCTAAGGAGAGGAAATTTCCCTTTACATGGGTGCTTTGTCTCATGGGATACCCTTGACCCAAGGACAAAGTGATCATTTGACATTGGATTTGATTTGGGCAGATTTAAAATGATTCAAAAGTGGTTTGGATCAAATTCCATGTCATTTGTATTTCATTTGGTTTGATTTGGCTTAATTTGACCTATTTAGGTCAAATTGAGTTAGGTTGGGTCAGGTTGACCAATTAGTCATATTGGGTCAAACTAAGGGTTGGGTTAAGTTCATATGTCCATTTTAAGTGTATTGGTATCTTTGGTTTGGTTCAATTTAGTTTAGATTTTGTTTTGGTTCATTTAGTTCATTTGGGTCAAATGGGTCAAGTTGACCAATTTGACCCAATTGACCAAATTGGCTTAAGTCATGGCTTGGTTTGGGTTTGGTTAATCAATTGGAATATGTTATGAGCTTTGGTTGAATTCAATTTGGATTTGATTAGGTTTTAGGTTTGTTTGACCCTTAGGTCAAGTTGGGTTCAATAGGTCATTTGGGTCTAGTAAGCCAATTGGGCTCACGTGAGGTTTTGGTTAAGTTTAACAATCGATTTGGAATGAACCTAAGCCATTGATTGTAATTAATTTAGATTAGATTTTGATTTTCATTTAGGTCAATTTGGGTCAGCTTGGGTCAAGAGGGCCAATTAGGTTTGGTTTGGCTCAATTGAAGCTCAAGTCATGTTCAAGTATTGTTTTTGGGTTGATACGAATCATGGGTTTCAATAAATTTGGCTTAGGTTATAATTTGGCTAGTTTGGGTTCATATGTGTTAAAGCGTTGACTTGGTCAAAGGGCTAGGTTGACTTGGTTTGACCCAATTTATAATAATTGATCAATCTAGGATGATTAGCAATCATGTCATGAGGTTTGGATTGGCTTAATTCACTTTGATTTGGATTGAATTAGGTTTTGGTTCAAATAGGTCAAATTGGTAACTTTAGGTCAAGTGAGCCAATTAGGTTTAGTTAGCTTGATTTTGGGTTGAGTTTGATTTAGTTGACTTTATATATGAATTTGGGATTGATATATAAATTCAAGTGCAATTGGTTTGGATTAAAATGAGTTTTGGTTTATTTTAAAAATTTAAGTCAAATTGGCTAAGTTGGGTTTGACTTGGGTTGATTTCGGTTTGGCTTGATGATTGTAGATTTCATTTATATTTGGATAGATAATTGAAGGAATGATTGATTCAATAGAAAATCCATTGGTTTTAACTTGATTTGGATGGGTTTTGGTTAAGTCCAAGAAATTGGCTTAAAGGGTATAAATTGGTTTTGATTTGATTTTGGGTTTGGTTTTGGCTATTTGAATTTATACTTCATCTATATTTGGGAATATAAATAAAGGTATAAATGGCTTATAAGAAAATCACTTGAGTTTGGAGTGATCTGAAAGCAAATTTGACTAAGCTCATAGAGGTAAGTCAAAGGGCTTAGAAAGAAATCAATTTAGTTTGATTTGGTTTTTATCATTGGTGTGGATTAAAATTTCTATATAAGTGGTCGCCTTCATCCATGGTGAAAAGGGAAAGAATATAAAAATTCATCTTTTTGAGATGCCATGTAGATCCGCAAATGTGCTTATTCAGGTGATGGAGTACGTCATCAAGGAATAATGTACTATCTCGAGAGATTGAAGTCACTACCCTTTAATGGACCTAATCACCTCAATAAGGACTCCTAAGGACGATGGGTATGCATATGTACCAGAGATTCTTTCCCTACTTTACATGAGAAAGTAAAGCATGATTTATTTTAAATCGGGTTTGTTAAGTTCCTCTGAGGGCAAGCCCCATAGTTAATTACATCCTGGGATGAGATACTTTAGAAATTAAAGTAAATGATTGTTGTCTTCTAAGATTTCAATAAGAAAGGACTATCAATCGATTGGTTCATTTTTGAATATCAAATGAGATTGATCAAAGAGAGGGAGTTATTATCGAAGCCAAAAGAGAGATAAGTAGGAGATGCCCACGATGCTAGGAAACTTAGCGAGCATCTCAAACTATCCTATAGTTGGGCTTTATATTTTTGAAATTGATTTAATTTGTCTGAGTTATAATTTTCATTAGAAATTTAGGACTTATGATTCCATAACACAAGATAATGGAAATGCCTAAGAGGTGAGAATTTAAGCTTATGGCCCATAAAGGGGAGAGGTAACCTCGGAACCTAAATCTAGGGAGTTTTGGCGAAGGCCAAAAGCACAACCTAAATCTAAGGTGAAAATGAGTTTTTAGTTTGCCTCCATAAGAGAGGACAAACCACCCAACTACTTGGACTTACAACTGCCTGGGGGTGAGTGCCAACTAACTTTTACAATTTTAAATACATGTAGGCAAGTCTTATACTTATGCAAGATAGTTAAGCTATTATTTATTTAGAAAGAGACTAAGTCTTTAAACTCACTCCCTAAAGAGACTAAATCATGTAAAGACATGCTTCAAATGACCTAAATCAAATGCAATTCAAATTTTATTTTATTTTCATTTTTGGACAATTATTTTTACTCTGGCTAATTGGATTCATATGCATAATGCAAGAGAAATAAAGTTATTGGCCAAAATCATGAAGAAGGGAGGAGGTGTGATTCCACCATGGATCTCAAAGGTCAAGCCATGTTTATCTGGAAAAGGTGGAAGCCCTCCAATCAAGAGTGAAATAAGATGCATTTTTGCATGATATTATAAAAGAAATACTCATCCAGCTAAGAGTTTGCTAATTCTTTTATCTTGATTTAAACCTAAGCATTAGGTGAGGTTATGAATTCTTTATTTTTAGTTTTGAGTTTGTTAAGTTTGATAAAAGATTTATTTTTTTCTAAGATCCTAATCCACATCCAGGCTATACATAAAGAAAGAAAGAAACTAGGAAAATGATGTCACTTAATGTAACAGCTAAACAAATCATCAAACAATTTATAAAGCTAATCACAAAAAGAATAAAAGGCTGTTATGGTCGGGCACCACCGCACAAACGTAAAAATGAAATTGGGTAGCCGAGCTCTACCCTTATACAACCCAGATTACAATTTAATTAAATTACAATTAAGCAAGAAATTCATTATTATGGGGACCTTCAAGCTTCATTCTTCATTCTTCTTTTCTTCTTTCTTCTTCTTTTCTTCTCTCTTCTTTGATTCCTTCTTTTAGATGGTTGGAAGGTGGATGCTCTAAGACTTCACATGGTGCATAAGATAGGATCTTATGACCAATGTTCATCCTAATCCCCATAACAATCATTCCAAAATCCTAATTACAAAATTTACATTAAAAGGAAAAGAAAATCTATCTAACACATGCAAAATAAAAATTAGCTAAATAAACCACCAAAATCCCAAGCATGTATATTGGACTTATCACCCCACAAATGGGTGACTAAGTCCACCTGGCCTATTGGATTATGCTTAGGGGTGTAAGCACCTGCAAACAAAAGCATTTATATTTTTATTACAACGCCCCTTAAACATAATCCCCTACAAAAATAATGGTTAGACTAAGATCGTCCTGCCATTCATTCTACGCACATACATCCTAACATCTAATATAAAACATATGTCACAAAATAAAAGCAAACATCAAACCATGCACCGTCCTAACCTAAAGCTAGAAGTGGTGACTTAGCCTAATGTGTGTGCTTTGGAGGTTTGTGTGGTATGCTTAGTTATGACGTTAAGTTAGAATTTTCTAAGTGTGAAGCATGTTCAACTTAGAGGAGAGTTCATTCAAGTAGTTTAATTATTTTTGATCGATTTTATTTCATATTTTGATTAGGTTCAAGTGAATCTTACAATTAATTACTAAGTTATAAAGAGAGAGAAAGAGAATAGAACTTCTCTTTCCTTCCTTAACCTAAGAAATTTCTAAAGTAGATTCATGTTTTTTGTTTTGTTTAGTGAATATTTTGATTAAATCTTTTAATTAATCCTAAGTTTAGATGAGCTCTAAACAAATTATTTCAAAAAGAAAGATATTTTAAGATTAAATAAAATGAACCAAATTCACATAACATACATCACTTCATATCTTTCCCAACATGTATAACATATATATGAATGAGTCCTAAGCATATCTATACATACAAATGAGAATGTTTAACGCACTTTATGATGCATGCTAAGTAATTCATTTAAGGAAATTTGAAAGTTTAAGATGCATGATTTTCATTAAGTAGAAAAGGGTTTCTTATCCAATTTTCACATGCACACATGAAAGTAAGAAAGGCATAGGTGAGTACAACGCCATTGTTAACTAGAGGTGTAAGGTACAAGACCTAGTTAGGGCTACTTAAAGCCTCACTACCTTAGGGTTGTTTAGACTAATGTGCCACTTTTCTTAAATACAAACATGTGTACAAAAGAAATGAATGGAAAAGAAAGAATGCAAAAAATTGTATTAGTTGATTCATTTTCTCTTATGTAATTTATGTATGCAAGCATAGGTAACCTTCTTAAGTGATAGAATAGGGATGAATATGATATGGAATTAGGAAAGTGTTGGATTCTTTTCAAATGAACCATACATCTTACCAACTCATATTCAAAACTATACTAAAAGAGAAGAGAAGGAAAACCTACACTAAGCACATCCTTATATCTTACTCACATGCAAGCTTATAATTAAAACATAAGTAGCACACTTTCAGTTTTAGGCATTTGGTTTATATGTTTTGAAAATAATTTGAATTTAATAGTGATAATAGCCACTCATATCATTATTTTAGCCAACACATAAAAATTTGACATAAAGTAGACATTTTCATTTTTAATTTGAATTTGAAAAATATGGATGCATGAAACCATATGACATACACATTTAACATGTTGGGGAAATAAGTAACGTAATGAAATCATGTAAACACATTCAATTTAATTAAATCCTAAAGACAATCTTATGAAACAAGAAAGCTTGAAATAAATCAAAGTTTATTCAATGTGATTTTTGTTTGATTTTGCATTTAATTTAATTTTAAAAATGTGAGTTGAGTTTGCTATTCCTAACCCATTCCCACATTTTATTGACATTTTTGTTTAATTTTTAGATAATTAGATTCATTTTAAATTTTTGGTTAGGTTAAGGTATGCATTAAATAAATTAATTTACCCTTACCTACACCACCTTAGCATAGTTAACCAAGTAATTATGAGCCAATGAGATGATATAAAACCTCACAAGGAATTTAAATTTGCAATGCACCTAGGAACAAAAGGGCCTAATGTAATTTGGCTCATGATTAATGGTTAATTAAGCTAAGGGGTTTAACTTAAGTAATTTCAAAACACCCCTCACACATATGAGTTGTGTTTTGATTTTCTTAATTGAACTTAGGCTATTCAACACCTAAGCATCTACCCAAAGTAGATTAATTAAGTTTTGGAAAGTTTTAAAAATTTTAGAAATTAATTAAAGCAGTAATTAATGAATTAACCCTTAATTAAGAGAGGATTAAGGAAAGAAAAAGGGGGTTTAGGGAATAGCTTAGGAGAAATACTCAAAATTATTCCCTAAGCCTTCTATTCACTAAATCTAACCTTAATCAACTCTAACAAGGGGTCAAAACACTAATCACACCCTTAATTATCCTTAATTATGTTAATGGAGTAATTAGGAAATACATTTATAATTCTTCTAATTAAGCCTTAAATAAATCCCAAGAAAATTAAGCGAGGCAGAAGTCATCCCCCAAAACATACCCAAGAAGTTTGGGATTAATCGAAGGATTAATTAAGGGATAATTAGCAAAATGAGATTTCCATCAAAACCTAAAATCAAAGAAATGTATAATTTAAATTCTATTAAAATTAGTTTTAAAATAATCTAGATTGAATTATCTTTCCATATAAATTTACCTCATATTTTTTTGAATTTTATTATGGGAGATATGAATTTTTGAAGGCTAGGAGATTAATTGAAATTAATTAAATCCCTAACTAGTCCCTTTGGCTCATAGCACGACATTCGACAGCGGTGGTCATTGCACTTTACACATGTTGCGTTGTGAGGATATTACTTAAACGTCGTGTTAAAGAGGCAACGCGGTGACGGGACGCTGTTTGATCCCTGTCGTTCGATCAAGGATTGAACGGCCAGGGTTCACCCCGTGGTTTCTAAAAGGATAAATGATTTATAAAATGTGCATTTAATCTCAGCCGTCGATCCAAAATGCGCGGATGATTGGCCAGGATTCTTCCAGTTCTTGCCTGAGGATCAATGGAGACTGTCCATGATCTAAGAGAAGATCCAAGCTCAATTGAGCTCGGATTGGAATAAAACTTTACCCACACCAACTATCCAACGGTGGAATTCACTTTACATGATAATTTCTTTCACAAAGGACCAACACCTCCTATGTCTAGTGGTTGAAAAGTTCCATACCTCACCGGAGGTGATCACCGACACTTGAGCTCGATGAGGTAGCTTCGTCTAGTGGAGACGAATCCTTGTTGAAAGTTTCAAGCCTTGGGGTTGAGTAGATCTCTCTATGGACCAACACCTCCTCTCCTTGCTTGTGGCTTTGATCCAATTCAACTCCTCCTTTCTTTGGGAACTTGAATGAGAGCTTGGGTGCACTTGACATGATCCCCTGAGGGAGTGCGAAAATGGAATTAGAGTAGATTGTTGTGTGGAAGAAGTTGAGGATTCAATGGAGCTCCCTTATTTTCTAAGGAAGAAAATTGAGAAATGCAAAATTCAAATCCCACTTAGGAAGCTTAGGAATGCTCTCTGATGGCTTCTAACACTCATTAATGTTCAATCGAAAATGGGGGTCATCAACTCAAATGGAATTAGGGGGAGTATATCTCCCCCAATGGCAATCGGACGATCAAACCTTGAGTTGCTATTTTGATCCAATTTACCATATGGAAAGGGTTGTTTAGGCTGTTAGATGTTGCAAATGTTCAGTTTGAGCTTATGAGTGGATTGGTAACCTCCCATGTGCTTCAAATTAG
Source organism: Cymbidium sinense (assembly GCA_021442155.1). NCBI lineage: Eukaryota > Viridiplantae > Streptophyta > Magnoliopsida > Asparagales > Orchidaceae > Cymbidium > Cymbidium sinense. The sequence continues at coordinate 4,302,346 of CM038217.1, forward strand.
GTGGAGGGAGGTTTTTGAATTAGCCAATTTGAGCTAGGGGGTCAGTTTTGGCCTTGGGTCCATTTGGGTTGACCCAAATCCATTGGGTTGGGTGCACCACTCTCCATTGGGTTCACTTGACCTATTAGGAAGGTATCAAGTTGATATGAAGAGGGCTTGACTAAAGTACCTATGGATTAGTCCATAATTTGTTCTATGGCCTAGGGGTATAATGGTCATTTGGTTGATTTTTGCATTTAAATATGTTGGGTATGTGGAGAAAATAGGTTTGGCCAAGTTTCATTAGATTTGGAGTTCATTTGATATGGTTTGGCTCATGTTGACCCATTTAGGTCAAAATGGGTCAACTTGGGTGAAGTTGACCAATTGGTCAAATTGGGTCAAACCAAGGGTTGGGTCAAGTTCATATGACCATTTGAAATATTTTGGTGGCTTTGGTTTGGTTCAATTTAATTTAGTTTTGAATTTGGCTCATATGACTTTATTTAGGTCAAATGGGTCAAGTTGACCTATTTGACCCATTTGACCTATTTGGACTAGGTCATGGATAGGTTTAGGTTTGGTTAGTCAGGTGAAGTGGATTGATATCTTTATTTCCATTTAATTTTGGTTAAGTTTGAACTTGGCTCAACATGACCCCTTTAGGTCAAGTTAGGTTCAAGGTCAATTAGGCTAGGATGGGTCTAGTTGGCCAATTGAAGCTTTGGTCAAGTTCATCAAGTGATTTGGAATGAAATTGACCTATTGGTTTCAATCAATTTCGCTTAGATCAAGTTTTGACATATTTTGACTTTTTAGGTCAAGTTGCCAATTGGGCTAGGTTAGGCTCAAATATTGGCTTGGTTAAGTTCAAACATAATTCATGAATGAACTTAGATCAATGGTTTCAATCAATTTATCCTATGGTGGATTTTGGCTATGTTATGTTTCATTTTGGCTAAGTGTTGACTTGGTCAACTCTCAGGTTTGACTTACTTTGACCCAATTTGATTGATTGATCATCTAATGATGATTGTTGATCATGATGAGAGACATAGGTGAGTTTGATTCAATCCAATTTGGTTAGGATTATAATTTAGCTCATAAGGGTACTTTTGGTCACTTTGGGTCAAGTGAGCCTAACTGGGTCAAATGTCTTGGTCAAAGCTTGATTTGAGTTTGATTGAACTTGTATATGGACTTATGATTAAAATATAAATCCATTTGCAAGTGGTTTGAAGTCAAATGGGTTTTGATTCATTTGATAATTTCATATTCAAAGGAGGAATATGATTGGATTTGAGGTTTAATTTTTGAATTGATTTTTTATTTGATGATTGAAGTTTGTATTTATATTTGGATTTATGATTGTAGGGTTGATTGAATCATGAAGGAAAATCAAGAGTTTGGCTTGATTTGAAGTTGATTTGGCTAAGTTCAAGATTTTGACTTGAAAGGCTTAGGTTGGATTTTGAGTGGATTTGAGTTTGATTTTCGGAATTGGTTTTGATGGTTTGAATTTATACTTCATTTATATATGTGAATATAAATGAGAATATAAATTAATCATGAGAAAATTTCAAGGATTTGAAGTGATTTGATCATGATTTAGGCTAAGTCCATTAAAAGGGATTTAAAGGACTTGGGAAATTTTGGAGTAGGGATTTGAATTTTTGAATTTGATTTTGATTGATTTAAATATGTGAATATAAATGAGAATATAAATGAGTTAAGAGAAAATCCCATGAATTTGAAGTGATTTGATCATGATTTAGGCTAAGTCCATTAATGGAAAATTAAGGACTTAAGAAGGATTTTAGATTTGGAATTTAATTTTTTGGATTTGATTTGATTGATTTATATTTATATTTCATTTATATATGTGAATATAAATAAGTTATGACAAAATCCCATGAATTTGATTTGATTTGATCATGATTTAGGCTAAGTCCTTAAAAGGAAAATTAAGGACTTAAGAAGGATTTTAAATTTTGAATTTAATTTTTGGATTTGATTTGATTGATTTGTATTTATATTTTATTTATATATACAAATATAAATGAGTTATGAGAAAATCCCATGAATTTGAATTAATTTTATCATGATTTAAGCTAAGTCCATGAAGGAAAACTTAAAGGACTTAGAAAAATTTATGAATTGATTTTGAATTTTGAGTTTAGTTTGTTTGGTTTGGATTTATATTTCATTTATATATGTGAATATAGATGAGAATATAAATGAATTATGAGAAGATCTCATGAGGTTAAATTGGTTTAGATCATGATTTAGGCTAAGTCCTTAAAAGAATATTAAGGACTTAGAGAAGATTTGGACTTAGGAATTTCATTCATGGGTTTCAATGATAGATTTCAATCATGGATTTCAATCACATAGAGTTGATTTGAGTTTAGAGAAAATCAATTAAGATTGATTTGGAGTTTGACTTGAAGGAAGGAAGGAAGGAGTGGTTCAAGCTAAGGGTAAGAAAATTTTCCTAACACCCCTAAGGCATGACCTATTCCTATGGCTAACTCTTCTAAGTCTCTAAGGCTAGGTTGAGTGTCCACCTAATCACTAGATGTGTCTTAAGACTAAGGATCCCCTAAAGTCTAAGAGAAATCCTATGTCTTAGATGGAGGGGTTGAGAGCTCATTCCAAAAATGAGGTCAACAATTGGAATGTGAGTTTCATTTATATTTGTGAGTATAAGTGAATCAAAAATTGATTTATAAAGAAATCAATTGATTTTGAGTTGATTTGGGTTGATATTTGGTTAAGCTCATGGAGGTCGGTCCATATGGCTTTAGAAGGGCCTTAATTGGATTTGGATTTAGTTTGATTTAGTTTTGATCATGAGGGTTTATATTTCATTTATATTTGTGAATATAAATGAAGAAAAGATTGATTCATGAAGAGATCAATTGATTTTGATTTGGTTTAAAGGGGATTTTAGCTAAGCTTATGAGACTGGATCATAAGGCTTAAGAAGGATTTGGGAGTTGGATTTGATTTTGGGTTCCAATCATTTGGAATTGAGTTTGAACTTTATTTTAATAAATGATTGAGGGATTGAATTGAACTTAGAGAAAATGAATTGAATTTGAGATTTGGTTTGAGAAGGTAAACATAGGATTGGTTTAGGCCACAGGATGGGAAAGTCTCCCTAAATCCCTAAAGCATGACCTACCCCTATGGCTAACCCTTCTAAGTCTCTAGGCTTAGGTTAAGTATTCACCTAATATCTAAAAGTGTCTTATGACTAAGGAAACCTTAGTGTCTAGAATTTTTCTAAGTCTAAGGAGATGAGTTTGAGAACTCACTCCAAAAGTGAGGTCAACAAAAGGACCAACAATATGTGTGGTGTAACTGACAAGGCACACCGCATGTATTGGTGTTGATCGAGATGATCAACAATGTCCAGAAAATTCAAAGCTTTAACAGAAATGATCTATACATAAACGCAAAAAGGTAGAGATAATCACGATCCTAGTGCAATGCAGCTCTCTTTATGCCAAGGGCATAAGAGTGCTAGAAGGAATCCGCTAGGGATTGAGTACATGAACCTTCTACTAGGGAAGCAGGTTAAAGCTATCCGCTGGCGATATGAATTTGAGTTTGGTTTTGAATATGATTTATTTGGGGGTGTATCCATTAGGGATAAGAGTTTGATTGGATTTTCTTTGATTTAAACTCCACTAGAGAAGTTGGTTTAATTTGTTGTGGTTCCATTGAGGAGGATGGTTCTGGATTAATGGCATATCCGTTGGGGATGTACGCTCAGTTAGACTTGTTCGATTTAGATTTAGGCTCCACCAGAGAGGCTAATTTGATTTGCACCTCGTTGGGCAAAAGTTTGGTTTGCTTGATATATTTACATTGACCCCACTGGGGAGGTTGGTTTTGAATTTGATTTGTTATGGATGCTATCAGTGTGCGATGGATCACACTAAGAAGGAGCCACGAAGGCCTTGGCCTGTCTTAGATTTACAAGTCCAAAGGGGTAGTCCACACAAAGGGTAGGTATCGACTGGATTTCCTTTTTATGGTTATGCTAGGAAGAAAGCGTAGTAGACTTACATCTTCTAAAGCAGGGAAAAGCTGCTAGTGTGATTTGTTGGATGTATAATAAATTAAACCCTTCCTAAAGAGACTACTGAGAGAGTGCCATTGGGGATCTTACCTCAACTCAAGAGCAATCAAAGTTAATTTCATCTTAATTTTATTTGATTTGGTGTGTTATATTGTGGACTCTATCGGTGTGCGATGGATCCACTGAGAAGGGGCTATGTCGGCCTTGACCTATCTCAGATTTACAAGTCCAAAGGGGTAGTTCGCCAGCCACAAGGTAGGACTATCCAACCTAAGTGTTGCCTTTTGGTGTGCAACGTTTGTGGTAGGAAGAAAGCATAGGCTTACATCTTCAAAAGTGAGGAACAACGGATGGAGTGACCTGCTGATGGTGCAAAAATTCAAACTTGACCTAAGGTAACCATTAAGTGGATGCCTGTGGGGACTTATGTCAGCTCAAGAGTAGTTAGGATTAATTTCATTTTAATTTGATAGACCCTATCAGTGTGGAATGGATCGCACTCAGAAGGGGCTATGTCGGCCTTGACCTATCTCAGATTTACAAGTCCAAAGTGGTAGTCTACTAGCCATAAGGTAGGTCTATCCAATCCAAGGGTTGCCTTTCGGTGTGCAACGATTGTGCTAGAAAGAAAGCGTAGCAGACGTACATCTTCCAAAGCGGGGAAAAATTGATGGGGTTACTTGTTGATGGGGCAACAAATCAAACCTGACCTTGGCGACTTCTGAGTGAATGCCACTAGGGACTTATGGCAGCTCAAGAGTAGTCATGATTAATTTCATTTTAATTTGATGGACCCTATCGGTGTGCGATGGATCACGCTGAGAATGTACTATGTCGGCCTTGGCTTATCTCAAATTTATCGATCCAAAGGGGAAGTCTACTGGTTGATGGGCAGGACTATCCAACCTAAGGGGTTTCTTTTGGTGTGCAATGGTTGTGCTGGAAAGAATGAGTAGCAGTATTACATCTTCTTGGGCAGGGACCAGTCGTTGGGGTGACCCGATGATGTACAATAGATTGAACCCGACCTAGGGTTTCTCGTCGGTGTGCAACGATCGTGCTGGAAAGAATGTGTAGTAGACTTACATCTTCCAAAGTAAGGACGATCGTCGGGGTGACCAATCGGTGGCATAATAAGTTGAACCCGACCCAAGGGCGACTATTGAGAGAGTGTCATGAGGGACTTATCTCAACTCAAAGCTAGTCAGGCGATTCTTATAGGGTGTTTTGCTGACACTATCCTAAAGATAGGATGTCTACTTGAGAAAGACGCCACTAGGGGCGTTAATTCTTAATCCACAAGTGAATATATATTTTGTTTATTTTATTATCGTGGACCATGTTGGTGTGCGAGGGACCACACTGCGAAGAGGCTATGTCATCCTTGACCTATCTTAGATTTACTGGACCAAGGGAGAATCTGCACATCCTCAGAATAGAATCTCCAACCACGTGGTTCTTAGGAAAGGGGACTTACATGCTAGAAAGCGATTGCACGGATAGTCTGCGATGGCTATCCACCAAGCTGCGGTGTGCAGCATACTTAAAAGAAAGATGCAGACTTACATCTTCTAAAGTAGGGACCAACTGTTGAGGCGACTCATTGATGGCGCAACAGATCAAACCCAATCTAAGTGCGATTACTCGTTGACCTTGCTATAAACATTAACCATCATTATCAAACCAAATCCAAGCTAACCCAAATCAAACCTAAGTTAGCCCTTTTGACTTAAAATTATCATATGAACCAAAACCCATTTGGCTCCAAACCACTTGCAATTGGATTTATATTTCAATCCTAGGCTCATGTGTGAGTTCAACTAAACTTGAATCAAGCCATGATCAAGCCAATTAAGCCATTTAGACTCACTTGACCCAAAGTAGCAAGAATGAACCTTTTTGAGCCAAGTTCTAATCCAAACCAAATTAGATTAAACTAAGCTCACCCAAACCCTACAACATAACCAACAATAATCCTATCAATTGCCTTAAATTAAGTCAAATTGGGTCAAACCAAGCCTTTGACTAAGTCAACATTTAGCCCAAATGAAACCCAAACTTTCCAAAATCCATCATATGCCAAATTGATTAAAACCATTAATTCAAACCCACTCATAATCAATGATTGAACGTGACCAAACCTTCACTTGAGCCAAACCAATCCTAATTGGCCATTTGACCTAAGTTGACCCAAATTGGCCTAAAAGGCCAAAGTGGGTCAAATCATGATTTGATTCAAATTGATTGCAACTAGTGGCTCAAGTTCATTCCAAATCACTTATTGAACTTGAACAAAGCCATAATTGAGCTCGAGTTGACCAATTGGTCAACTTGACCCAACCTAGCCCAAATTGACCTAAAGGGTCAAATTAGCCAAAATCCAAATTAAACCAAAATAAAGCCTACAATCATTTTCAATTAGCAAATAGAACTCGACTCAACACCTAACCTAACCCAATTTGGTCAAATTGGTCAAATTGGTCAAATTGACCCATTTGACTTATATGAACCCAAATGAGCCATAATCAAATCCAAAGAAAATTGAATCAAACCTATGACACCAATACACTCCAATTGGTCATGTGAACTTAACCCAACCTTTAGTTTGATCCAATTTGACTAATTGGTTAACTTGACCCAACCTAACCCAATTTGATCTAAATAGGTCAAATCAAGCTAAATCAAATCAAATAAACTCCAAACCACTTGAAATTTGGGCTAACCCACTTTTGACCAATTTCAAATCTGCCCAAATCAAACCCATAGCCAAATTACCATTTTGCTCTTGGATTTAGGGTATCCCTTGAGATAAGACACATGCATATTGGGTCATTTTCTCCCCTTAACCACTTGGCACCCATTCATAGGTCCACTTAGGCACGTAGGACCATGGCTGACCTAACCTAAGGATGGTTGGGTCAGCCATGGCTGATGGGGAGGTGAAATCACCTCCCCATTCCTATTGGAACACTTGGAAAGATAGACACCCACTACTCCCATGGCAGCCACTCTCACACCGTCCTCCACTCAAAGGAAGCAACTAACATGATTCTTTGCCCAAATCGAGCTCCCCATCTTAGCCATTGATCTAAAAAGCCAAAATAGCCATTGCCATATGATCCAAGGAATGAGGGGGTATGCTCCCCTCATTCTCACTCAAACCCAGGGATAGACACTCAATTCAACCCTAGTAGCCAAGGAGAGAGATCCCAGAGTAATTTCCAAGGCTTCTCGAGCTCCCCAAAAACTCCACTCTCAATTTTACGTGAAATCGAAATAAAGGAGGTCATCTTTGTTTGCCATTTGCTCAAACCTCCACCAAAGTAAAATTAACTTTGAACACACCTACCTTGGAGCTAAACGAGCAAGAATGAATCATTTTCCATCACCCCTGACCACCAAAAGTAGGAGTTTGACCAAGACTGATCACCCACATGCTATTGATTGGCCTTCCCAGCAAACTAGACCAAATCAAAGCTCATGCGGCTCAACAGGGGTTTGTTTCCATCAAATGAAGCTTCCTCAATCATTAGAACCATCGATCACAAGCTTCGATGAGGTATGCCATTGAAACTGATCCTTGAATGATAATAGGTTGGTCTTTTGTGAAATAAAGTTCCATGTCATGCAATTTCCACCATTAGATTTGCTTGTTATGCTTCCCCAAAGGAGGGGATAAATTTCATCTCCATCCGAGCTCAGGTGAACTAAGATCGAGCGACAATCGATGGATGATAGTAGTTGTTCGCCGCTCAAAAGAAGATAGATCACAGAGAGTCCATTCCACATGATCGCACCACATGGAAAGCATGCTGCATCAGCGTACCGCATTAGCCGCCACATGGTCCGAAATGATTAAGGCTTTAAATAGGCTTAATTAATTTATTTTTAATTCTAAAACTTCCTAAATTTATAACTAATTATAAAAAATACAAAAAAAATACAAACTTAAGCTCATTTTAAAGATATTTTATAGTAGAATTTAAAAAAATTATTATTAATTTATTTTGAATAGTGATTTTAGCTTGATTAAGATTTAATTAGAATTGTAATTAACTTAATTATTCCTTAATTAATCATCAAATTGATCTCCAATGTTTTGTAGTTATTTACGGGGATGACCTCTACCTCTCTTATTTTTCTGGGATTTTGTTGATTGCTAAATTTGGGAAATCAATTGATTAAACCTTAATCACTTTCCTATTTTATTAGTGATAATTAGTGAATGAAAAGTGGTTTAATTAATTATTTAAGCCTAATTACCTCTGTTGAATAGTAAGGGAGCTTAGGGAATGTGTTTAGGATACATTTTCGAAATCATTTTGTAAGTTTCCTTCACTCTTTGGAATTTGATTGGTTAATGATTAGCGATGTAACTAATTGCTCAATTAATTAATTAATCTCCAAATAAAAATAATCAAAACTTAATTAAGTGTTTGAGGTGACTTAAGGGTTAAGGATTGTGGCCTTGTCCTTGATCCATTTTCATAAGTTAATTTCATCATTCTAATAAATATATAATAAAAAAATTTAATTAATTAATTAACAAACTTGATTAACTCAATCTAAAATTCACTTCATATCTAAGCAACCCTTAATTAATCTTGGGTAGCTCTTTGGGTGTTCAATAACCCAAAGTGAGAGATAATGAAATTATGGTTAGCTCACATGTGTGAAAAAACCATTAAATTAGTTAAGTGAGATCCCTTAAGCCTAATAAACTATTAATCATGAGCCAATTGCATTAGGCCTCTGGTGAAATTTTTATTCTTCATCTACCTTTCTAAGAGAAAAAAAATAAATGAAGAATAAAAACAACAAACACCTCTTGTGTTGGACACTACATAGATCCACAGATGTTATTATTAGGGTGATTAGATATGACATTTAGGAATGATGTACTATCTCGAAAGACAGAATTTACCATCCTACAATGGACCTAATCACCTTAATAAGGACTCCTAAGGACTATGGGTCATCAGATGTACCAGAGATTCTTCCCGTACTTTACAGAGAAAAGTAAAGCAGGATTTATTTTAAATCGGGTTCATTAAGTTCCTTAAGGAGGCAAGCCCCCATAGTTAATTACATCCTAAGGAATATGATTCCTTAGAAATACTCTCGATTAAGATAAATGATCGTTATCTCCAAAGATTTCAAAGATAAGATTGTCAATCAATTGATTTATTTTTAGAAGATCAGAAGGGAGTTATTATCAAAACCAAAGGAAGATAAGTAGAGGATACTTATGATACTAGGTAGCCTAGTAAGCATCCCAAACTATCCTATGGTTGGGCTTTATATTTTTGAAATTAAAGTGATTTATTTGTTGAGTTGAATTTTGATTAGAAATCTAGGGCTTACAATTCCACAACATAAGATCATGAAAATGCCTAAGGGGTGAGAATTTATGCTTATAGCCTGCACAGGGAAGTAGCAACCTCTGAACCTAAATCTAGGGAGCTTTGGAGAGGGCTAATGCATGACCTAAATCTAAGGCAAAAATGGGTATATGGTTTAACTCCACAAGAGAGGATAAACCACCCGACTGTTGGACTTACAACTGCTTGGGGGTGACCTTCAACTAACTCCTCCTACAGTTTTAAATGCATGTACGTAATTTTTATTCTTTTGCAAGATAGCTAGGCTGTTATTTATTTAGAAAGATACTAAGTCCTTAAACATACTCCATAAGAGACTAGATCATGTAGGGCATGATTAATGACTTAAATCTAATGCAAATTTTTATTATGTTTTATTTTTATTTTTGGACAATTGATTAGACACAGGCTTTAGGATTCATATGCCTATTGACCTCATTTTTAGAATGAGCTCTCAACCCCTCCATCTTAGACATAGGACATCTCTTAGACTTTAAGAGTTCCTTAGTCTTAAGATACATCTAGTGATAGGTGGGCACTCAACCTACCCTAGAGACATAGAAGAGTTAGCCATAGTAATAGGTCATGCCTTAGGGGTGTTAGAAAAATTTGCCGACCCTTAGCTTGAACCACTCCTCACCTTTCTTCCTTGAAGTCAAACTCCAAATCAATCTTATTTTGATTTTCTTCAAACTCAATTCAATGACACATGATTGAAACACATGATTGGAATCCATGATTGAAATCCATGATTAAAACCCATGATTGAAATTCCAAATTCCAAATATTTTCGAAGTTCTTAATTCCCTCTTAAGGACTTATCCAAAATTATCTTCAAATCAATTCAAATTCATGAGATTTTCTCATATTTCAATTTTATGCTGATTTATATTCACATATATAAATGAAATATAAATTTAAATAAATCAAACTAAATTTAAAATTCAAATTCCCAATTGAAAATCATTTTTAAGTCCTTAATTTCCCTCTTAAGGACTTATCCAAAATCACCTTCAAATCAATTCAAACTCATGAAATTTTCTCATAACTCATTTATATTCTAATTTATATTCAATATATAAAAGAAATATAAATTCAAATCAATCAAACCAAATTCAAAAAATTCAAATTCAAAAATTCTAAATCTTTTCTAAGTTCTTTAATCTTCTCTTAAAGACTTAGCCTAAATCAAGATTAAAATAATTAAAACTCATGAAATTTTCTCATAACTCATTTATATTCTCATTTATATTCACATATATAAATGAAATATAAATTTAAATCAATCAAGTTAAATTCAAAAATTCAATTTAAAAAATTCAAAATCTTTTCTAAGTTCCTTAATCTTCTCTTAAGGACTTAGCCTAGGTCATGATCAAATCATTCCAAATTCATAAGATTTTCTCATAATCCATTTATATTCTCGTTTATATTCACATATATAATTGAAATATAAATTCAAAAAATCAAAATCAATTCCAAAAATCAAACTCAAATCCATTCTAAATCTAACCTATGCCTTTCAAATCAAAATCTTGCACTTAGCTAAATCAACTTCAAATCAAGCCAAACTCTTGATTTTCCTTCATGATTCAATCAATCCTACAATCGTGAATCCAAATATAAATATAAAGCTCAATCACCAAATCAAAACTCAATTGAAAAATGAAGCCAAAATCCATTTCATGTTCACCCTTTGAACTTGAAATTGTCAAATGAATCAAAACCCAGTTGACTTCAAACCACTTGCAAATGGATTTATATTTCAATCATAAGTCCATATACAAGTTCAATCAAACTCAAATCAAGCTTTGACCAAGCCATTTGACCCACTTAGGCTTACTTGACCCAAAATATCCTTATGAGCCAAATTCTAATCCTAACCAAATTGGATTGAATCAAACTCACCTATGCCTCTCATCATGGTCAAGAATCATTATGAGATGATCAATCAATCAAATTGGGTCAAACCAAGTCAAACTTAGGGGTTGACCAAGTCAACACTTAGTAAAAAAAATCTAACATAGCCAAAATCCACCATAGGACAAATTGATTGAAACTAATGATCTAAGTTCATTCATGACCAATGTTTGTAATTGACCAAGTCAACATTTGAGCCTAACCAGCTAATTGGAATTACTTGACCCAAGTTGACCCAACTTGACCTAAAAAGTCAAAATGTGTCAAAACTTGATCTAAGCCAAATTGATTGAAACCAATGGGTCAAGTTCATTCCAAATCACTTGTTGAACTTGACCAAAGCCTCAATTGGCCAACTAGACCTAACCTAGCCCAATTGAACTTGAACCCAACTTGACTTAAAGTGTCATGTTGAGCCAAATTCAAACTTAACCAAAATTGGTTGGAAATAAAGATACCAATACACTTCATATGACTAATAAAACCTAAACCTACCCATGACCTAGCACAAATAGGTCAAATGGGTCAAATAGGTCAACTTGACCCATTTGACCTAAATGACGTCGTATGAACCAAATTCAAACCTAAACCAAATTGAATCAAACCAAAGCCACCAAAAAATTTCAAATGGTCATATGAACTTGACCCTTGGTTTGACCCAATTCGACCAATTGGTCAACTTGACCTAATTCGACCAATTGGTTAACTTGACCTAAGTTGACCCATTTTGACATAAACGAGTCAACATGAGCCAAACCATACCAAATGAATTCCAAATCTAATGAAACTTGGCGAAACCTACTTTCTCAACATACCCAACATATCCAAATTCAAAAATCAGCCAAATGACCATTCTACTCTTAGACCATAGAACAAATTTTGGTCAATTGCATGGGGAATTTGGTCAATTCCTCTTCATACTTGATTGATACTTTTCTAATAGGTGAAGTAAACCCTATGGAGGGTGGTGCACCCAACCCAATGGGTTTGGGTCAGCCCAACTTGACCTAAGGCTAAAACCGAGCACATGGCTCAAATTGGCCACATGGGAATCATGCTCCCACTCAATTTGAGCTCATGGGGAGTCACCATTCCACTCCCTAGCCCAAAATGACCATGTGCAAGCCTCTAACAGATCCAAGAACCCACTACCAAAGGTCAATTGAATTGAAATGACAAGTGAAGCTTCAGCTGTCCGATTACCTATGTGGGAGATGTACTCCGCTTAATTTACTTCAATTCCAATAGATCCATTATCGATTGAGTAAGGGAGAGTGATAGGGTCCATTAGCAAGAGTTTCTAAGCTCTCTAGAAAGAGTTAGAAGTTGCCATTTCTCAGTTTCCCTTAAGCAAAAATAGGGGAGCTCCAAAGATTTGCCAACTTTCTCCACACACCAAACTAAGTCAATTCCCTTTGCACACTCCCTTAGGGGACCAAGTAGAGCTTGCCCAACCTCTTTGCCAAGCTCCTAAGGCAGAGGAGGATTCACCTAGATCAAAGCTAAGCTCACTGGGAGGAGTTAGTCTACAGAGCTATCCACTCAACCTCAAGAGCTAAAACTTTTACCAAAGCTTCATCTCAACCAGACAAAGCTCCTCCAATGGAATCGAGTGCCAGTGATCACCTCTGGCGAGGTATGTCATTTTTTGACCAATAAACTCAATGTGGTGTGGAGCTTTGTGAAAGAAATTTTGATCCCATGGAATTTTGGTTGTTAGATGTGCTTGCCATTAGGTTTAGATGGTGTGGGTTGAGTTTCAATCCATCCGAGCTTGATCTAGCTCAGATCTTTCCTTTGAAAGTGGACGGTCTCCATTATTCCTCAGGGAAGAACATGAATGATCTCTGGCTATCCATCTACGTATTTTGGATGGACGGTCGAGATTAAATGACATTTTATATCCTATTTTATCCCCTATAAATTGCAGATTAAATCCCAATCATTCGATCCTTGATCAAACGGTGGAGGCAAAAGTGTATAAGCCACAATGCGATGATATGTTTAAGTGGCCACCAAGGACAACGCGTGTGTAAAGTGCATGCTTGCATGGGTGGCGCGTCATTGGATTAGGGAATTAATTAAGTTTTAAATAATTCTAATTAATCCTCTAAACTTCTAAAATTCATATCTCTCTAAAGAAAAATAAAAAAATATGTGGTAAGTTGTCACTAAAATATGATTCAATCTAGAATATTCTAAAATTGGTTTTAATGGATTTTGAATATTGTCTTTCTTTAATTTTAGGTTTTATTAGGAATCTAAATTGGTTAGTTACTCCCTAATTAATCGACTGATTAATCTCAAACTTCTTGAGGTTATTTTGGGGGATGACTTCTGCCTCCCCTAATTTTCTTTGGATTTATTGGTGGCTGAATTGGAGAAATTGCTAATTCATTTCCTAATTACCCCCTTAATGTAATTAAGATTAATTAAGGGTTTGATTAGTGTTTTAGTCCTTTGCTGAAGGTGATTAAGGTATGTTTTAGTGAATAGGAGGTTTAGGGAATAAATTTGGTGTATTTCCCCTAAGCTATTCCCCAAGCTCTCTTTTCTTTCTTAATCCTCTCTTAATTAAGGGCTAATTCACTAATTACCCTCCTAATTAATTTTTGAAATTCTAAAACTTTCTTAAACTTAGTTAATCTACTTGGGGTAGATGCTTAGGTGTTGAAGTGCCTAAGTTCAATTAAGAAAATCAGAACTCAACTCATATGTGTGAGGGGTGTTTTGAAATTACTTAAGTTAAACTCCTTAGCTTAATTAATCATTAATAATGAGACAAATTGCATTAGGCCCCTTTCTTCCTAGGTGCATTGCAAATTTAAATTCCTTGTGAGGTTTTATGTCATCTCATTGGCTCTGGTTAACTAGGGTGAGGTGGTGTAGGTAAGGGATAATTAACATGTTTAATTCATACCTTAACCTAATCAAAATATAAAATGAATATAATCATCTAAAAATTGAAAAAAATATCAAACACATGTGGGAATGGGTTAGAAATAGTAAACTTAATTCACATTTTCAAAATTAAATCAAAGCAAAATCAAACAAAAATCATTTTAAATACACTTTGATTTACTTTAAGCTTTCTTATTTCATAAGATTGACTTTAAGATTTAGTTAAAGTGAATGGGTTTACATGATTTCATTGCTTTAGTTCTTCCCCAACATGCTAAATATGTGTGTCATATGGTTTTATGCATCCATGCTTTTCAAAAGTCAAATTTAAAATGAAATGTCTTCTTTATGTCAAATTGCATGTGTTGGCTAAAGTAAGAATATGAGTGACTATTATCTCTATTAAATTCAAATTATTTTTAAAATATATAAATCAATTATCAAAACTGAAAGTGTGTAACTTGTATCTTATTTATAAGTTTTCATGTGAGTAAAATATAAGGATGTGTTTAGTGTAGGTTTTCCTTCTCTTCTCTTTCAGTATAGGTTTGAATAGGATTTAACAAGGTGTATGGTTCATTTGAAAAGAACCTAACACTTGCCTAATTCCATATCCTATTCAATCCTATACTATCACTTAAGAAGGATACCCATGCTTGTACATGTAAATTGCATAAACAAAAATAAATCAACCAACACCAACTTTTGCATTCTTTCTTTTCCATTCTTTTCTTTTGTACACATGCTTGTATTTAAAGAAAGTGGTATATTAGTCTGGACAACCCTGAGGTTGCGAGGTTTTAAGTAGCCCTAAGTAAGTCTTGTACCTTACACCTCTGGTTAATAATGGCATCATACTCACTTATGCCTTTCATACATTCATATGTGCATGTGAAAGTTGGATAAGAAATCCTTTTGCTACTTAATGAAAATTATGCATCATAACCATCCAAATTTTCTTAAATGAACTACTTAGCATGCATCATGAAGTGTGTTAAAGATTCTCATTTGTGTGTATAGATATGCTTAGGACTCATTCATATGCATGCTATGCATGTTGGGAAAGAAATGAAGTGATGTATATTTTGTGTATTTGGTTCATTTTATTCAATTTTAAAATGCCTTTCTTTTTGAATAGGTTTTTTTAGAGTTCATCTTAACTTAGGATTAATCAAAACACTTAATCAAAACATTCACTAAATAATACCAAAATATGAACTACTTTAGAAATTACTTAGGTTAGGGAAGGAAAGAGAAGATCTCTTCTCTTTCCCTCTCTTTATAACTTAGTAACTAATTGTAGGATTCACTTAAACTCGATCAAAACATAAAATAAAATCAACCCAAAAATAATCAAATCAATTAAATGAAACCCTAGTCTAAGTTGAACATTCTTCACACTTAGACAATTCTAACTTAAAGCCATAGCTAAGCATGCCACACAAACCTTTAAATCACACACATTAGACTAAGTCACCACTTCTAGCTTTAGGTTAGGGCAGTGTATGGCTTGATCCTTGCTTTTGTTTTATCATATATATTTTAGTCTAGATATTAAGATGTATGTGAGTAGAATGAATGGTAGGGAAATCTTAATCTAACCATTATCTTCTGTAGCGCATTGTGCTTAAGGGGGGCTATAATAAATAAAAATACAAATGCTTTTACTGTGCAGGTGCTTATACCCCTAAGCATAATCTAATAGGCCAGGTAGACATAGTCACCCATGTGTGGGGGTGATAAGTCGAATATACATACTTGAGATTTGTGTAGTTTGTTTAGCTAATCTTTATTTTGCGGGGGTTAGCTAGATTTACATTTCCTTTTCATATAATTTTGGCAATTAGGATTTTGGAATGATTATTATGGGGATTAGGATGAACATTGGTGATAAGATCTCATCTTATGCACCATGTGAAGCCTTTGGAGCATCCACCTTCTAACCATCCAAAAGAAGGAAACAAAAAAAAAAAAAAAAATGGAAGAAGAAAGAAGAAAAGAAGAATGAAGAAATGAAGCTTGAAGAATCACCCCCCTCTCCACCGCATAACAATGAGTTCCTTACTTAATTTTATGTAATTCATTTGTAATCTAAGTTGTATAAGGGTAGAGCTCAGCTACCCAATTTATTTTCAGATTTGTGCGGTGGTACCCGACCACAATGGCCTCTTATTCTTTTGCAATTAGCCTTATAAATTGATTGATGATTTGTTTAGCTTGTGCATTAAGTGGCATACTTTTTCTAGTTTCTTCCTTGCTTTATGCATGACCTGGATGTGGATTAGGCTCTTAGGAAAAAATAAATCTTCTACCAAATTTAACAATTCAAAACTAAAAATAAAGAACTCATAACCTTACTTAAAGCTTAGGCTAAAAATCTAGATAAAAGAATTAGCAACCCCTTAGATGGATGAGTACTTCTTTTATAACATCATGCACAAATACATATTATTTTCACTCTTGATTGAAGGGATTCCACCTTTGCCAGAGAAACTTGGCTTGACCTTTAAGATCCATGGTGAAAACACACCTCCTCCCTTTTCGCTGATTTTGGCTAATAATCTCATTTCTCATGCATTATGCATACGAATCTTATTAGCTTGAGTCAAAATGATTGTCTAAACAAAATAAAAATAAAATAAAATCTAAATTTTATTAGATTTAGGTCATTTAAAGGATACCCTTACATGATCTAGTCTCTTTAGGGAGTGAGTTTAAGGACCTAGTCTCTTTTTAAATAGATAATAGCCTAGTTATCTTGCATAAAGTATATGACTTGCCTACATGAATTTAAAATCGTAGGAGGAGTTAGTTGGTGGCCCCCCCAGGTGGTTGTAAGTCCAAGCAGTCAGGTGGTTTTTCCTCTCTTGTGGAGGTAAACCAAATACTCATTTTCACCTTAGATTTATGTTATGCTTTCGGCCCTCGCCAAAGCTCCCTAGATTTAGGTTCTGAGATTGCTTCTCCCCTTTGTGGGTCATAAGCATTAATCCTCATCTCTTAGGAATTTCCTTAATCTTGTGTTATGGAATCATAAGCCTTAAATTTTTAATAAAAAATGTAACTCAAACAAATTAAGTCAATTTCAAAAATATAAAGCCCAACCATAGGATAGTTTGAGATGTTCGCTAGATTTCCTAGCATCGTGGACATCTCCTACTTATCTTCCTTTAGCTTCAATAATAACTCCCTCTGCTTGATCAATCCCATTTGATCTTCTAAAAATATGCTAATTGATTAATAGCCCTACCTATTGAAATCTTTGGAGGCAACGATCATTTACCTTAATTGAGAGTGTTCCTAAGGGATCTCATTCCTTAGGATGTAATTAATTATGGGGGCTTGCCCCTGTAGGGAACTTTACAAATCCAATTTAAAATAAACCTTACTTTAATTTTCCATGTAAAGTAGGGGAAGAAGCTTTAGTACACATGCAGATCCATTATCCTTAGGAGTCCTTGTTGAGGTGATTAGGTCCATCGTAGGGTGGTGACTTCTATCTTTCGAGATAGTATAACTCTCCTCAATGTCGTACCCAACCACTCTCAATAAAAACATCTACAGATCTACATGGTGTCAAAATGCATAAAAAAAAGGAAGAGATGTATATTTCCATCCTCATTTTATTCCACATAGAGTGAAGATGGAAGTATATATCTTATTCTCTAAAGAAAATGAAAATTTTCACCATAATGCCTAATGCATGAGAAATTAGATTATGGGCCAAGATCAACAAGAAAGGAGGTGTGTTTCCACCATGGCTCTTAAAGGTCATGCTAAATTCCCTAGCAACATCCAACTAAGGGTTTGCTAAATATTTTATCTTCTTTTATAACTTAAATTTTAGGTGAGGTTTTGAGTTATTAGTTTTTAGTTTTGAGTTGATTAATTGGATAGAAAATTTATTTTTCCCTAAGAGCCTAATAGTATCTAGGCCATTCATCAATCAATGAAGAAACTATCAAAATATGCCATCTTAATGCACAAGGTAAACAAACATCAAATAATTTAAAAAGCCAGTGCAAAAGAATAAGAGGCTTTTTGTGGTCGGGCTCCACCGCACAAACCCGAAAATAAATTGGGTAGCTAAGCACTACCGTTATACAACCCAGATTACAAATGAATTAATTAGAATCAAGAAGAAATTCATGTTATGGGGATCTTCATTCTTCATTTTTTCTTTCTTCTTCTCTTCTTTTCTTTCTTCTTTCTTCTTTCTTCTCTCTTCTTTCTTCTTTTTTCTTTCTTCTTTCTTCTTTCTCCTTTTGGTTGGTTAGAATATGGTTGCTCCAAAGGCTTCATATGGTACATAAGATATAGTATTATGACCAATGTTCATCCTAATCTCCTATAACAATCATTCCAAATCCTAATTATAAAATTATATGAAAATGGGAAAAATAAATCTAACTAAAACATGTAAAATAGAGATTAGCTAAACAAACCACGTAATCTCAAGCATGTATATGAATAAATTAGACTTAGCACACCACACATAGGTAGCCAAGTCCACCGAGCCTTTTTTGGATTATGCTTAGGGGTATAAACAACCTACATAGCAAAAAGTATTTATATTTTTATTACAGGCCCCTTAAGCACAGTCCCCCCCTGCAGAAGACAATGATTAGAATAAGATCATCCTAACATTCAGTCTACACACATTCAATCTAACATCCAAATAAAAATATCACATCATAAAATAAAATCATGCATCAAACCATGCACTGCCCTAACATAGGATTAGAAGTGATGACTTAGCCTAATGTGTGTGCCATTTAAGGCTTGTGTGGCATGTCTTAGCTTGGCTTTAAGGTTAGAGTTTTCTAAGTGTGAAAGGTTCAACTTAGAGGGTGGTTTCATTTAAATGATTTAGTTGATTTGGTTGATTTTATTTTATGACTTGATTTGGTTTGAATGAGCCTACAATTAATTATTAAGTGTTGTAAAGAGAGAAAAAGAAAAGAGAACTTCTCTTACCTCCCTTCCGTAAGTAATTTCTAAGTTAGATTCATTAATGATTTTTGTTTAGTGAATGTTTTATTATTTGTTTTAATTATTCCTAAGTTTAGATTTACTCTAAATCAACCTATTCAAATAAGAAAGGTATTTTAGGATTGACTAATGTGAATTACTATCACAAAACACACAACACTTTATTTCTTTCCAACATGTGTAACATGTATGGATGAACGCCAAGCATATCTATACATGTAAATGGAAATGTTAGCATACTTTAATGATGAAAACTAAGAGATATTACTTAAGGAAATTTGGATGTTTTATGATGCATGATTTTGTTAAGTAGAAAGGAGAGATTCTTTTATCCATTAATCAAATGCACATTTACATGTATGAAAGACATAAGTGAGTACGATGCCATTATTTTTTACACCAAGGGTATAAGGTACAAGACCTTCTTAGGGCTACCTAAAGCCTCACAACCCGATGGTGTCTAGACTAATATACCACATTTCTTAAATACACGTGCATGTACAAAAAGAAATGAATGGAAAAAGAGTCATGCAAAAGATTTTTCTGTGTTTGTTTAATTTTGATTGTTGAATTTACATGTGCAAATGTGAAGATCCTTCTTAAACGATAACATAGGAATAAATATGAATGAATTTAAGCAAGTGTTGTGTTCTTTTCAAATGAACTATACACTTTGCAAATCCTATTCAAAACTATGTTAAAAGAGAAGAGAAGGAAAGCCACATAATGCATATCTTATGTTATACTCACATGCAAACTTATAAATAATTATAAGTAGGATACCTTTCATTTGCAATGTTTGATTTATAAGTTTTAAAAATAATTTTGGATTTAGTAGTGATAATAGCCATTCATATTCTTACTTTAGCCAAAACATGCAATTTGACATAAAGGAACCATTTCATTTTAATTTGATTTTTCAAAAAGTATGAATGCATGATTTCATATGACATACAACATTTAGCATGCTTGGAAATAAATATAGTGATGTAAGAATGTAAATTCATTCATATTAAGTAATTCTTAAAGATAGTCCTATAAAATAAGATCATTTAATGTGAATCTAAGTTGTTTAAAGAAATTTGTAGTTTTGTTTTGAGTTTGATTTGAATTTAGGAAATGTAAAAAGGTTTGCTGGTCCTAATCCATCTCCCACATGTGTGAATCAATTTAGTTTAATTTTAAGAACCATTACATTGATTTTATATTTTATTTAGGTTAAGGTGTACATTAAGTTCATTAATTACCCCTTACGTACACCTCCTTAACATAATTATTCAAATAATTGTGAGCGAACATATGATATGCAATCACATTGAATTTAAATTAGCAATGCATCATAATAAAGAAAGGGCCTAATGTAATTGGCTCACAATTATTGATTAATTAAGCTCGGGGGTTTAATTAAGTACTTTCATAACCCTTCCCACACATGTAGGTCGGATTTGATTTCCTTAAGCTTACTTAGGTTATTGAACACCTAAGTACCTACCCAAGAAAGGATTGATTAAGTGATTAATTTTTTAGATTAATTTTTTATTTTTGAGTTTGGTTAATTAATCTATTTTATGAAATGATTAAATAATTAATCAATTTATAAACTAATTAAGTTCTCATTCAAATGAAATAGACTTAGGGGAAAAGATTTAAAAAAAAGCATCCTAATCTCATTCCCTAAGTCTATCTACTATTCCAAGATGATTAACAAATTGAATTAATGAAACTGTCATCATTTAATAGGTTAATTAATCATTTAAATGATTAAGGGGGTCATTAGAGATGAAATAAGAAATTGCCTAAATTAATCCAATAGTAAATTTCAAGAAAATCTTGGGAGGCAGAGGTCATCCCATTAATTAACCCTAAGATATTTAGAATTAATTATTGAAGTAATTAAAGAGTAATTAACATAATTAAGTCCCTATAAAACTCAAATTGAGAAAATTTTACTATGCAAAATCAATTAAACATAATTTTATATTATTCCCCTTTGAATTATCTTTAAAATGAAATTGAGTTTGCATTTTTTAGATTTTTCTACTTTTAGTTATGTATTTTTAAAATTTTTGTGATTATTGCTTAATTAAATAGCCTAATTATATAACTAATCCCATTGGTGCCAAGTGGACCGTTGACGTGCGACATGATTCATTATTTAAGTACTCAAATCGGCTACACAGTCAGCCAACAACACTATGTGTTGTCTCCATGGACCGCTCGATCAAAGATCGGATGGTCCAGATTAAATCGGTGGATCTAAAGGGATTAAAACAATAGATCTAGATCATTTAATTAAGTTCATCCATTCAAAACATGCGGGATGGACGGTCCATGATTCATCCCTGCCCTCGCCTGCGGTAGAAGATAACCGTCTGTCCTCTAAGGCTTGATCCAAGCTCACTTGAGCTCAGATTGAGTAGAGATTGAGCACACACCATCTAAGAGCAAGAATAAAGACATCCAATGGTTGAATTACAATGGGATTACACTTCCCTTTATAAATGACCAAAGAAGTCCTACACTAAGCTCGGTATTGAGGTATACCTCACCGGAGGCTATCATCGGCACTCCCAAACATTGAGGTAGCTTCGTCTAAAGAAGATGAAGCCCTGTTGAAGGTTTGAAGGCTTGAGATCAAGTGGATCCTCTTATTGGCTAAGATGAGCTTCAAATGCTTGCTGCTTTGGTCAAACTCCTCCTTCCCATGGCTTGATTGCTTGGTATTTGATTTGGGTGAGATTGATTGGGTCCTTTGATGGTGCTTGCAAGAGCAATTGGAGTTTGGTTATGAATTGAGCACAGTTGATTTCTCACTCACCTATCCTATTTTTGGTTTAGGAAAAATTGAAAATGGAGAATTAGAAAGAGCTTAAGGAAGCTTGGGAGAGTTTGGCAATGCTTCCTCTAGGTTACTATGGCTCAATCGATAGCAAGTGACATGAAATGAAGTGAAATTAGGGGGAGTATATCTCCCCCTACAAGGATCATATGATCATGAGCTATCCTTTTATTTTAGATCAATTGACTTGATTAATTGGGTTTGATAAGTGGTTTTGAGTGCCATGTGATTCAGTTTTGGTAGAGTAGGGGCATGGTGAAGTTGTACATGTGTTTGTTTGAGAGTATGGAGTGATTCCATGTGCTAAATTCCTATTGGGTGGTCAGTTTTGGCCTTAGGTTGGGTTTAGCTGACCCAAACCCATTTGGTCATGTGCACCACACTCATTAGTGTCCACTTGGTCCGCTAAGAGGGTGTCAAGTGGCCATGAAAAGGGTATGAACAAATTCTAAGTGGAATTGGCCATACACTACCCCTTGACCTAGGGATAAAATGGTCATTTGAATTTGATTTCTATTTAGGCTGAGTTGGTCCAAATTTCAATGAATTTGGAGTTGATTTGATATCATTTGGCTTATGTTGACCCGTTTATGTCAAAATGGGTCAACTTGGGTGAAGTTGACCAATTGGTCAAATTAGGTCAAACCAAAGATTGGGTCAAGTTCATATGACCATTTGAAATATTTTGGTATCATTAGTTTTGTTCAATTTAGTTTATATTTGATTTTGGTTCATTTGATTTCACTTAGGTAAAATGGGTCAAGTTGACCAATTTGACCTATTTGACCCAAATGGGTTAGGTCATGGGTTGGTTTAGGATTGGTTGGTCATTTGAAATGTTTTGGTAGCTTTAGGTTATGATGATTGTTGCTTACAATGTGAGGCTTAGATGAGCTTAGTTCAATCCAATTTAGGTAGGATTAGAATTTGGCTCAAAAAGATACTTCACGTCACTTTGGGTCAAGTGTGCCTAAGTGGGTCAATTGACTTGATCAAGGCTTGATTCAAGTTTGGTTGAACTCACATATGGACTTATAATTGAAATATAAATATATTTGCAAGTGATTTGGTGTCAAATGGGTTTTGATTCATTTAACAATTTCAAGTTGAAAGGATGAACATGAGTTTGATTTGGGTTTGATTTTTGAATCTAGTTTTGGTTTGATGATTGAAGTTTATGTTTATATTTGGATTCATGACTAAAGGATTGATTAAAACATGAAGAAAATCCAAGGGTTTGAATTGAGTTGAGGTTGAGTTGTGTATTGAAAGAATTTGACTTGAAAGAGTTTAGGTTCGATTTAGGATAGATTTGGATTTGAGTTTTGAATTTGGTTTTGGTTATTTAAATTTATATTTCATTTATATTTGTGAATATAAATGAGAATATAAATGGGTTATGAAAAAACTTTTGAATTTGAATTGATTTGAATTTGATTTGAATTTGATTTGAGCTAAGTCCATAAGATAAAATCAAAATGACTTAGGAAAGATTTATTTATTTTTGGATTTGAAGTGATCATGGATGTCAATTATTTGGAATTGATTCATGATTTGAGAAAATCCATTGGAAATATTTTAAGGTTTAAAAAAAATCAATTAAATTAAAATTGATTTGAGATTTGATTTGGAATTGAAATTGATTTGAATTTGAAGTTAATTTGGATTTGAGAAAATCAATTAAGTTTGGAATTGATTTGAGTTTGAAGTTGATCAATTAAGTTGGGATTGATTTGAAATTTGATTTAGAATTGATTTGGAGTTTGACTTGAGAAAAGGAAGTGAAGATTTGGTTCAAGCTATAGGGTAGGCAAGTTTTTCTAACACCCCTAAGGCATGACCTATTCCTATGACTAACTCTTCTAAGTCTCTAGGATTAGGTTGAGTGTTCACCTAATCACTAGAAGTGTCTTAAGATTAAGAAACTCTTAGTGTATAGGAGGATTCCTACATCTAAGATGGAGAGGTTGAGAGCTCATTGTAAAAATGAGGTCAACAAAGGGCACCCAATAGGTGGGGTGTGACTGATAAGGTACACCGCACGTATTGGTGTTGACTGAGATGATCAAGAACACCGAACGATCACAAGCACTAACAAAAATGATCTACTCCTAACCGAAGGTGTAGAAGGAATCAAGATCTTAGTGCAATGTGACTCTACTCATGTCAAAGACATAAGAGAGTGAAGGATGAATCCACTAGGGATTGAGTATGTGAACCTTCCACTAGGGAAACAGGTTCAAGTCATCCACTGGGGGATGAGAGGTTTGATTTGATTTGAGTCTCATTAGGGAGAAATTGATTTGATTGATTGGATTATTTATTTTGTTTATTTGATTTGATTTGATTGGTTGATTATCTTATTTTGACTCCATTGGGGAAGATTGATTGGATTTGTTTTGTTTGTTTAGTTTGACTCCACTAAGGGAGGAGGGTTGAATTTATTTTAGATTTTAAAATTTTTGATTTTTAGATGGACCCTGTTATTTTGCAATGGATCACATTGAGTAGAGGCCGTATAGGTCTAGGCTTAACTCAAATGTACCAATCCAAAGGGGATAGTTTACCAACCACATAGTAGGACTAGCCAGCCAAAGGGATTGCCTTTTGGTGTGCGGTAGCTGTACTAGGAAGATAGCTTAGTAGACTTACATCCTCCAAAGTAGGGATTAGTTGCTGGGGTGATCAGTTGACAAGGCAACATATGGGACCCAACCTTAGGCTGACTATTGAGTGAATGCTATTGGGGGACTTAAATTAGCTCAATGATAGTCGAAGATTAATTTCATTTTAAAGTTGTTTTTGATGGGCCATGGGCCTTGGTCTACCTCATATTTACCAATCCAAAGGGATAGTCTACCAACCACATAGTAGGACTATCCAACCAAGTGGGTGCCTTTTGGTTTGTAATGGTTAAGTTTAAGGAGAATGTGCAAGGACTCACATCTTTCAAAATAAGGAACCACTGGGGTGATCGGTTGCTTGTACAACAAATTGAATCTGACCTATGGCTGACTATTGAGTGAATGCCGCTGGGGGACTTAAATCAGCTCAAAGATAGTCAAAAATTAATTTTATTTTTTTAAATATTTTTGATGGATTCCGTTGGTTAGAGAGGGATCACACTGAGAAGGAGCTTATATCAGCCTAGACCTTTCTCAGATTTATTAAACCAAAGGGAGTAGCTTCCTGGCCGAGGGGAGAACTATCCAACCAAAGGGATTGCCTTTCGATGTGCAACAACTGTACTAGGAAGAAAGTGTAGTAGACTTACATTATCCAAAGTAGAGATTAGTTGTTGGGGTGATCAGTTGGCAAGGCAATGGATTAAACTCAGCCCATGGCTGACTATTGAGTGAATGTCATTGGGGGACTTAAATTGGCTCAAAGATAGTCAAAGATTAATTTCATTTTTAAATTATTTTTTTGATGGATTCTCGATTTGCGATGATCTACTAGTAGGGGTTGGCTACCTAACGATTTACCAATCCAAAGGGGTAGCCTACCAACCACATAGAGACAACAACCAAAGGGATTGCCTTTCTATGGGAAAGTATGGGGAAGAAAGCATATGAATTTACATCCTCCAAAGTAGAAAGGTGATTTGGTAGCAATAGATGAACCAACCTGTTGATCGGAGTGAATGCCATGACTTAAATTACCAAAGATACCAAAGATTAATTTCATTTTAAGTTATTTTTGATGGATCCCATCAGGTTGCGATGGACTACACTGAGTAGGGGCCATGCGCCTTGGTCTACCTTAGATTTACCAATCCAAAGGGGTAGTCTACCAATAATATAGTATGACTATTCAACCAAAGGGGTGCCATTCGATTTGCAATGGTCAAGTTTAAGAAGAGAGCATAGGGACACATATCTTCCATAAGAAGGAACCATAATATTGCTTTTGGCAACAAATTGAAGACTTAGGGACTCACACCCAAGAGTGGTGTATCCACCGTAAGTCACGTTAGCGAACATCAACCAACCTAAGGTACCCGTCAGTTTGCAATAATGAGTCTAGGAAGAAAGCATAAGTGACTCACATTCTCCCTGTAACATTGGAGATAGTCTATCTTCGCTCGATAGTGCTATCCCACCTAGGGTGACTATTGAGTGAATGCCACTGGGGGACTTTCATCAACTCAAGAGTAATCAAGAGAAAAGGGGCCTCTGGGGGACTTATCCTAAACATCAAATATACTCGACCTAGTTAGTTCATGATGATTAGTTCAAGAAGAAAGCACGGGGACTCACATCTTTTTAAATAAAATCAACATGAGATAGCTCACTGGCTAGGTAGTGAAGTCTACCAAACTAACAAGGTACTCATTGGTTTATAATGGTCAAGTTAGGAAGAAAGTGCGGGGACTCACATCCGCTTGACAAGTGACCACTGGGGTGACATACTAGCAATGTAGCATGTAAACCCGACCTAGAGCAGCTAATGAGTGAGTGCCACAGGGGGCTTGCTCCCTCATCAAAATAGCTCGAGATAAAAGATATGCATTTGTTTTTGTGCTTATGTTAAAGAGAATAGGACACCGCTTGGGTTATCTCACACCTACCCTAAACACGCTTGGGGAATTTGATGAAATGGTGCCATGAATGGCTGGTGGGATTCCCCCAAAGAAAAGATGCCGCTTGGGTTCTCTCACACCTAACTTAGTTTTGCTAATCGAAATAGGATGCCTCTTGGGTTCTCTCACACCTATTTTAGTAGCACTGAGAAATTATGTTTGATTGTGTTCGTGTTGTGAAAGAGGGATTTGATGCCTCTTGGGTTCTATTACACCTATCTTAAACACGTCATGATGATTCGCAAGACAAGAAAATAACCCTTCAAAGGAAGAGAAGATTTTGATGATTTGGAATCAAATTTTGTTCTTTTGTTGATAATTATTTTCAAATATATTTTATGGTAAATATTTCTTCAAATATATCCCATTAATTGGAAGCACCGGGTGTTCCCCTTCACAATCAATAAGCTGATAATATCCTCCTTGGTAGGCCTTTTCTATGAGAAAAGGGCCTTCCCAAGTGGGTTCAAACTTGCCTCCCATCTTTCGACAGGAAACAATTGGCCTTCTTAGGACTAATACATGTTCTCCTACTTGAAAAGCCCTATGGTGGACCAGCTTGTTGCGAGCTTGAATCATTTTGGCTTTGTACAACTCGAGGTTTTGGCATGCCCGTAGGCGTCTCTCTTCCAAACCTTCGAGCTCTTCTAACCGCAACTTTCCATTCTGCTCTGTAGTGATCTTGCAACCCAATGCTATCTTCAGTGATGGGAGTTGAACTTCCAAAGGTAGAAAGGCTTTGGACCCATACACTAAAGAGAACGGAGCAGATTGAGTAGGAGTTCTATTTATGGTGCGGTATGCCCACATGGCTTTAACTTACTGCTTATGCCACCATCGTTTATTGTCATCAAGTATCTTCTTTAGTATATGGATGAGAATTTTGTTGAATGCTTCTGCTAGGCCATTTGCTCTGGGGTATTAGATGGTGGAGTATCTCCAATCTATATTGTCTCTTCTGGTGAGGCTATTGATCTTGGTGCTTTTGAATTCAGTACCATTATCGAATATAATTTGTCAAGACACCCTGAACTTATATATGATATGATTCTTGAAAAACTAAAGCACATGCTGAGCTATGACCTCTCTGAGTGGGATTGCTCCCACTTGGAAAAGTGTGGCGCAAGATGAACGATGACCCTTGGAAGAAGGAGGATCGATAGGACCCACAATGTCGGTACCCCAACACTCAAATGGCCATGAGGCCAATGTAGGGTGTAGAATGTTGGGTGGTTGATGTAAGACCACACCATATACCTGACACTGATGGCATCTCCTAGATACATCCATGTAATCTATAATCATCGAATGCCAGTAGTATCCTAGTCTCTTGATCTTTGCTTTCATCTTTAGATCAGATTGATGTGCTTCCCATAGACCTGAATGTACCTCAGTCATGATGCTACGGGCTTCGTGTTTGGATAAATAATGTAACCACATTTGATTGAAAGATAGTCGGTACAAGGTGTCATCCACGAGAGCAAAGGAGAGAGCTCTTTGTCTCATCTGATAGGCTTGTGAGTTCTCTTGAGGTAGTTTGCTGGTGTTCAAGTAATCTATGAATGGTTTCCTCCAATCCAACTCCTCATCTTTATTGGCAATGACATCCTCCCCTTCAAGAGAAAGTCTATCGATGAGTTCTTCATCAATAAGGGATAGGACTTGTATATTTTGGACCTTTGTTGGAATGAAATTATCTTCCAGACATACCAATTCTTTGGAAAGTTTGGCCAAAGCATCTTCTACTGCATTCTTTCTCGGAACCTAGATGGTGACTTGTGGATTGGCCAATTTCATGGTATACTCATGGTAATGACGAAGCTTATGCTTGAGAACCTTGTAGGACCCGACAATCTGGTTGATGACCAACCGAGAATCCTTGAGATGTTGATGCTCTTGATACACACTATAATGGGTAACTCTAGACCCATAATCAAAGCCTCATACTCAGCTTCGTTGTTGATGCAGGGATCAGAGAGATAGTATGAGAATCTCATCACATCATAGTTTGGAGTTAAGAGGACTATTCCTAACCCTGACTTTCCTAGAAGAGTAGATCGTGATTCTTCTCTTTTATAAAAGGAAGCCGCACCATCAAAATATATCTCACATTGATGGTTATCAACCTCCCCTAAGTTCCTGATTTGTTCATCAGGGAGATCATCACTAAGCAGAGAATCAGGAGGAAGTGAGAGTGCTGTTAAGAAATTCACTAGTGTTTGTCCTTTAACCTCACAAAGGGGCACAAATGTGATATCAAACTGTGAGAAAATCATGGATGAATGTACCAAACATCCAGATAGCGTTGGCCTTGTCATGAGATACTGCAGTAGATTAGTTCTAGAAATCAAGTTTACCTTATGAGAAAGCATATAATGCCGTAGCTTCTGGGATGCGAATAAAAAAGCTAGGCAATATTTTTCAATAGGTATAGTTGTTCGCAGAATCGATGATGGTAGATAGTAGAGAGCACTCTCTCCTTCATCATTTGGGCCAACAAAGCACCAAGGGAGTCATCCAATGCAGTGTAGGATGAGTGGCCTTCCTGATACTAGAATTAGCGATTTCACCAAATACTGCTTGATATCTTCAAAGGTATGCTGACACTTATCATCCCACTTGAACTTGGCATCCTTTTCGATAAGTACTAAAATGGCTTGCATCTTCTCGATAGGTTGAAGATAAAGCTTCTTAGATACACCAACTTCCTTTGGAAAGATCTGAGTTGAGTTAAACTTTTGGGAGGTGGCCATTTCTAAGATAGCTTTGATCTTTCTAGATCTATTTCTATTCCCCTGTGTCAGACAACAAACCCATGGAATTTCCCTGAAGCTACTCTAAATGCACACTTCAGGGGATTCATTTTAAGGTTAAATTATCTTAACCATTCAAAAACTACTCTCAAGTCAAAGAGATGGTCTTCCTTTTCTTTGCTCTTGATTACTAGATCATCAACATAGCACTCAACCTGATGATGAATGAGTTCATTGAAGATCTGAGTCATAACGCGTTGGTATGTAGCACTGGCATTATTAGGACATGCCTTGTTTAAGTCTCTAAAATTGACGCATATGCAAATTTGACCATTCTTCTTCTTAACTGGGATGACACTGGCTAACCAGCATCATCGATCAATTTTTTGACTTCAGAAATGACCTGTTGTTCGATTTCTAATCGCATGCGTCTAGGAGCTTGCTTGATAGGATTGACATTAAGCTCTATTGCTAGTTTGTGGATTACTAGGAGATAATTTGGCCATCTCTTCATAGCTCCATTCAAAGCAATCCTTGAACTCAATTAATAGCCTAACTAAGTCATTGGTTTCTTCTTCATTCAGCAATGAACTGATGTATGTCGAGTGTGGATTTTCTTCCATGCTGAGGTTGATCTCTTTGAGTTTGTCAATTATTGAATGGATCTTCTCGTCAAATTTTGGCAATCCATCTTTGATTTGGTGATCATCTGCATCATCTAAAGTTTCTAAATACACATCCTCATAGGAGTTAGTGTGGTGTGAAAAGAACCTATCAGATTCCAAATGGTTGGTAATAATTAAGTAGTAATCATCATCATTGGACTCACCATCAATCCTAGTCCCGATCTTGATTATGCATCCTCTATTATTCCATAGCTTTCAAAGTATACGACCTATGCTTAGACCATGAATAAGGAATCAAACCCTTCTTTGCAAGATTAAGAGCACAAGTCGAGTACTAGTCAAAAGGCAATTTCATTAATTATTTATTTGAATTATCCTCATGTCCTACATTAATTTTTGGACTTGAGGATGATGATCCCAATAGGAATCTCTTTGGCTTGAAATCCTTGGAAGACTGAGGGGATTCCTTAACTACTAAACCTTCAACTTTTTGCGAGGAAACTGAGGTTAGAGCTAAGGTTCATAACTGCTGCCTAACAGTTTCACATAAAATTGATTCAATTACATTTGTGCATTGCTTGGAGGTCCGGTCTTCATCACTATCCAGCTTTAGTGTCACCTAAAATGAAACCCACTGAGAGGGGCTAGCTGGTATGCTAATTACATTAGACTCATCCTCCGAACTGGATTCCATGTCTATGTGAATAGTATGGGTACTCCTATGAACTGGAACATAACCTCTATTGGTGGCCAACCGGGGTCTTCCACTATGAATAGCCTCTGCCTTACCGCCTGGAGGTCAAGTCATCCTACCCATATGTTCATATGATGGAATAAACTGTCAGTAGAATGTGATATACGACTCTACTTCTTCCTTGGCATCCTTTTCTTGTTTACTTGAACTTTCATTTTTCTTTTCTTTTTTTTTTCTTTTTCTTTTTCTTTTTCTTCTTTTCCTTTTGTAATTGAATTTTGACCAAGTTCATGAGAAAAGGTGTTTTGAGGAAGATAATAGGTTGCATTCTCATATAACTCAACCTCTCTGTCTGAAAATGGCTTTTCATCTCCTTTGACACAATTTCAATCCCATCCTTTTTGAACTTGATGCATTGATGGAGGGAGGATGCAATCTTGTTGCTATAATATATCTATGGCCTATCAAGCAAAATGATGATTGAAGTATTCGAATCAATGATATAACTTGGCTTCACCTATATCTCCAAAGGTAACACTATGGAACCTAAAGACCTCTTGCCTCATTCATTGAATCCTCTCAACATCATCTGATCTCCTCGATGTGTGGAGATGTCAATCCTCAAATAGGCAAGGGTCTTTAGACTCATAATGTTTACCAATGCACCTGGATCAACAAGAACCCTAGAAAGTCTGAATCTGCCCATGTCCACTGTAATATAGAGGGGACGGTTGTGCTCCATGTCTCATAGTAGAGGATCTTCATCTATAAAAGTGACTCCTTGGGCTTCTCTGGAATAATGTGCCACCTCTCTAAGAGTGGTCATTTGAGCTAAACATATCTCTAGATCAAGAAGAGCCTTGATTAATGATTCCCTCATCTCTTTGGATAAGATAAGGGCGTCATATATGCTTAACTTAGATAACAACTTTCTTAGGTGAGAGAGGACATTATATCCACTAGGATCCTCCACAAGCATATCCAAGGGTGGAGCATCCTGTGGAGGGGTTTTCAATCATCTAACCAATGACTTATTTCCTATCTTGAGGTGCGCCTAGGAGGTAGAACCACCTGGAGGTTGACTTCAGTGATCTCTTATGGCAAGTTAGTGGAAAGTTCTACATGCTCATCAGGCTCACCTATAGCTTCTCCTATGGGACCCTCAAAATAAAATGATTCCAAGTCTATCTTAAGAGGTGAACTTGTGGTATTCAGAGAAGGAAAGTCCAACTCTGAATCATAAAGAGCAAGATCAAAGTTGTTATAATTATTATTTAGACTTGAAGAGTTTTCAATATGAGTAAACTTAAACAATCCATCAGAAGTGACACAAATATAATTCAAACTAGCTTTATTCATTGATTTCTTAGGTTTTGAAGGAGGTACATAGTAGAAATCAAGTAAAGTATAAAGGGTGAGAGAATTGATGCCCTCATCCACCAATACAAGATGTCTACTAGAAGAATTTCTAATTGAAGTAGAGGTGGTCACTGATGTAGTAGCTACAATGGTGGACTAGAGGGTGGGCTCGGTCGGTGGTTACACTACTTGGCTATCCCGAGCTAGCATGGGCTGCGGCTGCTGAGCTTCTACTTTCCCCAAGTTGTCTGTGGCAAATTATAAACCTTTCTTGATGTTGGAGGTTCGAGTTGCCTCAGGCACCTGCAAGGAAAGTTTCTTGATTATAGACACAATCTTCTTAGGGGTTCAGGAAAAGGAGATATCCCAACCTTCTTTGGTTTTGAGATGATTGCAAGTATCCCCAAGGATTACCCTAATGAAATTGGATGATTATTCCACAAGGTATTCCTTTGGGATAACTATGGTGCATATCTTGAATCTTTGCTCAAGCCAGTCCTTGAATGTAAAGCAATCCTCCAAAATATGACCTAGCATGCGATGGGAGGGGAAAAAGTTAGGATCATTGCTCTTACCCACTTCCTCCAGCCTTCTGGCTCGGATAGCTAAAAATTAGGTTTCTTTAAGATATTCTTAAAGATTTTCCTAATTACCTCCCTCTTAAATGAATATGATTTTTTTAGTTTATCCATAAGAGTAGGTGGATGGTAGCTACCTGACGGCAGGTATGTGTACTGTTGCTACTATGGATATGGCTATGGAAGAGGTGGTGAAGGACATTGAGGCTATTGTGGTGGTCGGTAGGATGGCGTCAATGGTGGTAGAGGAGGTGGAAGTGAAGGATGTGAAGCTCGAGGTCTCTCATACTGCTCTATGGCCAGCTACTTCCCCTTGTCTACTGCTATCACTACCCCTGGCTTCTTCTCATAAGCTTTACGTGGCTTTGAATTTATTGATTGATTCAAAAAAGGCAACTATTTGGCTTCTCCTTGTAAGCTAGCCAGCTTGTTGATTAGCTACTCAAATGTCTTGATGGTAAAACCTTTGAGCATGAAGGCGATCGGGCCATGAATATTCTTCAATAGAATTTCAATGGCGTGTTGTTCAGATAGTTGCGATTTACATTTCATACTCAAATTATGCCATCTGAGAATATAATCAATGAGGGACTCACCGGGGTGTTGTCGAGCCACAACGAGATCGCCTACAGTCATATTTTGCTGAGCTCCAGCAAACTTCTTAATGAAGAGTTACTCCAACTCAACAAAAGTCTTCACTGAACTGTTGAGAAGTTCAGCGTACCAATTGAAGGCTATGCTTGCTAAGCTACTGACAAAAAGTCAGAATAGGAGAGCATCACTACCACCAGTGTTGCAACAGCTGGCTCTGAAGTGTGCTATGTGTAGCCATGGGTTCCCTTTGCCATCGAAGCTCTTGAAAGAAGGTGACATGAAACCCTTAGGATACTGGATGGCAACGAATTTCTCTAGGTAGAGTCTACCCTTTGGAACTGATGAGCCTCCTCAGGCTTGAGCTAATGCTTCTCTCACTTGCTACTCAACCATAGTTCTAATATCTTTTTCCTATACAGAGGTACTATCCACTACCTTCCTATATGTGGTGCACCTGCCTACTGAGGTAAAGTCTTCGGATTGAAGACATGCAACAACTCAGCGATCTTCTACAATAGTATGATGACACGGGCTTGGTTTAAGTGCCAATTATTGCTAGCAAGTCTTCAAGCCTCTTCCCCATCCTATCTATTTGATCATTCTTTTGGTTTAATTGCTAAAGGAGGTGTTGAGTCAAGTAGGCTATGTCTTTCTGCTCGACCATAACACCTTCGAAACTCTGTTGATCACAAAGGAGGAAACCCCTGGTGTCTACCATGTGTACTTCTATTGAATCATCCAACAGATCATCTTCATTAGGATAAAAATTGACCTTTTCATCCTTTAAATCGGACTAGGCATATCCTAAGATCTCTTTTTCTTGTCCACTAGATACTATGCTACAATGTCATTTAGGGATCGGTCCAACTGAATAGGAATAAAAGATAGAGGCTGACCGGTAGTAGGATCATTATCATGAACAGATAGACATCGAACCTTTACTACTGCCGGAGAGCTAACCCTATGATGGCTACGCCAGAAAGGATGATGCTCTCGCAATTGGGATGGAGTGGTACTTAAGAGGATCTATGCCATGGGGTGATGAACTACTCCTCCCTATACCGCTATATTTCCATAATCAAGTAGAAGGTCGAGCAGGAGAGCTCAGCCTTGCCTCAATCGATAGTGTAGATGGAATGAGATCTCTTGGCCATATCCAGATCACCAGTGGGATTCTCTTTTCCCTGGATGTAGCCTTCATGGCCTTTGCTAAAACAGTGGATGATGGAACATGTACCAGAGATGGTGGGCGTGGAGTAGAGCAGTGTGGTGGAGGCACCATCGACTCTCTCTGAATAGGAGCTCCTCTCCTATGGTGGGTAGTACCCGTAAGTAAAATGCTATCGATGATTAACACGCAAGATCGACGAGAAAGTCCATGGGGAGGACCGATTGTGTCTTTGCCACTCCCGGCTCATAATATGTACCGATGTACAGGCCTCCATGGCCCTCTCCTGTCTGATCTATTTGCCCACACTATGGGGAATGATTGAACATAAATCAAACTGAGCCCCAGGCTCTGATCATCTGTAAGCTCTGCTTACTCGATGCAAAACTAATCTAAGGTTGGCATTCGACCTTCTCCTCTCACTGATAGGAGCCTGAAAGTGAACTACTAGTGGAGGTGGAACTAAAATCATCTTAACATCCTCTCCATCAGATCCAGAGAGAGGGTGAAATTTGTTCTCTGTCATTAGTGGGGAAACCATCCAAGACAACTCCTTTACTGTAGCTAAAAAATTGCCACCAACTCCCTAACTATGCGAGCATAATACCACTTGATCATGCAGTTCTTGTTTCAGTGCTGAGTCCTGATGGGATGAGCATTATGGGAACTAGACCCTACCTCATAGGTAGAGGAGACAATCTCTAGAATCAGGGGAGCCTTCCCCTTGGAGGAAGCCAATGAGTGGGTGTTAGCCCATACTAGAAGGGGAATAAGCGGAACTACAACCGCCGTGGAACTGCCACAACCTTCCTCTTCTGAGGGAATCTCGAGTTAGATGGCATCTCACCAAATGACCGCTTCACGGCCACCATGCTCTACAATATTGAGGGTGGTCCCTCACATGTATCCCCCCCTCAAAGCCTTGGCCAAAATGGATGAGGTGGGCGAAGTCAGACTGCGGGAGGCTAGCCCTATCCAAGGCCCAATCCATCCAGAAAGGAAATGTGAACATGTACTTCTATGCTGCCATTGAACTGAACTGCATTGACTAAAATTGACTGAAAGTCTGCAATGTTGGAAAACAAACCCGAAAAAGATTTCTGCTTTAATTTGTTTTTTAGAATTTGAACCCACACTCAATAATTTGGATATGTTAAGCGATGCTCTTTGAGTTTAGAGAGATTTTGGAATTGATTGGAAAAGAGATTTTTGAATGTAGAATCTATTTTCAACAAATTTGTGTATATTGAAAATGGGTTGAAGTATTTTTAGAGAGATTGATGCTTCCATAGGTTGATATTTGAATTTGATTTTTTTTTGAGTTTCAGGACCCTTTATTTAATAAATTTGAATATGTTAATGTAAAGAGTAAATTGATTTTGTTTTGATTTGTGATTTTGGAATTTACTCACTTAGCAAATTTGGGTATGCTAAGTGAGATTTTTGAAAACAATTTTCTTCTTTTGTTTGCATGTTTGTGAATCATGTGTGAACTTGAAAAGGAACTCTTTACTTAGCAAATTTGGGTATGCTAAATGAAGAATCCAAATATATTATTATTTTTGAAAAGTGGATCTTTACTTAGCAAATTTAGGTATGCTAAATAAAGGATCCAAATATTTTGTTATTTTTGATGATTTTGAAAAGAGGATCCTTAGCAAATTTAGGTATGTTAAAGAAATCTAAATGTGTTTTGTTTTGATTTTTGAAAAGAGGATTCTTATCAAATTTAGGTATGCTGTGTTTTATTTTGATGATTTTTGAAAAGAGGATTCTTAACAAATTTAGCTATGCTAAGGAAACCCAAATGTGTTTTATTTTGATGATTTTTGAAAAGTGGATTCTTAGAAAATTTAGGTATGCTAATGAAATCCAAATGTATTTTGTTTTGATGATTTTTGGAAAGGGAGTTCTTTACTTAGTAAATTTAGGTATGCTAAAATAAAGACAATCCAAATATGTTTTATTTTGATTTTTGAAGATAGGATTCTTTACATAGGAAATCTAGGTATGCTAAATAAAGGATCCATGTGTTGTTTGATTTTTTGATTTTGGAAAGAGGATCTTCATTTAGCAAATTTGGGTATGCTAAATGAAGTATCCAAATGTGTTTTTTATTTTTATTTTTGAAAAGAGGATCTTCACTTAGCAAATATGGGTATGCTAAATTAAGGATCCAAATGTGGTTTATGTTTTTGATTTTTTATTTTGATTTTTGAAAAGAGGAACTTCATTTTGTAAATTTGGGTATGCTAAACGAAGGATCCAAATGTTTTTGAATTTTGAAAAGGTGATTGTTAATTTTTAATTATTTGAAAAGATGATTGTTGATTTTGTTTTGAAAATGAAATCTTCATTCAATAAATTGAATGAGGATGTTCATTTGTGCTTTTTGAAAATATAATTTTGGATTTTTGTTTTTGAAAATGGAATCTTCATCAAAATGAATTGAGTGAAAATGTTCATTTATGCTTTTTGAAAATATGATTGTTCATTTTGTCTTTTGAAAATGAAATCTTCATAAAAAAGTTAAGTGAAGATGTTTATCTGTGCTTTTTAAAAATATGAGTTTGGATTTTGTTTTTGAAAAGATGATTATTGATTTTGTTTTAAAAAGATGATTACTGATTTTGTTTTGAAGATGAAATCTTTATTCAATAAATTGAATGAGGATGTTCATTTGTGCTTTATGAAAATATGATTTTGTATTTTATTGTTGAAAAGATGATTGTTGATTTTGTTTTGAAAATGTGATTGTTGATTTTATTTTGAAAATGATTCTACATAGAACAATCATGAAGATTGTTAGATGAGGTTGATTTATAAAAATTTGTGTCCAAACATTTTATTATGTGCATTTTGAAAAAGTGCTTTTTTGAAATTGTTGTTTTTATAAAGGATTTATTTTTCTTCATTTTTTGGAATGAACATTTCCTTATCATGAAAATGATTGTTGTCTCCAAAGATTTCAAAGATAGGACTATCAATCAATTGGTTTACTTATAGAAGATCAAGTGGGATTGATCAAGAGGATGGAGTTATTATCAAACAAGAGGAAGATAAGTAGGGGATGCTTATGATACTAGAAAGCCTAGTAAGCATCCCAAATAATCCTATGGTTGGGTTTTATATTTTTAAAATTGAAGTGATTTATTTGTTGAGTTGAATATTTATTAGAAATCTAGGGATTACAATTCCACAACACAAGATGATGGAAATGCCTAAGAGGTGAGGATTTATGCTTATAGCTCGCATAGGGAAGTAGCAACCTCTGAACCTAAATCTAGGGAGCCTTGGTGAGGGCCAAGACACGACCTAAATCTAAGGCAAAAATGGCTATATAGTTCACCTTCACAAGTGAGGATAAACCACCCGACTGTTGGACTTACAATTGCTTGGGGGTGGCCACGAACTAACTCCTCCTACGATTTAAAATACATGTAGGCAAGTCTTTTGCCTTTATATGATAGCTAGGCTATTGTTTATTTAGAAAGAGACTAAGTCCTTAAACAAACTATCTAAGAGACTAGATCATATAGGGCATGATTAATGACTTAAATCTAATGTAAAATTTTTGTTCTATTTTATTTTCATTTTTGGACAATTGATTAGACACAGGCTTTAGGATTCATATGCCTAATGCATGAGAAATTGGATTATGGGCCAAAATCAGCAAGAAAGGAGGTGTGTTTCCACCATGGCTCTCAAAGGTCAAGCCAAATTTCTTTGCAAAGGTGGAAGCCCTCCATAACAAGAGTGAAACGAGATGCTTCTTATGCATAATGTAAAAACATACAACATTTCAGCTTTAAGGGGTTGCTAACCAGCAATACGCAACTGAAACCTAGGCTTTAAGTGAGATTATGAGTTATTAAATTTTGAGCTTTGAGTTGATTAATTGGATAAAAAATTTATTTTCCCCTAAGAGCGTTATCGCATCTAGGCCATTCATCAATCAATGAAGAAACTAAGAAAATATGCCATCTTAATGGACAAGGTAAACAAACATCAAACAATTTATAAGGTTAGCACAAAAGAATAAGAGGCCTTTTGTGGTTGGGCTCCACTGCACAAACCTAAAAAAAAATTGGGTAGCCGAGCTCTACCATTATGCAACCCGAATTACAAATGAATTAATTACAATCAAGAAGGAATTCATGTTATGGGGGCCTTCATTCTTCATTTCTTTCTTTTTTCTTCTTTTTTCCTTTTGGTTTTTTGGAATGTGGTTGCTCCAAAGGCTTCACATGGTACATAAGATATAGTCTTATGACCAATGTTCATCCTAATCCTCCATAATAATCATTCCAAATCTTAATTGCAAAATTACGTGAAAATGGAAAAAGAAAATCTAACTAAAACTGACAAAATAGAAATTTGCTAAATAAACCACACAAACATAAATGCATATAAGC
This sequence comes from Cymbidium sinense, assembly GCA_021442155.1. Lineage (NCBI taxonomy): Eukaryota > Viridiplantae > Streptophyta > Magnoliopsida > Asparagales > Orchidaceae > Cymbidium > Cymbidium sinense. The sequence continues at coordinate 4,341,217 of CM038217.1, forward strand.
ACACACATATTTTAGGGCTTATCCCTACAAATGCTTATATAAGTTCCTTCCTACCATTTCACGCCTAACATCATTCATTTACACATACACTAACATCAGACTAAAACATCACATCAAAACATGAAATCATGCACCGTCCTAACATAGAACTAGAAGTGGTGACTTAGCCTAATGTTTTTGCCAATTAAGGCTTGTGTGGCATGTCTTAGGTAGGCTTTATGGTTAGAGTTTTTTAAGTGTGAAAGGTTCAACTTAGAGGGTGATTTTTTTTAAGTGATTTAGTTGATTTGGTTAATTTTATTTTATGATTTAATTTTATTTGAATGAACCTACAATTAATAACTAAGTGTTGTAATGAGAGGAAAAGAGAAGAGAACTTTTCTTTCCTCCCTACCATAAGTAATTTTTATTCATTAATGATTTTTTTAGTGAATGTTTTTTATGTGTTTTAATTAGTCCTAAGTTTATATTTACTCTAAATCAATATATTCAATTATTAAAGAAATTTTAGGATTAACTAAAGTGAATTACTATCACAAAACACACAATACTTTATTTCTTTTCGACATGTGTAACATGCATATGGATGAACTCTAAGCATATCTATACAGGCAAATGGAAATGTTATCATAATTTAATGATGAATGCTAAGGGATATTGCTTAAGGAAATTTGGATGTTTTATGATGCATGATTTTGTTAAGTAGAAAGAAGAGATTCTTTTATCCATTAATCAAATACACATTTACATGTATGAAAGACATAAGTCAGTACGTGGCCATTGTTTACTACACCAGGGGTATAAGGTACACAAATTTCTTAGGGCTACTTAAATCCTCACAACCCTGAGATGTCTAGACTAATATATCACTTTTCTTAAATACATGTGCATGTACAGAAAAAATAAATGAAAAAAGAGTCATGCAAAAGATTTTTTTGTGTTTGTTTGATTTTGATTGTTTAATTTACATGTGCAAATGTGAAGATCCTTCTTAAATGATAACATAGGAATGAATAAGAATGGATTTAAGCAAGTGTTGTGTTCTTTTCAAATGAGCTATACACTTTGAAAATCCTATTCAAAACTATATTAAAAGAGAGGAGAAGGAAAGCCATATAATGCACATCTTATGTATACTCAGATGCAAGCTTATAAATAATTATAAGTAGCATATCTTTCATTTATAATGTTTGATTTATAAGTTTTGAAAATAATTTTGGATTTAGTAGTGATAATAGCCATTCATATTCTTACTTTATCCAAAACATGCAATTTGACATAAAGGAAGCATTTCATTTTAATTTGATTTTTCAAAAAGTATGAATGCTTGATTTCATATGACATACAATATTTAGCATGCTAGGAAAGAAATAAAGTGATGTAAGCATATAAATTCATTCATACTAATTAATTCCTAGAGACAATCCAATAGAATAAGATTATTTAAAGTGAATCAAAGTTGCTTAAAGAAATTTTTAATTTTATTTTGAGTTTGATTTGAATTTTGGAAATGTAAAAATATTTGCTGGTCCAAATCCATCTTCCACATGTGTGAATCGAATTAGTTTAATTTTTAGAACCATTTGATTGATTTTATAATTTGTTTAGGTTAAGTTCATTAATTACCCCTTACCTACACCTCCTTAACATAATTATTCAAACAATTTATGAGCAACATATGATATGCAACCACATTGAATTTAAATCAATAATGGATCACAAAAGAAAGGGCCTAATGCAATTGGCTCATAATTATTGATTAAGCTAGGGTTTAATTAAGTACTTTCATAACCCTTCCCACACATGTAGGTTGGATTTGATTTCCTTAAGCTTACTTAGGTTATTAAAAATCTAAGTACCTACCCAAGAAAGGATTGATTAAGCGATTAAGTTTCTTGATTAATTTTTGATTTTTGAGTTTGGTTAATTAAGATATTTAATGAAATGATTAAATCATTAATAAATTTGTAAATTAATTAAGTTATCATTCAAATGAAATAGACTTATGAGAAAAGATTTGGAAAAAGTCATCCTAATCTCATTCCCTAAGTCTATCCACTATTCCAAGATGATTAGCAAATTTAATTAATAAATTTTTCATCATTTAATGGGTTAATTACTCATTTAAATGATTAAGGGGGTGATTAGAATTGACACAAACAATTACCTAAATTAATCCAATAATAAATTCGAAGGAAATCATGGGAGGCAGAGGTCATCCCACTAATTAACCCTAAGGAGTTTAGAACTAATTATTGAAGTAATTAAAGAGTAATTAACATAATTACATCCCTAGTAAAACTTAAATTCAGAAAATGTTATTATTCAAAATCAATCAAACTTAATTTTATATTATTCACCTTTGAATTATCTTTAAAATGAAGTTGAGTTTGCATTTTTTTAGATTTTTCTAAATTTAATTATGTATTTTTAAATTTTATTTGATTATTGCTTAATTAAATAGCCTAATTATATAACTAATCCATCGCGTGGACCATTGAGCGGCACACTTTCCATGGTGCGATGGGATTAGTTATTTAAGTCAAATTGGATACGGTAACCACAACGTACACATTTTCTCCTTGGGATCAGATCGGTGGTCCATTAAACCGTGGATCTAAGGGATTAAAATGTGGATTAGATTGTCCCATCCATCCAAAACATGCGGGATGGATTCCATGATTCATCCCACCCTCTGGGGGAGGCGGCGTCCATCCCCAAGGCTTGATCGAGCTCAGAGCTTGGGTGAGTAGATTGAGCACACACCATCAAGAGTAAGAATAAAGATCCAAATTGAATTATAATGGGATTACACTTCCTTCACAAGGACCAAGAATTCTACTAAGCTCGATTTTGAGGCATACCTGGAGGCTATCACCTGCTCCCACAGAGGTAGCTTCTCAGTGGAGACAAAGCCCTGTTGAAGGTTTGAAGGCTTGAGATCAAGTGGATCCTCTTATTGGCCAAGACAAGCTTCAAATGCTTGCGGCTTTGGTTGAACTCCTCCTTCCCATGGATTGATTGCTTTGTATTTGATTTGGATGAGCTCGATTGGGTCCTTTGATGGTGCTTGCAAGAGAAATTAGAGTTTGGTTGTGAATTGAGCATGGTGGATTTCTCACTCACCTCCCCTGCTTTCGGTTTTGGCAAAATTGAAAATGGGAATTGGAAAGAGCTTGAGGATGCTTGGGAGAGCTTGGTTCCTATGGTTCAATCGATAGCAAGTGAAGTGAAATGATGTGGAATTAGAGGGAGTATTTCTACCCCTACAAGGATTGGATGGCCGTGAGCTGTCCTTCCATTTTGGATCAATTGACTTGATTGATTGGGTTTGTTAGGTGGTTTTGAGTGCCATGTGATTCAGTTTTGGTGGAGGAGGGGAGTGGTGAAGTTGCACATGTGTTTGTTTGAGAGCATGAATTGATTCCATGTGCTAAATTCCTATTGGGTGGTTTATTTTGGCTGACCCAAACCCATTAGGTCATGTGCACCACACTCATTATTGTCCACTTGGTCCACTAAGAGGGTGCCAAGTGGCCATGAAAAGGATATGACCAAATTCTAGGTGGAATTGTCCATAGGTTACCCCTTAACCTTGGGGTAAAATGGTTATTTTGCTTTGATTTCAATTTAAGCAGATTTGGAATAATTTGAAATTGGGGTTGTCCAAATTTTAATGAATTTGGAGTTATTTGATAACATTTGGCCCATGTTGACCCATTTAGGTCAAAATGGGTCAGCTTGGGTCAAGTTGACCAATTGGTCAAATTGGGTCAAACCAAGGGTTGGGTCAAGTACATATGACCATTTGAAATTTTATGGTATCATTGGTTTGGTTCAATTTGGTTTTGGTTCATTTGATTTCACTTAGGTCAAATGGGTCAAGTTGACCAATTTGACCTATTTGTCCCAATTGGATTAGGTCATCTGTTGGTTTAGGTTTGGTTGGTCATTTAAAATATTTTGGTAGATTTAGTTTCAATCAATTTTGGTTTGGTTTGATTTTGGATTGATTTGACCTTTTAGGTCAAGTTGGATTTATGGTCAATTGGGCTAGGTTGGGTATAGTTGACCAATTGAGGCTTTGGCCATATTTAATAAGTGACTTAGAATGAATTTGACCCATTGTGGTTGCAATCAATTTAGCTTAGATCAAGATTTGACACATTTTGACTTTTTAGGTCAAGTTGGGTCAAAATATTGGAGCTGGGTGTCAAATGACTTGGTCAAGTTCAAATATTGATCATAAACTAGTTTTGATCAATGGTTTTAATCAATTTGGCCTATGGTGGATTTTGGCTAGTTTAGGTTTCATTTGGGTCAAATGTTGACTTAGTCAAAGACTAGGTTTGACTTGGTTTGACCCAATTTGAGTGATTGATCATCTTGATGATTGATTGTTGCTCATAATAGGCTTACATGGGCTGTTCAATCAATTTGGGTAGGATTGGCTCAAAAGGTACTTTAGGTCACTTTGGGTCAACTGAGCCTAAGTGGGTATTGACCTGGTCAAGGCTTGATTCAAGTTTGGTTGAACTCACATATAGACTTATGATTGAAATATAAATTCATTTGCAAGTGATTTGGAGTCAAATGGGTTTTGATTCGTTTGACAATTTCAAGTTCAAAGGATGAACATGGGTTTGACTTTTGAATTTAGTTTTGGTTTGGTGATTGAAGTTTATGTTTATATTTGGATTCATGATTGAAGGATTGATTGAATCATGAAGAAATCCAAGGGTTTGAATTTATTTGAGGTTGATTTGGCCAAGTTCAAGAATTTGACTTGAAAGAGTTTATGTTGTCTTTAGGATAGATTTGGATTTGAGTTTTGAATTTGGTTTTGGGTATTTAAATTATATTTCATTTATATTTGTGAATATAAATGAGAATATAAATGGGTTATGAGAAAATATTTTGAATTTAAATTGATTTGAATTTGATTTGAGCTAAGTCCATAAGATGAAATCAAAATGACTTAGGAAAGATTTTTTTTTATTTGAAGTGATCATGGATGTCAATCATTTGGAATTGATTAATGATTTGAGAAAATCCATAGGAATTGATTTAAGGTTTGAGAAAATCAATTAAGTTAGAATTAATTTGAGATTTGATTTGGAATTGAAGTTGATTTGAATTTGAAGTTAATTTGGATTTGAGAAAATCAATTAAGTTTGGAATTGATCAATTAAGTTGGAATTAATTTGAAATTTGATTTGGAGTTTGACTTGAAAGAAGGAAGTGAGGATTTGGTTCAAGCTATAGAGTAGGCAAGTTTTCCCATGACTCTATGGCTAACTCTTCTAAGTCTCTAGGGTTAGGTTGAGTGTTCACCTAATCACTAGAAGTGTCTTAAGACTAAGAAACTCTTAGTGTCTTATAGGAATCCTATGTCTAAGATGGAGAGGTTGAGAGCTCATTCTAAAAATGAGGTCAACAAGGCGCCTTTCATTTCTTATGTGTATTGTAAATTTACTTTCATGTGGTTGCATATCATATTGCCTCATTATTAATTAGTTAATTAACTTAAGGTGATGTAGGTAAGGGTTAATTAATGGCTTCATGCCTAATTAAACCATAAAATCAACTTAATTACTTCTTCATTAAACTAAATTAACCTACATATGGGGAATGGGATTAGGATCAGCAAACCTCTTTCATTCCTAAATTAAATCAAACTAAAAAAAAATGAAAATATCATTTAAGAACTTTAGTTTATTTTAAGTAGCCTTATTTAGTGTGATTGTCCGTAGGAATTAATTGGAATGAATGAGATCATGTGCTCATGTTCCTTTATTTCTTTTCAATCATGTTAAATGCTACTTTCCATGTGTAATCGTGTATTCATTTCTTTTAAAATTAACTAAATGACATGGTTTCTTTTATTACAAATTGCATTTAGTGATTTAAATTAAAAATAAATGTGGCTATTATTACTATTAAATCAAAAGTTAATTTTAAAATTCAATAAATCAATTATAATAGATGGAATAATGTTAATTTCAAGTATTTATAAGTTTGCATGTGTTGATAATATAAGATATGCAATAAGATGCTCTCTTTCCTTATCTTATATGGATTTGCATGGGATTTATAAATGTATAGTTCATTTTAAAAGAACACAACATTTGTCTAAATCTATTCCTATACATCTCCTTGCTAAGACTTAGGAAGAATTTCATATCACATATATAAATTATATAATCAAATCAAATATGACTAATTGCATGACTTTTTGTTCTTTTAGTTATTTTTATACATTCACATGTATCTAAGAAAAGTGGTATATTAGTCTGGACACCCCGAGGATGTGAGAATTTAAGTAATCCTAAGTAGGTCTTGTACCTTACGCCTCTGGTGTAGAACAATGGCACCATACTCACTTAAAACTCTTATACATATGTATGTATGATGTGACCAATGAAAAAGAATCATAATCAAATAAATCTAATATGACTTTTGCATGGGTTTTCCTATCATTGTAGTTGTTTATACAACTATATGTATCTAAGAAAAGTGGTATATTAGTCTGGACACCTCGGGCTGCAAGGCTTTAAGTAGCCATAAGTAGGTTTTGTACCTAACACCCCTGGTGTAGAACAATGGTGCTGTACTCACTTAAAACTTTTATACATGTGAATGTGTACCTAGCTAATGGATGATAAATCCCTTTTTTCTATTAAAAAGATATGCATTCATAATTCAATCAAATGAACTATTTAAATTTCAAATACACTTTTTTGCATTCATCATTTAAGTGTGCTAAGATATACATTATATGTATAGGTTTGCTTAGGATTTAATCATATGCATGATATACATGATGGAAAGAAATGAATAAACATGTGTCATGTGATAATAATTCATTCTAATTAATCTTAAGATGCCTTTCTTATTAAAAAAGGTCATTTAGAATGAACCTAAACATATGATTGATTAAAATATATAATAAGCCATTTGCTAAAAGATATTGATTAATTAACTTTCTTTAGAAGTGACTTAAGGTAGGAATGAAAGAGAAATTTTCTCTCTTTTTTCTCTTTATAATTCTTAGTTGTTAAGTGTAGGTCATATGAAATAAAAAAAAATACTATGTAAAATATTCAAATCAATTAAATCACTTGAAAACAAATCAACCCTTTATAAATTAAATCCCTTACACTTAGCAAATTACAACTCTAAAGCCTAGTTAAGACATATCACACAAGAATTAATTCATTCACATTAGACTAAGTCACTATTTTTAGCTTAATGTTAGGGCGGTGTATGGTTTGATGTATGCTTATTTTGTGATGTATTGTTGTAGGCTGGATGTTAGGGTGTATATGCATAGTGTGGATGTTAGGCCGATATTAGTCTAATCATATTTTCTATAGGGGGTTGTGCTAAGTTATAAATAAAATATAAATATTTTTTCTATAGTTACTTTAAGCATAATCCAAGTTAGGACTGGGCTTGAAATGTGGGTGCTAATTCCAAATTATTCATATAAGTGCTTTTGTATGGTGTGTTTAGCTAACATTTATTTTACAAGTATAACTAGATTTACTTTCCTTTTTTCAATATAATGTTGCATTTGGACTAGGATAAGTGTTATGGGGGATTAGGACGAGCATTGGTGATAAGACCAAGTCTTATGTACCATGTGATGCCTTTAAAGCAAGCATATCCAAATCAAGCCAAAATGAAGAAAGAAATGGAGTGTTGACCTCATTTTAAGGACGAGCTCTCAACCCCTGCATCTTAGACATAAGACTTCTTTTAGATGTTAAGAGTTCCTTAGTCTTCAGACACATCTAGTGATTAGGTGGATACTCAACCTAGCACTAGAGACTTAGAAGAATTAGCTATAGGAATAGGTCATGCCTTATGGGTGTTAGGAAAATTTGCCTATCCTATAGTTTGAACCAAATCCTCACTTCCTTCTTCCTAGTCAAAAGTCTAAATTCATATCCACGCTAACTCTAAGTCTAACCTTGAATCAATTCAATGGATTTTCTCAAATTATGAATCAATTCCAAATAGTTGAAACTTATGATTGAAGCCCACGATTGGATTTCAAACTCCAAAAAAATATTTCCTAAGTCCTTTTGATTCTACCTTATGGACTTAGCTCAAATCTAATCTTAATCAATTCAAACTCAAAAAAAATTCCTCACAACCCATTTTTGTTCTCATTTATATTCATGTAAACCCATTTTTGTTCTCATTTATATTCATGTATATAAATGAAATATAAATCCAAATCAATCAAACTAAATTCAAAATTCAAATCCAAATAAAAAATATTTTCTAAGTCCTTTGATTCCCTCTTATGGACTTAGCCTAAATCTACTCAAAATCAGTTCAAATTCAAGAAATTTTCTCACAACCCATTTATATTCTCATTTATATTCACATATATAAATGAAATATAAATTCAAACAATCAAAACTGAACCCAAAATCAAATCCAAATTCCAAAAATCTTTTCTTAAGTCCTTTGATCCCCTCTTATGGACTTAGCTCAAATCAAGTTCTATCACTTCAAATTCATGAAATTTTCTCATAGACCATTTGTATTCTCATTTATATTCACATATATAAATGAAGTATAAATTTAAATATCCAAAACTGTACCCAAAAATCAAATCCAAATTCAATCAAAATTCAACCTAAGCCTTTCAAGTCAAACTCTCGAACAGAATGATCTGTCTGGAATGTAACAAATGATTTTGGCTGACCGGTGGTGGGATCACTATCATGTCCTATAAGGCACCGGACCTCCCTTGCTACTAGAGAGTCAACCCTGTGTGGGCTATACCCACTGGAAGAAATATACTCATGACTGTCACTAAATTTGCATGGGGTTACATTCGTAGAAGGCTCTATCATCATAGGTGCAACTGAATTGTCACTTTCTCCCTCAACAACTACCACAACCATCTCTATATCTTGCTATAGCGATGGTGGTGAAGTGACGACCACTATACTTCGAGGTTGCCACTCCTTCTTCAACACTACTAGGGTGGTAGAAGATCGAGCAGGGGAGCTCAGCCTCACCATAGTAGGTGGTGTAGATAGAATGGGATCTCTCGGTCGTAGCTAGATCACCAACGTGGTCCTCTTCTCCCCAGATGCATCCATTATAGCCTTTGGTGGAATTAGAGATGTTGGAACATAGATTCAAGATGGTGGATGGAGGGTAGAGCAACGTGTGGAGACACCACCGACTCTCTCTGGATAGGAGCTCTCCTCCTGTGATGGGTAGTCCCCATGAGCAAAATAATATCGGTATGATCGATGAGGGTAGCGTGTTGTTCAAGAAAATTAAGGAGTGCAGAGGTCGTTGACTGCCGACTGAACCTCCGCCTCTCTCTCCTAGTGATATGAACTAAGGTATGGGCCTCCCTGGCCCTCTCCTACCTAAGATGCTGCCCCACATTACGGGGGATGATAGATCTCAAATCAAATTGAGCCCTGGACTCAGATTGTCTGTAGGCTCTACCAACCTGGTGTGAACTAAACAAAAGCCAGCATATGACCTCCTACTTTGACTGATCAGTGGTTAAAACTGAACCTCTGGTGGAGTGAAGCAGAGATCCTCCTGGCATCCTCTTTGTTAGACCTAGAGAGAGGATGGAATGGGTTCGCTATAACCAGCAGGGAAACCAAAGTGGGCAACTCCTCAATAATAGACTGTGTGGCTGCCTCCATCTCCCTAGCAATATGAGTGTGGTACTAATTTATCATGCGATTCTTATTTCTCTTTTGGGTCCTAGTAGGGCAAGCAGAGTAAGAGCTAGACCTAACCTCAAAAGTAGGGGAGAAAATCCATGGGATCAGGGGAGCCTCCCTTTGGAAGGTGCTAGTGAGTGGGTGCAGCCCTAGCGGGGTAACAGGAACCATAGACATACCTGAGTATGTGGGAACCTCCACAGCCTTCCTCTTCATTGAGGGAATCTCAGAATATCGCATGTCAGCGAATGGCGTCTCTGCAGGTCCTATGCTACTGGTCATGAGAGGTCCACTCACAGGTAATCCAGGCTCCCTCAAAACCTCATCCAAATTGAATAAGATGGGCTTAGTCAGAGCGAGGAAGGCTGGCCGGATCCAGGGCCAGATCTATCTCGTGGGGAAAAGTGAACACATACTTGGGTGATGCCATTAGATCAAACTGTACTAAACTGAGACTGAAGAAAACTAACTGAAGCTATCTATAACTACAATATTGAAAAAAAACTTGAATCAGGTTCTCTTGCTTTACTGACTTTGAATTTAAAATTTGAACCCATACTCAACATCTTGAAAGTGTTAAGTTGGGCTCAAACAATTTAGAATCAATTTTGAGATTTGATTAGAAAATGGAATTTTAGGATGTAGAACCCACTTTCAACAAATTTGGATATGTTGAAAATGGGTTCAATTTTTGAAGAGATGCTTCCATAGGTTAATATTTGAATTTAGATTTTGATTTTGAGGAACCTTTATTTAAAAAATTTTGGTATGTTAAAGTAAAGCATCAATTTGATTTTGATTTGAGATTTTTGGAATCTACTCACTTAGCAAATTTGGGTATGCTAAATGAGGTGTTTAAAAACAATTTTTTCTTTTCGTTTGTTTGCTTTATTTTGTGAATCATTTGTGATTTTGAAAATGGAATTCTCATTTAGCAAATTTGGGTATGCTAAATGAGTAATCCAAGTGTGTTCTATTTTTGAAATTTTTTGAAAATAGGACTCTTAGAAATTTTGAGTATGCTAAGAAATTCCAAATGTGTTTCTTTTATTTTTAGAGATTTTGATTCTGAAAAATAGTATCCTTAGAAAATTTGGGTATGCTAAGGAAATCCTAATGTGTTTCTTTTGTTTGGGATTTTGATTTGAAAATGGAGACTTCCCCTTAGCAAATGTGGTATGCTAAAATGAAATTCCAATGTGTTTTGGATTTTTTTTGAAATGGACACTTCACTTAGTAAATTTGAGTATGCTAAATAAAATTTAAAAAAGTGTTTATATTTTTGTGTTTTTTATTTTGTTTTAAAAATGGCGAATTCACTTTAGCAAATGTGGTATGCTAAAATGAAATTCCAATGTGTTTTGGAATTTGTGAAATGGACACTTCACTTAACAAATTTGAGTATGCTAAATGAAATTCAAAAAAAGTGTTTCAGATTTGTGTTTTTGATTTTGTTTTGAAAATGGAGAAAGTGGTATGCTAAAGAATGAAGTTCCAAAAGTTTTTCTGTTTGTTTTGGATTTTGTTTTGAAAAATGGAAACTTCACTCTAGCAAATGTGGTATGCTAAAATGAAGTTTCAATATATTTTGGATTTTGTGAAATAGACACTTCACTTTGTAAATTTGAGTATGCTAAATCAAATTCCAAAATTGTGTCTCAAATTTTTTGTGTTTATTTTATTTTATTTTGAAAATGGAAACTTCACCTTAGCAAATATGGTATGCTAAAGAATGAAGTTCCAAAAGTGTTTCTTTTTATTTTGGGTTTTGTTTTGAAAAATGGAGACTTCACTTTAGCAAATGTGGAATACTAAAATGAAGTTCCAATATGTTTTGAAAATTTTTGTTTTTGAAAATGTAAACTTCATTTTAACAAATGTGGTAAGCTAGAATGAAGTTCCAAATGTGTTTTTAAAAATTTTGAGTTTTGTTGATTTTGAAAAGAGAGATTTTCATTTAACAAATTTGGATATGTAAGATGGAAACCAATTATGTTTCATTTTTCAAATAGGTATTTTCGTGTGTGGTTATTTCTTTTTGAAAGAGGAAATTCCAACCTAATCTTATATGGAATGTGTTAGGGGTGATTTAAAATGATGTCATTTTTATTTGGAAATGAAATCTTCTTTCAATAAATTTGGGTATATTGAATAGAGATGTTCATATGTGCTTTTGAAAGTTTTATTTTTGATTTTGAATGGAAATGAAACCTACATTCAATAAATATGTGTATATTGAATGGAGAGGTTTCATATGTGCTTTTTGAAAATTTATTTTTGATTTTGATTGGAAATGAAACCTCCATTCAATAAATGTGTGTATATTGAATGGAGAAGTTTCATATGTGCTTTTTGAAAAGGTAAAAATTCCAACTTAATACATGTGGAATGTATTGAGTGGAATTTCTAAGTTGTGATTTTGCTTGAAGATGTAACATTCATCCAACACATTTGAATGTATTGAATGGAAAGGCCTATCTTCAAATTTTGTACTTCTTGAAAGTTTATGATTGTTGGAATTTTATTTTAGAAAAAATGAAGTCTTCATCAAAATGAATTGAATGAAGAAGTTCATTTGTGCTTTTTGGAAGTTATGATTGTTGGTTTTATTTTCGAAATGTTTCTACATATAACAATTATAAAAAATTATTAGATGTAGTGCAAATATTTTTATTAAGTGTATTTTGAAAAAGTACTTTTGGAAATTGAGACTTTTATGAAGGATTTATTTTGTCTTTATTTTTAGAATGAACCTTTTCCTTATCATAAAAATGATAAGGAGGAATTCTTTAAATATTTTCTTTTTATTAAATTTCTATTTTCACCCATTGGGGAACCCAATGGGGGTTTTAAGATGAACAGGGGGTGAGGACCTACAGCCTAAAGATATTGGCTAGTTTAACTTAAGGATGAAATAAGCTAAGTGCCTACAAAAAGAAAGATAGTCTTGGATTCATACAAAAGTACAAACCCACTATCAATACTTGGAGACAATGATCATTTACCAAAGATGGAGAGAGGAACCATTCCCAGTGGAGTCGCCAAAAAAATTTGTGGTGAAAATTATATATAATTCTTGCTTGCATCTATCCATCTTTTAGGAAAAGAGGATAAATGAAAATAGAAATATACATAATACGCCTTGTTGGGATGTCACGTAGATCCACAGATGTTCTTATTAGGTGATCAGGTATGACATTGAAGAAAGGTGTACTATCTCGAGAGATAGAAGTCACCACCCTACAATGGACCTAATCACCTTAACAAGGACTCTAGTATGGGTCTTGAGAATGTAGAGATTCTTCCACTACTTTACATGAAAAGTAAAGTAGGGTTTATTTTAAAATGGGTTGTTAAGTTCCCTGAGGCAAGCCCCATAGTTAATTACATCTGAAAGCGATTCAGGAATACTCTCGATTAAGGTAAATGATCATTATCTCTAAAGATTCTGAAAGATAAGACCATTAATCGATTGGTTTATTTATAGAAAGTCAAGTGAGATCAATCAAGAGAAGGGAGTTCTTATCGAAGCCAAATGAAAATAAGTAGGGGATGATTAAGATTCTAGGAAGCCTAGTAAGCATCCCAAAGTACCCAATGATTGGGCTTTACATTTTTGAAATTGAATTAATATGTTTGAATAGAATTTTTATTAGAATGTTAGGACTTATGATTCTGTGACACAATATCATGGAAATGTCTAAGAGGTGAGGATTTATGCTTGTGGCCCGCAAATGGAAGTAGTAACCTCTGAACCAAAATCTAGGGGGCTTTGGTGATGGCCAAAAGCACGACCTAAATCTAAGGAGAAAATGGGTATTCAATTTACCTCCATAAGAGATAATAAACCACTTGACTATTGGACTTACAATCACCTAAGGGTGGCTGCCAACTAACTCCTCCTACAGTTTTAAAAATATGTAGGCAAGTCATATGTGTATGCAAGATAGCAAGGTTGTTATTTATTTAGAATGAGACTAAGTCCTTAAACACACTCCCCAAAGAGACTAGATCATGTAACGGTATGAATTCATAACTTAAATCTAATGCAAATTTTTTATATATTTTATTTTCATTGGGACAATCATTTGACTCAGGCTATAGGATTCTTTATATCTGATGCATGAGAAATTAGATTATGGGCCAAAATCAGCAAGATAAGGAGGTGTGTTTCCACCATGGCTCTTACAGGTCAAGTCAAATTCTCTAGCAAAGGTGGAAGCCCTCTAAACAAGAGTGAAATAATATGTTTTTATGCATGATGTTAGAAAAGAAAGTACACATCCAACTAAAGGGTTACTAATTCTTTTATCTTGATTTTAACTTTAGCTTTAAGTGAGATTATGAGTTGTTTATTTTTAATTTTGAGTTGATTAATTTGGTAAAAGATTTATTTTCCATAAGAGTCTAATCATCATCCAGGCCATACATCAAGTAAGGAAGAACCTAGGAAAATATGCCCTTTCTAATGCACAAGCTAAATAAAACATCAAACATTTTATAAAGCTAACAAAAAAGAATAAAATGTCATTTATGGTCGGGTACCACCTCACAAACTAGAAAACAAATTAGGTAGCCTATCTCTACCCTTATATTACCCGAATTACAAATAAATTAATTACAATTAAGCAAGAAATTCATGTTATTGGGGTCATCATTTCTTCATTTCTTCTTTCTTCTTTCTTCTCTACTTCTTTCTACTTTCTTCTTTCTTCTTTTGATTCCTTCTTTTGGATGGTTGGAAGGTGGTTGCTCCAAAGGTTTCACATGGTACATAAGATGAGATCTTATGACCAATGTTCATCTTAATCCCCCATAATAATCATTCCAAAATCCTAATTACAAAAGTACATGAAAAGGAAAAAAAGTAAATCTAACTAACACTTACAAAATACAGATTAGCTAAAAAAATATTACAAATCCCAAGCATGTATATTGGACTTAGCACCCCACACATGGGTAACCAAGTCCACCTGGCCTATTGGATTCTACTTAGGGGTATAAGCATTTGCACATCAAAAGTATTTATATTTTTATTTATTATAGTATCCCTTAAGCACAATCCCCTGTACAAAATAATGATTAGATTAAATCACTCTACCATTCATTCTACGCACATACGCCTAACATCCAAACTAAAACAAAACATCACAAAATAAAAGCAAACATCAAACCGTGCACCGCCCTAACCTAAAGCTAGAAGTGATGACTTAGCCGAATGTGTGTGCTTTAAAAGGTTTGTGTGGTATTCTTAGCTATGGCTTTAAGGTTTAGATTTTCTAAGTATGAAAATGTCCAACTTAGAGGATTATTTCAATTTAAATTGTTTAGTTGTTTTGGGTTAGTTTTATTTTGTCTTTTGATTTGGTTTAGATGAATCCCATAATTAATTACTAAGTTGTAAAGAGAGGAAAAATAGAAGAGAACTTATATTTCTTTCCCAATCCTAAGTAATTTGTAAAGTAGATTCATGTTTGATTTTGTTTAGTGAATGTTTTATTATGGTTTAATTAATCCTAAGTTTAGATTAAATCCAAACAAACCTATTCAAAAATAAAGGCATTTAAGATTAAGTGAAGTGAAATAATATTACAAAACACAATCCACTTCATTTCTTTTCTAACATATATATCATGCATATGAATGAATCTTAAGCATATCTATACATACAAATAGAAATTTTTAGCACACTTTATGATGAATGCTAAGAAATGTTACTTAAGAAATTTTGGATGCTTTGTGATGCATGATTTTCATTAAGTACAAAAGGGTTATTCTTTTATCCTTTATCCATATGCACATGTGTATGTATGAAATGCATAAGTGACTATGGGGCCATTATTAGCACCAGGGGTGTAAGGTACAAGACCTACTTAGTGCTACTTAAAGCCTCGCAACCCCGGGGTTGTCCAGAATAATATACCACTTTTCTTAAATATATATGCATGTACAAAAGAGATAAATGGAAAAATAAAGATGCAAAGTTTATGTTTATTTAATTTTTGGTATGTTTATCCAATTCATATGTCTAAATGTAAACATCCTTCTTAAGTTATAACATGGTTGAGGATAACAGTAGATTTTAATCAAGTGTTATATTTTTCTAAAAGAACCATACACTTTGCAAATCTTATTCAAATCCATGTTAAGATAAAAGAAAGGAAGCAAACATAAGACACATTTTTATATTCACATGCAAGCTTATAAATAAAGTATAAGTAAAATACCTTTCAAAATAATCATATATTTAATAGTGATAATAGTCATTCATATTTTTTTACTTTAGCCAACCCATGCAATTTGACACAAAGAAAACATTCCATTTTTAATTTGCTTTTTTAAAATGGATTGATGCATGATTTAAATATGACACACACATTTAACATGTTAGGAAAGAAATAAAGTGATGAAATCAATGTAAACTTATTCACCCTAATTAATTCCTAAAGACAATCCTATGAAATAAGCAAGTTCAAAGTGAATCAAAGTTTGTTTAATGTGATTTTTATTTTGAATTTGCTTAATGTTTGATATAGGAAATGTGAAAGAATGTTTGCTAGTCTTAACCCATTTCCCCCATATGTGAGTTAATTTAGTTTTTCTTAGGATCATTAGGTGATTTTTTATACTTTATTTAGGTTAAGGTGTGAATTAAGTGTGTTAATTACCCCTTACCTACACCACCTTAGCATACTTAACCAAATAATTATAAACCAATGAATGACATAAAACCACAAAAGAAATTTAAATCAACAATGCACCTAAGAAAGAAAGGGGCCTAATGCAATTGGCTCTTGATTAATGATTAATTAAGCTAAAGGGTTTAATTTAAGTAATTTCATAACCCTTCTCACACATGTGAATTAGATTTTTATTTTCTTAATGTACTTAAGTTATTGAACACCTAAGCACCTAACCAAGATGAATTATTTAAGTTCTAGAAGGTTTTAGAATTTTATCAAATTAATTAGGTATGTAATTAGTGGATTATTTCTTAATTAAATTTAAATTTATGAAGTAAGAGGGGGTTTATGGAATAGCTTAAGGAAAATATCCCAAAATTATTGTCTAAACCTCCTATTCATTTAAACAAATCTTAATTAACTCAATCAAGGGATTAAACCACTGATTACACACTTAATTAGGCTTAATTATATTAGGAGAGTAATTAGGAATGAATCTAGCAATTACTGTAATTAAACCATTAATAAATCCCAAGAAAATTAGCGGAGGTAGAACTCATCCCACTAAATAGACATGAAAAGTTTAAGATTAATTAATGGAATAACTAGAGGGTAATTAGCCTAATTATATTCCCAATAAAACCCAAATTTAGAAAATAACACTATTCAAAATCCATCAAAGTCAATTTTATAATATTCTACATTCAATTATCTTTCATATGCAATTTATTTCATATTTCTTTTATTTTTCTACACTTAGATGTGAATATTTAAATATTTCATGATTAATTAGGTAATTAATCCCTTAATTAAATAACTAATCCTGTCGATGCTAAGTGGAGGCCGACGCGGTGTGCGCTTTCTATGTGGTGCGACGGGGGAGTTTATTAAAGTTGTCACATCATAGTGCCGCATCAATGGCAGGTATGCCTTTCCTTTCAATCCGATCAAGGATCAAGCTTGCAATTCTTAAGGGTTAAAATTAAGGATCTACGTGTCTTGATCATGGTCATCCATCCAAAATGCGTGGATGGATGGCCCATGATCTATCCCTGATCTTCCCTATAAGAAATGGCCACCGCCCATCCTCTAGGGGAAGATCCGAGCTCGATTGAGCTCAGATTGAATCCAAATTCAACTTACACCATCTAAGATTAAAGGGGAACACATCTAATAGATAACTTTGCTTGGGCTGAAACTTCACTTCATAATAGACCAAGAGGAGATGAAATTATGCTTAATTTAATTGCATACCTTGCCGGAGGCTATCACTGGCACTCGATTCCCTTGAAGTAGCTTCGTCTAGTGGAGACGAAACCTTGTTGAAGTTTTGAGGTGTTGAAATTGGATGGATTTTTTTTTGGACCAAGCTGATTTTGATATGCTCACAGCCTTGATCAAGAACACTCTTCCTTGCTTGGAGAACTTATGTGAAAGCTTGGGTGAACTCGATTGAGTTCCCTAATGAAGCTAGCAAAGTGAATTGGGTTGGTATTCAGTATAGAGTGAGATTGAATTTTGCTTGAGCCCCCCTATTCTTGGTTTGAAAAAAAATCCAAAAATGGAGAAGATGAATTGGCTTAAGGGAGTTTGGGGAGGCTTAGAAATGGTTCCTCTGAGTTCCTTTAGCTTAATCGAATTGAAGAGTGTTGAATTGAAATGAAATTAGGGGAGTATATCTCCCCCTAGAGCAATCGGATGACCAAGCTTAGAGATTCCATTTTGATCTAATACATCCTATTCAATGGGTTGTTTAGGTCATTTAGAGGGGCATGGAATTCAATTTTGGCCAGAGAAGGAGTGGAAGAGCTTGCCATGTGCTTAATTCAAGTGGAGGACGGAATCCCATGTGCATATGTCCATGGGGGTGGTCAGTTTTGACCTTGGGTTGGGTTTGGTTGATCCAAACCCAATAGGTCATGTGCACTATGTCCATTAGTGACCATTTGGTCGACTAAGAGGATGCCAAGTATCCATGAAAAAGAATTGACCAAATTCCAAGTGGTTTTGGTTTTAGGTTACCCTATGGCCTAGGGGTAAATTGTCATTTGACCTTGATTTCAATTCTGAATGTTTATGAGAAAAGTTAGCCAAGTTTACTGAATTTGGAGTTGGTTTTGATATGATTTTGCCTCATGCTGACCCAGAGTTTAAAATGGGTCAACGGGACTAATTAATTTCAAATTGGGTCAAACCAAGGGTTGGGTCAAGTTCATATGACCATTTTAAATATTTTGCCATCATTGGTTTGGTTCAATTTGATTTATATTTGGATTTAGTTCATTTGATTTCATTTAGGTCAAATGGGTCAAGCTGACCAATTTGACCCATTTGACCTATTTGGGTTAGGTCATGGGCTGGTTTATGTTTGGTTGGTCATTTGAAATATATTGGTATCTTTGATTCCAATCAATTTATTTTATATTTGAGTTTGGCTCAATTTGATCTTTTAGATCAAGTTGGGTTCTTGGTCAATTGAGCTAGGTTTGGTCTAGTTGGCCAATCGAGGCTTTAGTCAAGTTCAACAATCATTTTGGGATGAACTTGACCCATTGGTTTCAATCAATTTGGCATAGATCAAGCTTTGACACATTTTGACTTTTTAGGTCAAGTTGGGTCAACTTAGGTAAAGTGGCCAATTGGGCTAGGTTAGGCTCAAATGATGACTTGGTCAAGTTCAAACATTGATTATGAATGAGTTTTGATCAATGGTTTTAATCAATTTGGTCTATGGTGAATTTTGGCTAGTGTAGGTTTCATTTTGGCTAGATGTTGACTTGGTCAACCCTTAGGTTTGACTTGGTTTAACCCAATTTGAGTGATTGATCATCTCATAATGATTGTTGCTCACAATGTGAGGCTTAGGTGTGCTTAGTTCAATCAAATTTGGTTTGGATTAGAATTTAGCTCATAAGGGTATCTTAGGTCACTTTGGGCCAAGTGAGCCTAAGTGGGTCAAATGGCTTGGTCAAAGATTGATTTTAGTTTGATTTAACTCACACATGGACTTATGGTTGAAATATAAATCCATTTGCAAGTGGTTTGAAGTTAAATGAGTTTTGATTCATTTGATAATTTCAAGTTCAAAAGGGTGAACATGAGTTTCACTTGGGTTTGATTTGTGAATTGAATTTTGATTTGATGATTGAAGTTTATGTTTATATTTGGATTCATGATTGAAGAATTGATTGAATCATGAAGATAAATCAAGGGTTTGGCTTGATTTGAGTTAGATTTGGTAGCTATGAATCCTAGTGTTCCCTAAGTTCATAATTTATTCATCGGGGAGGTCATCACTAAGTGGAGAGTCAGCAGGAATTGGGTGCAATGCTAAGAACTTTGCTAGTGCTTATTCTTTCATCATATGGAGGGGATGTGAAAGTAATATCAAACTGCAATAAAATCATGGATCAACATGCCAATTGTCTGAATAGCATCGATCGTGTCATGATATATTGTAGAGGTTTATGAGAAAACATGTAGTACTATAACTTTTGGGATGCAAAGATTAAAGCTAGGCAATGTTTCTCAATGGGCGGATAATTTGCTTCAGCAGGGATAAGATGACGACTGAGGTAGTAGAAAACGTTCTCCTTCCCTTCGTTATTGGCTTGGGCCAACAAAGTGCCAAGAGAGTCATCTAATACAATGGTGTAGAGAATTAGCGGATTTCCTGAGATAAGTGCTTCCAAAATCATCTGACACTTGGCATCCTTTTTGACAAGTGCTGAAAATGGCTAAAACCTTCTTGATATGTTGGATATGAAGCATCTTAGATTTGCCAACCACCCTTGGAATAATCTCAATTGAGTTATACTTTTAAGGGGTAGCATTTCTAAGGTCACCTTGATCTTCTCTAGATCGATCTCTATTCCTCAGTGTCGAACAACAAACCTAAGGAACTTCCCTAAAGCTACTCTGATTGCACACTTCAGAGGGTTCATTTTGAGGTTAAATTCTTTTAACCATTTGAAAACTACTCTCAAGTCAAAGATATGGTCTTTCTTTTCTTTACTTTTGACTATCGACATAGTACTCAACTTGATGATGAATTAGTTCATCGAAGATTTGAGTCATGGCCTGTTGGTAGGTAGCACCGATATTTTTAAGGCTGAATGGCATGACCTTATAACAATAAATTTTGATCAGGGTTTGAAATGAAGTATTTTTCTCATCTTCAGGAGCAATTTTTATTTGGTTATAACTAAATGAACCATCCATGAAGGAGAAAACTACATGAGATGAGGCAATGCCCACCATTTAGCTCCAGGATTGGTAGTGAACATTCATTTTTTGTACATGCCTTCTTTAAGTCCCTAAAATCAATGCATATGCGAATTTGACCATTCTTCTTCTTAACTGGGATGACACTGGCCAACCAGGTAAGATATTTTTCTTCCCTGATAAAACCGGCATCAATTTATTTCTTAACTTCAAAAATGACCTACTGTTCAATGTCTACTCGTATGCGTCTAGGAGCTTGCTTGATAGGGTTAGCATTAGGCTCTATTGCTAGTTTGTGGACTACTACATCAGAAGATAAACCGTGCATTTCTTTATAACTCTATGTGAAGTAGTCCTTAAACTCAGTCAATAGCCTAACTAAGTTATTGGTTTCATTTTCATTCAATGAGGAACTGGTGTATGTCAGATGTGGATTATCTTTAGTCCCCAATTTAACTTCTTTGAGCTCATCGATGGTTGACCTATTGTCCTCTTTGAACTATAGCGGTGCATCTTTGACTTCAAAATTATCTAGAGCATCTAAAGTTTCTAATCACACCTCCTCATATGAGTTAATGTGATTTGAAAAGAGCCTATCAGATTCCAAATGATTGGTGATGACTAGGTAGAAATCATCATTATCAACTAGACCCACTGTATTGAATCCTAGTCCTGATCTTGATTGAGAATGTCTGCATTGATTGTCCTATAATCTTTTGAAGTAATCTGTCCTATGTTTAGACCAAGCATGTTGAATCAATCCTTTCTTTATTAAATTAAAGACATAAGGCAAGTACCAATCAAAAGATAATTGTATTAAATCTTTATATGAATCATCCTCAAGTTTTACATTAGCTTTCTGACTTGAGGATGATGCTCCCAAAAAGAACCTCTGCATCTTCAAATCTATGAAAGATCTAGAGGCTTCCTTAACTACCAAACCCTCAACTTTTTGAGATAAAAGTGGGGTTAGAGCTAGGGATCCTAACTGCTGTCAAACAGCTTCACACATAGAGTGGGATACACTAATGCTTTGCTTAGGAACCCGATCTTCATCACTGTCCAGCTCAACTGTCACCTGCATGGGGATCTGCTGTCTTGAAGTGCTAGCTGGCATTCTAACCATATAAGACTTGCCACTGAACTAGAATCCAAGTCTATATAGATAGTAAGTGTACTCCTGGTGGCAGGGACATATCTCCTATTTGGTGGCCAATAAGAAGGTCTTTCGTCCCTAGGCTGCCTCTAGATCTACCTTTTCCTGTGCCTGGTGGAGGTAGGGTCATCATACCCACATGTTCGAATGGAGTAATGAATTAGGGTGGAATCAAATGTCGGGCTCTATTTCCTCGCCCAAGTTTATGTCTCTGTTGACCTCATTTTTAGAATGAGCTCTCAACCACTCAATTTTAGACATAGGACTTCTCTTAGAATTTAAGAGTTCCTTAGTCTTAAGACACATCTAGTGATTAGGTGGACACTCAACCTAGCCCTAGAGACTTAGAAGAGTTAGTCATAGGAATAGGTCATGCCTTATGGGTGTTAGGAAAATTTTCCTACCCTATAGCTTAAACCAAATCCTCACTTCCTTCTTTCAAGTTAAACTCCAAACCCATACCAACTCCAACTTTAACTCAAACCTCAAATCAATTCAATAGATTTTCCCAAATCATGAATCAATTCCAAATGATTGAAACCAATGATTGAACTCCAAAACTCAAATCTTTTCGAAGTCCTTTGATTCCCTCTTATGGACTTAGCTTAAATCAAATCTAAATCAATTCAAATTCAAAGAATTTTCTCATAATACATTTATATTATCATTTATATTCATATATATAATTGAAATATAAATTCAAAGCAATCAAAACTAAACCCAAAATAAATCCAAATTCCAAAAATCTTTTCCTAAGTCCTATGATTCCCTCTTATGGACTTAGCCTAAATCAAATCTAAATCAATTCAAATTCAAGGAATTTTCTTATAACCAATTTATATTCTAATTTATATTCACATATATAAATAAAATATAAATTCAAATTTCCAAAACCAAGCCCAAAAATCAAATCTAAATTCAATCAAAATTCAACTTAAGCCTTTCAAGCCAAACTCTTGACCTTAGCCAAATCCAATTCAAATCAAGCCAAACCCTTGATTTTTCTTCATGATTCAATCAATCCTTCAATCATGAATCCAAATGTTAATACAAACTTTAATCATCAAACCAAAACTAAATTCACAAATCTAACCCAACTCAAACTCATGTTCACCCTTTGAACTTGAAATTATCGAGTGGATCAAAACCCATTTTACTTCAAACCACTTGTAAATGGATTTATATTTCAATCATAAGACCATATGTGAGTTCAATCAAACTCAAATCAAGGTTTGGCCAAGCCATTTGATCCATTAGGCTTACTTAAAGTGACTAAAATTAGCCAAATTCTAATCCCAAATTGGATTGAACTAGGCCCAACTAAGCATCACATTGTGAGCAACAATAATCATGAGATGATCAATCACTCAAATTGGGTCAAACCATGACAAACTTAAGGGTTGACCAAGTCAACACTTAGCGAAAATGAAATTCAGCATAGCCAAAATCCACCATAGGCCAAATTGACTGAAACCATTAATCAAAACTCATTCATGAATAATGTTTGAACTTGGCCAAGTCATCATTTGAGCCTAACCTAGCCCAATTGGCCACTTGACCCAAGTTGACCCAACTTGATCTAAGAGGTTAAAATATGTCAAAACTTGATCTAAGCCAAATTGATTGAAACTAATGGGTCAAGTTCATTCCAAATCACTTGTTGAACTTGACCAAAGCCCCAATTAGCCAACTAGACCTAACCTAGCCCAATTGACCATGAACCCAACTTGACTGAGGGTCAAGTGAGCCAAATCAAATATAAACCATTGATTGGAAACAAAGATACCAATCCATTTCAAATGATCAACCAAACATAAACCAACCCATGACCTAACCCAAATAGGTCAAATGGGTCAAATTGGTCAACTTGACCCATTTGACCTAAATGAAATCAAATGAGTCAAAATCAAATATAAACCAAATTGAACCAAACCAATGATGCCAAAACATTTCGAATGGGCATGTGAATGTGACCCAACCCTTGGTTTGACCTAATTTGACCAATTGGTCAACTTGACCCATTTTGACCTAAATGGGTCAACATGAGCCAAATCATATCAAACCAACTCCAAATTCAATGAAACTTGTTCTAACCCATTTTTCAATCATACCAAATATATTCAAACTAAAATCCAAGCAAAATGACAATTTTAGCCCTAGGCCATAGGGTAACCTAAAATCAAAACCACTTGGAATTCGGCCAATTCCTCTTCATGGACACTTGACATCCTCTTAGTGGACCAAATGATCACTAATGGACGTGGTGCACATGACCCAATGGATTTCGGTTAGCCCAACCCAACCCAAGGCCAAAATCGACCACCTGCTTGAACATGAGCACACATGGATCATTCCTCCACTCAATTAAGCACATGGGAGCTTCACCACTGCACTCCTTTAGCCAAACTAAATGCCACGACACTCCTAACATCCTAACAAACCCTTTGAATAAGGTGTTTTGGATCAAAATGACAAGGAAGCTTACGGCCATCCGATTCACTTAAGGGGAGATATACTCCCCCTAATTCCACTTGAATTCATCAGTGACACATTCGATTGAGCTTAGGGAACTCATAGAAAGTCATTGCAAGTCTCCCCAGGCTTCCTAGAATGAGTTAGAATTCTCCATTTCTCAATTTCTCTAAACTGAAAGTAGGGGAGCTCAAGCCAATTTCGATCTCACTCGATATTCCAAACAAATCCAATTCCTCTTTTGTGCACCCTCAGAGGGCCTAGTCGAACTCATCCCAAGCTTCTTCTAAGCTCTAATTACAAGGGAGGTGGGACTTTGATCAAGGTCATGAGAATTTAAAGGTGAACTTTGTCCAAAGGAAGATCCATTCAATCTTAACATCTCAAACCTTTAACAAGGCTTTGTCCAGTTAGACAAGGGATTCAGAAAAGATAGCTCCGAGGTATGCCATTAAGGAGTTTCATTTTTTTTCTTGGTCCTTTGTGAAGGAAAGTTTCACCCCAAGCAAAGTTAGCTATTGGATGTGTCCCCCTTTACTCTTAGGGGCTGTTTGGTTAGCGGTAAATGGAATGCACTATAATTAGTTTTCATATTTTTTCTCTTTTTTGTTGTTTGGATGGAAGTAAATTCAGTAATTTTTGAGGTAAACCCAAATCCCACTACTTTGATGACTTCTAAATAAAAAAATGAGTATTTTGAATTGTTTGATAAACTGGGAAAAAGAATTTTTTTTCTTTTGGGAAAACGAATTAAACGATATTTTTTCTTTTAATTTGCTTTTTTCTTTTTAATTTGCTTTTTCAAAAATGAGACTGCCAAATGTAAAAAATTATTAAAGAAAAATTATTTAGAAGTCACGCAAACTTGACGATTAATTTATTTAATAAAAATTCCTATTAATTAAAGAAAAATTATTTAATAAATAAATAATAAATCACGACTTGACGATTAATTTATTTAATAAAAATTCTTATTAATTAATTTATGTTTAATATAGTAATAAAATTATATATATATATATATATATATATATATATATATATATATATATATATATATATATATATATATATATATATATATATATATATATATATATATATATATATATATATATATATATATATATATATATTTATATATATATTAAATTTGGGTCATTATGTTAATATAAAATGATAATATTCAAATTTTATTTATTTATAACACTAATAATTAATATCTTAGAAAATTTGTAAATTAATTACTAATAATTAAATATTCGAAATACATTGTATTTGTATTTGATTTTATTTATTTTTTAGTCAAGAAAAAAAATTTTATTTATAATTTATTTATATTTTAATATATATTTATTTTTTAAATGAATATGTTAATCAGTGAATAAATTTTATAATTAATTTATATGTAATAAAAGTATTCTAATACAAAATATTTACTTTACATTCATCCAACCAAATGTAGTAGTGTGTTTTCATGTATTTACTTTACACACAACCAAACAACAATAAAGTATTCAGAATTCACTGTATTCACTTTACACTGTATTTTCTTTTACACTGCATTCTAAATGCAGGCAACCAAACAGCCCCTTAGATGGTGTGGGTTGAATTTGGTTTCAATCTGAGCTCAATCGAGCTCGGATCTTCCCCTAGAAGATGGACGGTGGCCATCTCCCATAGGGAAGATCAGGGATGGATCATGGGCCGTCCATCTGTGCATTTTGGATGGATGGCCATGATCAAGATGCATAGGATATTCAATTTAATTCTTTAATACCACAGGCTTAATATCAACCGTCTGATCCTTGATCGGATGGATGGGGAGAAAGTGTATAGAACCGCCGTTGATGCGGCTCTATTATGTGACAACTTAAATAACCTCTCCTGTCGCACTGCGTGAAAAGCGCACACCGTGTCAGCCTATACGTGGCGCCGATGGGATTAGCTATTTTAATTAAGGATTTATTTAATTATCCTTAATCATTGAATCTTCATAATTACATAACTAATTCTAGAAAAATCTTAAAAATATAAGGTAAAAGCATTAGAAAGATAATTCAGAGGAGAATATTTTAAAATTAGTTTCATTGGATTTTGAATAGTATATTTTCCTTAATTAAAATGTTAATGAAAACCTAATAACCCTAATTACTCCCTAATTATTCCATTGATTAATCTCAAACTTCTCATGTGCATTCAGGGGGATGACTTCTGCCTCCCTTAATTTTCTTGGGATTTATTGATAAGTTAATTAGGGGGATCAATTATTGAATCCTTAATTACCCTCTTAATGTAATTAAGCCTAATTAAATGTGTGAATAGTGGTTTAATCCCTTAATTGAAGTTAATTAAGCTTTTGTTCGAGTGATAAGAGGTAGCAATACGTAACTGAACGGAAGTATTCCTAAGCTATTCCATAAACCCCCTTTCTCTTCATTAATCTAAATTCAATTATGGTTTAGAAGGATTAGACATAATAGAGACTTCAAGTCGCAAACCAATTTTTCCATATATTTGATATTAGCAAAAAATTTTTTAAAACAATACTTATTTCACCAACCACAATTTTTGTTTAAGTCTTTTAAGATTAAACCAAAGTCTATTCATCCCCATAATAGAATTATTAGGATGTAAAGGACTTTTCCAATTGATAATACAACATTAAAAAAATCAATATCTGAATCCACATGTTAAAATCTAAAGGAGAGAGCTCGATTTAATGCTGAATCACTAGCCATGTGACCAGACTTGATACCAGATGCGAGTGTTCCCACACATAATAAGTTTGAAAATATTTAGTTGGTGAAAAGGAACATCTCTACTAGTGATATCAAATAATCATTCTATGAGCAACGACACCAAGCTATAACCCTACAAAGGGGGCATCCCGAGACTTTGTCCACTAGAGTGCACATGGTGCTGAAAGTTGTCAAGGAGAATGGTCTTATGAAGAAAAAGTATCAATGCCCGATTATCAAAGAAAATGATAAAGCTTCACCAAAAGGTTATAGCTTAGTGGGTAAGCAATTCCTGCACGGTGAACATCGAGGTGTGACACCTGAATAGCATGTTCAGGAATTTGCCACTGAAAGGTCTCGGCAAAAAGGAAAATAAATATGAAGGCTAAAGCCTCGAGAAGAAGTAGCGACGAGAAGCTTCTTCAACATGAAACAAGTTAACCTAGAGACAGTGGGTAAGAGAATTGAATCTTTCATTAAATAACTAAACCTAAAGGGGGTTTAGTTATTTGTAGGAGGGCTTACCTCAAGAGATAGTGGAGTAAGCTTTGTTTGAGTGATTAGGAGATTTAGAGAATAATTTTGGGATATTTTCCCTAAGCTATTCCTTAAACCCCCTTTCTCTTCATTAATCTAAATTCAATTATGGGTTAATCCACTAATTACTTACTTAATTAACTTAATAAAATTTTTAAAACATTCCAGAATTTAATCAATCCATTTTGGGTAGATGCGTAGGTCTTTAATAACCTAAGTGGTTTACGGAAATCAAAACCTAATCCACATGTGTGGGAAGGGTTATGAATGTACTTAACTTAAGCCCTTTAGCTTAATTAATCATTAATTGTGAGCCAAATGTATTTGGCCCTTTTCTTCCTAGGTGCATTGCTGATTTAAATTTCTTATGTGGTTTTATGTCATATCATTGGCTCATAATTATTTGGTTAAATATGCTAAGGTGGTATAGGTAAGGGGTAATTAATACACTTAATGTACACCTTAACCTAACTAAAACATAAAATTGACCTAATCACCTAAAAATTAAATAAAAATAATATACATATGTGGGACTGGGTTAGGACCAACAAACCCTCTTCACATTTTTGAAATTGAAATTAAACTCAAAATCAAACAAAATTTCTTTAAAACTAAATTTGATTTGCTTTAAATAATTCTATTCCATAGGATTGTCTTTAGGAATTAATTAGGGTGAATGAATTTACATTGCTTTCATCACTTTATTTCTTTCCTAGCATGATAAATATGTATGCCATATGAAAATAATTCCTTCATTCCTTTTAAAAATAAAAATTACAATGAAATATTTTCTTTATGTCAAGTTGCATGTATTGGCTAAAGTAAGAATATGAATGGCTAATATCACTATTAAATTCAAAATCATTTTCAAATTTAATAAATCAAACATCAAACTTGAAAGGTATGCTACTTATAATTATTTATAAGCTTACATGTGGGAAATATAAAGATATGTATTATGCAGATTTGATTCTCTCTCTCTTTCTTAACATAGAATTGTATAGGATTGATAAAGTGTATAGTCCATTTGAAAAGGACATAACACTTGCTCAAATCCATTCCTATACACTCCTATGTCATGACTTATGAAGGAATTTTACATCACACATATAAATTAAACAACCAAACCAAAAATTAAATAGATATAAACTTTTGTATCTTTCTTTTTCCATTTATTTCTTTTGTACATGCATATGTATTTAAGGAAAGTGGTATATTAGTCTGGACAACCCTGTGATTGCGAGGCTTTAAGTAGCCCTAAGTAGGTCTTATACCTTACACCCCTGGTGCTAACAATGGCGTCGTACTCACTTATGCCTTTCATACATATACATGTGCATATGAATAAAGGATAAAAGAATACCCCCCTTTCTACTTAATGAAAATCGTGCATCATAAAGCATCAAAATTTTCTTAAGTAATACTATTTAGCATTTATCATTAAGGTGTGCTAAACATTCTCATTTTCATGTATAGATATATTTAGGATTCATCCATATGCATGTTATATATGTTGGGAAAGAAATAAAGTGGTGTGTGTTTTGTGATATTATTTCACTTTACTTAATCTTAAAATGTCTTTCTTTTGAATAGGTTTGTTTAGAGTTATTCTAAACTTAGGATTAATTAAAACATATAAGAAAACATTCAATAAACAAACTTAAACATGAATCTACTTTAGAAATTACTTAAGGTAGGGAAGGAAAGAGAAGTTTCTCTTTTTTTGTCCCTCTCTTTACAACTTAGTAATTAATTGTAGGTTCATTCAAACATAATCAAATCACCAAATAAAGATCAACAAAATCAACTAAATAACTTGAATAAAACCACCCACCTAAGTTGAACAATTTTTCATACTTAGGAACTTAAACCTTAAAGCTTAGCTAAGCATACCACATAAACTTTTTATGGCACACACATTAGACTAAGTCACAATTTCTAGCTTTAGGTTAGGGCGGTGCATGGTTTGATGCTTTGTATTTATTTTATGCTATAATGTTTTAGTTTGGATGTTAGGGTGTATGTGCATAAACTGAATGGTAGGATGATTTAGTCTAATCATTATCTTTTGCAAGGGATTGTGCTTAAGGAGTGTTGTAATAAATTAAAATATAAATGCTTTTGTTGTACGTGTGCTTATACCCATAAGCATAATCCAATAGGCCAGGTGGACTTGGTTACCCATGTGTGGGGTACTAAGTCTAATATGTGCTCATACATGCTTGAGATTTGTATGGTTTGTTTAGCTAATCTCAATTTTAAAGGTGTTAGTTAGACTTACTTTTCCGTTTCATGTAATTTTACAATTAAGATTTTGGAATGATTGTTATGGAGGATTAGGATGAGCATTGGTCATAAGATTTCATCTTATGTATCTTGTGAAGTCTTTGGAGCAACCACATTCCAACCATCCAAAAGATGGAACCAAAAGAAGAAAGAAGAAAAGAAGAATGATAAAAGAAGAAGTGAAGAATGAAGACCCACAAAAACATGAATTCCTTGCTTAATTGTAATTAATTCATTTGTAATCTGGGTTGTATAAGGGTAGAGCTCAGCTACCCAATTTATTTTTGGGTTGTGCACAAATGGCCTTTTATTCTTTTGTGTTAACTTTATAAAATATTTGATCTTTTGTTTAGCTTGTGCACTAAAAATGACATTTTTTTAGATTCTTCCTTGCTTGATGTATGGCCTGGATGATGATTAGGCTCTTAGGGAAAAATAAATCTTCTACCCAACTAGGCAACTCAAAATTTAAATAAATAACTCATAACCTCACCTAAAGCTTAGGCTAAAAATCTAGATAAAAGAATTAGTAATCCCTTAGCTAGATGAGTATTACTTTTCTCACATCATGTATAAAGGCATATTATTTCACTCTTGATTTGGAGGGATTCCACCTGTGCTAGAGAACTTGGCTTGACTTTTGAGAGCCATGGTGGAAATACACCTCCCATCTTATTGATTTTGGCCCATAATCATATTTATCATTCATTAGGCATATGAATCCTATAGCCTGAATCAAATGATTGTCCTAAATGAAAATAATACATATGAAAATTTTGCATTAGATTTAAGTCATTAAAAGCATGTCCTTATATGATCTAGTCTCTTAGGGAGTGTGTTTAAGGACTTAATCTCATTCTAAATAAATAATAACCTTACTATCTTGCATAAACATATGACTTGCCTACATATTTTAAAATCATAAGAGGCATTAGTTGGTGGCCACCCCCTCACGATTATAAGTCTAACAATCAGGTTGTTTATCCTCCCTTATGGAAGTAAACCAAATACCCATTTTTGCCTTAGATTTAGGTCATGCTTTTTGGCCCTCGCCAAAGCTCCCTAGATTTAGGTTCAGAGATTGCAACTTTCTTTTGTGGGCTATGAGCATAAATCCTCAGTTCTTAGGCATTTTTGTGAGCTTGTATCATGAAATTATAAGCCCTAACATTCTAATAAAAATTTAACTCAAATAAATTAATTCAATTTAAAAAATGTAAAATCCAACTATAGGGTAGTTTGGGATGCTTACTAGGCTTCCTAGTATTTTAAGCATCCCCTACTTATTTTCATTTGCCTTCGATAAAAACTCCCTCCTATTGATCAATCTGGCATAACTTCATAAAAATAAACTAATTGATTGATAGTCCTACCTTTTTGAAATCTTTGGAGACAACGATCATTTGCCTTAATCATGAGTATTCCTAAGGAATCTCATTCCTTATAATGTAATTAACTATGGGGGCTTGCTACTGTAGGGAACTTAACGAACCCAATTTAAAATAAACCTTGCTTTACTTTTCCATATAAAGTAGGAAAAGAATCTCTGGTATATTTTGAAGACCCATAGTCCTTAGGAGTCCTTATTGAGGTGATTAAGTCCATTGTAGGGTGGTGACTTCTATCTTTCAAGATAGTACACCTCTCCTCAATGTCGTACTCGATCACCCTAATAAGAATATTTGTGGATCTGTGTGGCATCCCAACAAGGAGTTATTTTATATATATTTCTATTTTTATTTTTTTTCCTTCTTTTCCTAAAAGGGAAAAGGGATAGAAGAAGGTAGAGATATATATAAATAAAATTTTCACCACAATCTTGCTCCTTCTTTTTCTCAATCTCCACATATTTTTCTTTTTCTTTTCTTTTTTCTATTTATTTTTATTTTTCTTTTCTTTCTTTTTTCCTTTTTTATGATGTCAATATTTTGATTGAGCTTGTGATAATAGACCTTTTGATTTTGAGGGATTTACTAGGTTGCATCCTTATATATCCCAACCTCATGAACTGAAAACGGTTTGAGATCTCCTTTATTGCAGTACTCGATTTCACCTCTCACAAACTTGAGGCATTAATGTAGAGAGGAAGGAACCGTGTTATTCTCATGCATCTATAGTCTCCCTTACAAAGCATTGAAAGATGTGTCTGAGTCTATAATGTGGAACTTGGTTTCAATCTTTCAGTCATGTACCTCCAATGGCAACATTATAGAACCTAAAGCCCTCTCACCTTGCTCATTGAATTCTGTCAACATCATCCTTTTTGAACTGAGTTTGGAAATGTTGATCCTTAAGTAGACAAGGGTTTTAGACTCATAATATTAAATAATGCATCAGGTTCAACCAACACTCTTGATAACCTGAATATGCTCATATCCATTGTGATATAGAGGGTACGGTTGTGTCTGATCATCCATAAAAGTAGGTCTTCATCGCTAAATGTAACTCGTGGGATGTCCTTTGAAAAGTGAGCCTCCTCTCCAGTAGCGATTAGCAAAGCTAAGCAAATCTCAGGATTAAGTAGAGCCTTGATTAGAGATTCCCTCATCTCTTTGGATAAGATGAGGGCGTTAAATATGCTTAATTCAGCTGACAGCTTTCTCAGGTGGGGAAGGACATTGTAATACACTCTAAGCTAGTCCTCCATAAGCATATCCATGGGTGGAGCATCTTGTGGAGGGGCTATCTGCTCGCTAGAACAAATGACTTATTTACCCTTATCCTGAGGTTCCACCCTAGGAGGTAGAACTTTGCCACTGCGTAGGTTGACTTCATTGACTTCAAATGGTGGGTTGATAGAAAGTTGTACCTACTCATCGAGTATACCTATAGCTTCTCCTATAGGACCACGAAAGTTAGATGACTCCAAGTCAATCTCAATAGGTGAACCTAATTGATTTTGAAAAGGTAAGTCTGATTTTGAATCATAAGAGAAAGGATCAGAATTATTTGTTTTATTATTATTATTATTTATACTTGGAGAGATTTCAATTAAAATGAGATCATTAAGACTACCAAAAGTAGAGAACATTTAAGTGGAATCTACTTTCTTTATTGATTTCTTTCTAGGTGGGGGTACATGATAGAATCGAGTAAAGTTAGCGGAGCGAGGGGTCAGATACAATATTTCTTTTAGAAGAAGAGCTGGATGAAGTGGTATTAGTTTCAACAATGGAAGGAATGTTTAATTTGGACTGTGGTTGTTGTACTTGGTTATCCCAGGCAAGTGAGGACTACTGCTGCTGCTGCTGAGCTCCCACTTTCCTTAAGTTATCTTTGGCAACTTGCAAACCTTCCTTGGTGTTGGAGGTTTGAGCTATCTCAGGAACTTGCAAGAAGAGTTTCTTGATCTTAGAAATAATTTTCTTAGAGGTTTGGGATAAGAAAATATCCCAACCTTCTTTTATCTTGAGAATATCATATGTATCACCAAGGATTACCCTAATAGAACTAGATGGTTGTTCTAATAAGTAATCCTTAGGGATAATTATGGCTCCTAACTTGTAGCTGCACTCAAGCCAGTCCTTGAAAGTTATGCAATCTTTTAAGACATGGCCTAACATGCAGTGGTAGGGGTAAAAGTTAGGATCATCACTCTTGCCCACTTCCTCCGGCCTCTTATGATCTGGTAGCTAAAAATCAGACATCTTTAAGAGGTTCTTAAACATCTTCCTGACTGCCTCCCTCTTAAATGAATAAGGCTTGTTTAGTTTATCCAAAAGAGTAGGTAGGTAGAAGACACCTGGCGACAGATATGAGTATCACTATTGAGTGTAATACTAAGGAGGTGGCGGTGGAAATTACCGTTGAGGTGGCTGTGGTGGCCGATATGATGGCTGAGGCAGTAGTAGAAGAGGTGGAAGTGAAGGCTACTGAGCTCGAGGTCTCTAAAACTGAACTCTGGCCAGTTGCTTCCCTTTATCAACTAACATTATTGCCCTTAGTTTTTCTTGAAAGCTTTCTATGGCTTGTACTTGGACGACTGGTCTTGAAAAGGTAATTGTTTGACTTCCCCTAACAGACTGGCCACCTTTTTGATTAATTTCTTAAAGGTTTTGATAGTAAATCCCTTGAGCATGAAAGTAATCGGGCCATAAATATTCTTAAAAAAAATTTCTATGGCATGTTGTTCAAACAACTATGGTTCGCATTTCAAACTTAGATTTTGCCACCTGAGAATATAATCAACGAGGGACTCGTTAGGATTTTATTGTGCCACAATGAGGTCGCTCACAGTTACCCTTTGCTAAGCTCCAGCAAACCTCTTAATGAAGAGTTGCTCCAATTCAGAAAATGTCTTTACCAAACTATTGGAAAATTTGGCATACCAATCAAATGCCATCCCCTACAGACTACTGATGAAGAGACAAAAAAGGAGAGCGTCACTTCTTCCAACGTTGCAACAACTGACTTTAAAGTGCACTATGTGTTATCTAGGGTTCCTACTATGATCAAAAAACTTAAAAGAAGGTGGTACAAACCCTTTGGGATACTAGATTGTGTCAAATTTTTTGGGGTAGGGTCTACCCTTTAGAACGGATGAAGTACCCTGGGCTTGCACCAACACTTCTCTCACCTACTGCTCAACCATTTATTTGATGTTGTTCTCCTGCACAGAGGTACTATCTACGACCTTCTTATGTAGGCTTCGAGTATCCTGATCCATGAGAGATGCACTCTTAGGAGAATCTAAAACATGTAGGAGCTCAGGCCGATCAGCCATCATAAGGCTGGGCTATAAAATTGAAGCTTGGTTCTGTAGTGCAAGAACTGCTGGTAATAGGTCTTCAATCCTTCTCTCCATTCTACTGACCTACTCATCCTTCTGCTTGAGCTGTTGGAGGAGGTGTTGTGTTGAATGAGTGGTGTCATCCTCTTCAACCACAATACCTTCCTGACTGTGATGGTCTCTAAGAAGGGATCCTCGGGTATCGACCATATTGACTTTTGCTGAGTCCTCAAATAGATCATCCTCATCGGGGTTGAAGGCTACCCTATCCTCTTCCTGATCTGAATGATCACTCCCAAGAAGTTTTTTCTTTTCGATAAAGTAGTCTTCTAAGATGTCATCTAAAGAACGGTCTCCTACTCTACTAGGCTGGACTGGCACAAACACCCACTGACTACTAACTGTAAGGCTATGTTCGTCTGACTCTATGCATATGACACTACCTACTAAATGGGTGCTCTCACTAGGAGGATCTACTGCTATGAGAACTGTGCTATCATCTCCCCTTTCCTCTACTACTACTAGTGACTATGATGGTGGAACAATGATGAAACTTTTGGGTTGCCACTCCCTCTTTACGACAACTGAAATGGGAGGTCAAATGGGGGAGTTCGAGCTTACCTTAGCTGTTGGCATAGATGGAGTGGGATCCTTATGCCATAGTCGGATCACCAATGAGGATCTCCTCTCCCCAGATGTAGACTTTTGGACCTTGACGGGGACTGTGGAAGGGGGAACTTGAATAGGTGATGGTGGACGAGGAGTGGAGTTATGTGATGGTGGTAACACCGACTGCCCTTCTGCTGGGACTCTCTCTCGATAGCTGGTGGTGCCTGTCAATACAATGCTATCTATAAGATCAGCCATGGTGGCTCGCCAATTGCAAAAATTAACAAGGGCGGAGGCCACCGACTATTTGGCATACCTCTGTCTCTCTCTTTTGCCCACCTGGGCTATAGCTCTGATATCCATGGCCTTCTCCCTACTGATCTGACTGCTGACATTCCTAGGGATCACGAACCTCAAATAAAATAGTACACTAGACTCTGAGCGTTTGTAGGCTCTGCCAACCTGGCAAGGAACTATCTTAAGATCAACATAGGGTTTCCTCCGCTCCCTAGTCGGTACCTCATAATGAGCTGGTGGTGCAGGTGTTGAGGCAATCCTCCGAACATCTTCCTCTCCATCTAAACAAGAGAGGGGGTCGAATCTATTACCACCCAAGAAAGGGGAGACCTTCCGTGGAGAACCTTCCTCGATAATGTGCGAGGTAGCGTCAATCTCCCTAGCTGCTCTCTCATGATGTCACTTGAACTTCCTATTTTTATTGTGATGTTGGGTGTGGGAGAGCAGGTGGTGCGAGAACTGAAACCTACCTCAAAGGTAGGGGAAACTATCTTAAATTCTAAGATAGTTTTCCCCTTTAAAGGGACTAAAGAGGAAGTGTTAGCTCCCATCAGGGATCCAGTAGGGACAACAACAATAGATTGACCTAACAAGGGATCCACTGGAACTGATACTACTAAAGATATTACTAACACCACTATGAGAACCTCCACAGCCTTCCTCTTCAAAGAGGGAAACTTTGAGTTGGATGGAATGTCAAAATGGAGAAGTGGCTTCTGTTCAGCCACCTCCTCCCTACTAACAGTTGTGAGGGCTGGCTCCTCACAGGTGATCCGGACTCCCTCAAAATCATGACCAAAGTAAATTAGATGGGTGTTATAGGTTGAGGTGAGATTGGATTGATCCAAGGCTAGATCTACATTAGAGGGGAAGTAGAAAACAAACTTGCTGAGAGCCATAGTAGCTTAACTAACTGAAGATTGAGAAAGAACTGATTGTGCTGATGCCTCTGCATTTGTTGAAATATAATTGAGTCAGACCCTTGCTTTGATATATGTCTTCAAAAATTAATTTCTGATATTAATTTAGAATTTTGAACCCATAATTAACAAATTTAAGTATGCTAAGTGGGGTTCATTGAAATGGAGAGATTTTAGGAGAGTCTTTGCCATTGAATTTTGGTTTTGATTTAGAATCTTCATTCAACAAATTTGAGTATGTTGAATGATGTTCATTCCATTTTGGAGAGGCTTTGGAGATGTATTTGTTTTGTTAATCTATTGTTTGAAAACTTAATTTTGGAATCTTCACTTAGCAAATTTAGGTATGCTATGTGAGATTCATGTATGTTCGAAAATTTTTGGAAGCATTTTTGTTTGTTTGCGATGATGTGTATCATGTGTTTAATTTCTTGAATTTGATTTGAAAATGGGACCCTTACTTAGAAAATGTATGTATGCTAAGTAAGGTCCAAATGTGTTTGATGTATTTTTTTATTTGATTTTGAAAAATGATGCAATTACGTAACAAATTTAGGTATGTTAAGTACAACTCAAGTGTGCTTGATGAGTTTGTTTTGTTTTGTTTTGAAAAAGGGGAACTTCTATTTAATAAATGTCATATGTTAAATAGAGTCAAATTTATTTTCAATTTTGAAAAATGAAACTCTCATTTGACAAATTTAGATATGTCAAATGGGGTTCAAGTGTGTTTGATTTGCTTGTGATTTTGAAATGGGAACACTACTTAGCAAATGTGGGTATGTTAAGTATAGTCCAATATATTATGATTTTTTTTAAAAAAAGGAAATTCTTATTTGATAAATTTTGGTATATCAAATGGAATTCGAATGTGTTCTGATTTTGATTTGAAAAAGGGAACTCTACCTAGCAAATGTGGATATGTTAAGTAGAGTCCAATTTATTTTAATTTTTGAAAAACGGGAGTTCCACTTAACAAAACTAGGTATGTTAAATGGAATTCAATTATACTTATTGATTTTCAAAGATAAGATTTTTGTGTGTGATATTGCTTTTGAAAAGGGAAACTCCAACTTAGCACATGCGGAATGTGCTAAATGGAATTTCAATTTTATGTCATGATTTCATTTGAAAATAGGATCTTCATCCAACAAACCTAGGAATGTTGAAATAGAATAGCTATTTTCAAATATGTGCTTTTAGAAAAGGGATCTTAAAATTATTAGATTTTGATTTTGAAAAGAACCTTCATGTAACAATTGTAAACATTGTTAAATGGGGTTTGGTTATCTTTAAATCTTTTTGAAAACTTTATGCAAATCTTTTGTCATGTGACTTTTAATTAATTTAAAAAGTACTTTTTGAAAATAATATTTTTACAAAGGATTTATTATAAGATGAACCTTGCCTCACCAAGAGGATGGTAAAGAGGTTCTAAAAATTTTTAGTCATCTCCTTTAGTTTAGTTAATTTATTTTTACCTATTGGGGGAACCCAATAGGGGTTTTAAGACCTACACGGGGTGAGGTCCTAAAATCTAAAGGATGTTGGCTAGCTTTGCTTAAAGATGAAATAACCTAAGTGCCAATGAAAAAAGGATAGTCTTGGGCTTACATAAAATACAAGTCCACTATCAATGCTTGAAATAATAATTGTCTACTAGAGATGGAGAGAGGAACCATCCCCAGTGGAGTCACCAGAAAAATCTGTGATATTTATTTTTGAGTTGTGGGACACCACACAGATCTTAGGGGGTACTTATTGAAGTGATCGGGTATGATATTAAGCAATGGTATACTATCTCAAAATATGTAAATCATTACCCTATAATGGACCTAATCACCTAATAAGAAATCCTAAGCCATGATGAGTCTTCGAATATACTAGAGGTTTTTCCCTTACTTTCATAAAAAAACTAAAGTGAGGTTTATTTTAAGCCATGTACGTTAAGTTTCCTATGGAGGCAAGCCCCCATAGTTAATTACATCCTAAGAGATGAAACCCTTAAGAATACCCTCGATTAAAGTAGAAATTAAAGTCTCCAAAGATTTCAAGGATAGAGTGTTAATAAATTATTTGTATTGGAAAATCAAATGGGAAAACCTCAAGGAGAAGACTTATTATTGAAGCTAAAGGGAATGAGTAGAAAATGCCCATGATACTAGGAATCATAGTGAGCATTTCAATCTATCCTATAGTTAGACTTTATATGTTTGAAATTAAAGAGATTGATTTTATTAAAGTTGACATTTTATTAGAAAGCCATGACTTATAATCTAACAATATAATTTTATGAAAATTCCTAAAAGGTGAGGATTTATGTTAGTAGCCTGAAGAAAATAGCTACCTCAGATCTTAAATCAATGGAGCTTTAGCATAAGCCAAAGCACAACCTAAATATAAGCAAAAATGGGCATAAGGTTTATCTCCACAAGAGAGAATAAATCACCTGACTGCTGGGCTTACAACCGCCTAGAATGGTAGCCAGCTAACTCCTCCTACTCTTTAAAATCATGTAAGAAAGTCATATGATTTTGTAAGATAATTAGGTTGTTGTTATTTAGAAAGAGACAAAAGTCCTTATACCCACTCCCTAAAAATACTAGATCATGAGTGGTATGAGTAATGACTTAGCCTAATGCAAATATGTTCAACTCTTATTTGATTTTTTGACTCTTCATTTGATAAAGGCTTTAGGATTTTGTATGTCTATATGCATGATGAAAATGAGTCATGGGATAAATTAGCTAGAAGAAGATGTTCTCCACCACAAGTGATGCCCTCACAGGTCGAGCATTCCCCTATCATGCAAGGATGGAGATCCTTCATGTTCATTAGAGAAAGAATATGCATGCATGCTGTGAGACATTCAACCATTCATCTAAGGGTTTCTAAATCTTTTAATTATCTTGTTTAATGCCTTAGCATTATGGTGAGGTTATGAGTTGTAGAAAATTTTGATTATGAGTTATAGTTGGGTAGAAAATTTATTTTTCCCTAAGTGCCTAGTCGCATCAAGGACACACATTCAAACATTAATCATAAGAAACTATGAAAAGCTTGTTGTTTCTAAGGCACAAGCTAACAAAACATCAAACAATTTTATAACTAACACAAAAGAATATGAGGCTTATGCAGTCGGGTACAGCCGTACAACCCGAAAAGAAAATATTGATAGCTGAGCTCTACCCTTATACAATATGGAATATGAAATAAAAATTATAATTTACAAATGATAAATGCTATGGGGGGTCTTCTAATCTTCAAGTCTTCATGTCTCCTTCATTTCTTCATAACTTTTCTCCTTTTATTTAGTAAGTTTCGAGGCATCACATGGCACTCAAGGGAAAATCCTTCTAGCCAATGTTCATCCTTATCCCCATAACACTAATCCTAATTTCTTATGCAAAATTATATTAAAAATAGAAAAAGTAAATCTAACTACACCTATAAGGCAAGTGTTAGCTAAACATACATACATTCTCAAGCAAATATATTTATAATTTGGACTTAGCACCCTGCACATGGGTAGCCAAGCCCACCTATCCTAACTTGGTTTATGCTTAGGGGCTTAAGCAACCTGCAAGAAAAATATTTATATTTGATTTTACAGCAGCCTCTTAAGCACAATCCCCTACAGAAAATATAATTAGGCTAATCATGGTGTGGTGAAAATTTTCATTTCCTTTTTAGAGAATAAGATATATACTTCCATCTTCACTCTATCTGTGATAAAATGAGGATGGAAATATACATCTTCTTTCTCTTTATATGCATTTTTGACACCACGTAGATTCACAGATGTTCTTATTGAGGGTGATCAGGTACGACATTGAGGA
Organism: Cymbidium sinense; assembly: GCA_021442155.1. Classification (NCBI taxonomy): domain Eukaryota; kingdom Viridiplantae; phylum Streptophyta; class Magnoliopsida; order Asparagales; family Orchidaceae; genus Cymbidium; species Cymbidium sinense. Next base: position 4,381,426 of record CM038217.1, read on the forward strand.
GATGTGTACTATCTCAAAAGATAAAAGTCACCACCCCACAATGTACCTAATCACCTCAACAAGGACTTCTAAAGACAATGGGTCTACATATGTACCAAAGATTCTTTCCATACTTTACATGAAAAAGTAAAGTAGGGTTCATTTTAAATGAGATTCGTTAAGTTTCCTACAGGAAAACCCCCATAGTTAATTACATCCTAAAGAATGAGATCCCTTAAAAATACTCTTGATTAAGGTAAATAATCATTATCTCCAAAGATTTCAACATGTAGGACTATCAATCGATTAATTAATTTTGGAAGATCAAATGGGATTGATCAAAGAGAGGGAGTTATTCTCGAAGCCAAAGGAAGATAAGTAGGAGATGCCCACGATGCTAGGAAACCTAGTGAGCATCTCAAACTATCCTATGATTAGGCTTTACATTTTTAAAATTAAATTAATTTATTTGAGTTGAATTTTTCAATAGAAATTTAGGGCTTATGATTCCATAACACAAGATTAAGGAAATGCCTAAGAGGTGAGGATTTAACCTTATGGCCCACAAAGGGGAAAAGTAACCTCATAACCTAAATCTATGGAGCTTTGGCCAGGGCTGAAAGCATGGCCTAAATCTAAGGTAAAAATGGGTGTTTGGTTTGTCTCCATAAGAGAGGATAAATCACCCAACTTCTTGGACTTACAACAGCTTGGGGGTGGCCGCCAACTAACTCTTGTTATAGTTTTAAATTCATGTAGGCAAGTCATATGCTTTATGCAAGATAGCTAAGCTGTTATTTATTTAGAAAGAGACTAAGTCCTTAAACTCACTCACTAAAGAGACTAGATCATATAAGGGTATACTTCAAATGACCTAAATCTAATACAATTCAAATTTCATTTTATTTTCATTTTGGGCAATCATTTTGAGTCAGGCTAATAGGATTCATATGCATAATGCATGAGAAATGAGATTATTGGCTACAATTAGTGAGAATGGAGGAGGTGTGTTTCCACCATGGCTCTCAAAGCTCAAGCCAAGTTTCTTTGGCAAAGGTGGAAGCCCTCCAATCAATAGTGAAAATAATATGCATTTGTGCATAATATTATAAAAGAAGTACTCATCCAGCTAAGGGGTTGCTAATTCTTTTATCTTAATTTTTAGCCTAAGCTTTAGGTGAGGTTATGAGTTCTTTATTTTTAATTTTGAATTGTTAAGTTTGGTAGAAGATTTATTTTTCCCCAAGAGCTTAATCCACATCTAGGCCATACATAAAGCAAGAAAAAAACTAAGAAAAGGATGCCACTTAATGCACAAGCTAAACAAATCATTAATCAATTTATAAAGCTAATCACAAAAGAATAAGAGGCTGTTGTGGTCGGGTACTACCACACAAATCCAAAATAAATTGGGTAGCCGAGCTCTACTCTTATATAATCTAGATTACAAATGAATTAAATACAATTAAGCAAAGAACTTATTGTTATGGGGGTCTTCAAGCTTCATTTCTTCATTCTTATTTTTTTTTCCTCTTTTTCTCTTTCTTCTTTGGTTCCTTCTTTTGGATGGTTGGAAGGTGGATGCTCCAAAGGCTTCACATGGTACATAAGATGAGATCTTATGACCTAGGTTCATCCTTATCCTCATAACAATCATTCCAAAATCCTAATTATAAAAATTACATGAAAAGGAAAAGTAAATCTAGCTAACACCTACAAAATAAAGGTTAGCTAAACAAACTACTAAATACTAAGCATGTATATTGGACTTATCACCTCACACATGGGTGACTAAGTCCACCTGACCTATTGGATTATGCTTAGGGGTATAAGCACTTGCACAACAAAAGAATTTGTATTTTTATTTATTACAGCACCCCTTAAGCACAATCCCCTGTAGAAGATAATGGTTAGACTAAGGTCACCCTACCATTCATTCTATACACATACATCCTAACATCCAGACTAAAACATATATCATAAAATAAAAGCAAGCATCAAACCATGCACTGTCCTAACCTAAAGCTAAAAGTTGTGTAATTTGTGTACTTTAGAGGCTTGTGTGGTATGCTTAGCTATGGATTTAAGTTAGAATTTTCTAAGTGTGAAGCATGTTCAACTTAGAGGAGGGATTCATTTAAGTGATTTAATTATTTTGGATTGATTTTATTTTATGTTTTTGATTGGGTTCAAGTGAATCCTATAATAATTACTAAGTTGTAAAGAGAGGGAAAGAGAAGAGAACTTCTCTTTCCTTCTCTAACCTAGGAAATTTCTAAAGTGGATTCATGTTTTAGTTTTTTTTAGTGAATATTTTGATCAAGTGTTTTAATTAATCCTAAATTTAGATGAACTCTAAACAAGCCTATTCAAAAAGAAAGGTATTTTAAGATTAAATAAAATGAACTGAATTCATAAAATATACATCACTTCGTTTCTTTCCCAACATGTATAACATGCATATGAATGAGTCCTAAACATATCTATACATACAAATGAGAATGTTTAACACACTTTATGATGCATGCTAAGTAGTTCATTTAAGAAAATTTGGATGTTTACGATGCATGATTTTCATTAAGTAGCAAAGGGATTTCTTATCCAACTTTCACATGCACATATGAATGTATGTAAGGCATAAGTGAGTACGATGCCATTTTTAGACAAAGGTGTAAGGTATAAGACCTACTTAGGTTTACTTAAAAGCTTGCAACCTCGGGATTGTCTAGACTAACCACTTTCCTTAAATACAGGCATGTGTACAAAAGAAATGAATGGAATAGAAAGAATGTAAAAATTTGTGTTGGTTGATTTATTTTTGTTTATGAAATTTATATGTGCAAGCATAGGTATCCTTCTTAAGTGATAGTATAGGAATGAATAGGATATGTAATTAGGCAAGTGTTAGGTTATTTTCAAATGAACCATACACCTTGCCAAATCCTATTCAAAGCTATACTAAAAGAGAAGAGAAGGAAAACCTATACTAAGCACATCCTTATATTTTACTCACATGCAAACTTATAAATAAGATATAAGTAACACATTTTCAGTTTTGATAATTGATTCATATAATTTGAAAATAATTTGAATTTAAAAGTCATAATTGCCACTCATATTCTTACTTTAGCCAACATATGCAATTTGACATAAAGGAAACATTTTCATTTTAAATTTGATTTTTGAAAAGCATGGATGCATCAAACCATATGACACACATATTTAGCATGTTAGGGAAGAACTAAAGTAATGAAAGAATGTAAACATATTCACTTTAATTAAATTCTAAAGATAATCTTATGAAATAAGAAAGCTTAAAGTAAATCAAAGTTTATTTAATATGATTTTTGTTTGATTTGGAATTTGATTTAATTTTGAAAATGTGATTTGAGTTTGCTATTCCTAACCCATTCCCACATGTGTTTGATATTTTTATTCAATTTTTAGATGATTAGATTCATTTTATATTTTGATTAGGTTAAGGTATGAATTAAGCATGTTAATTATACCTTACCTGCACCACCTTAGCATAGTTAACCAAGTAATTATGAGCTAATGAGATGACATAAAATATCACAATGAATTTAAATTTTCAATGCACCTAAGAAGAAAAGGGCCTAATGCAATTTGGCTCATGATTAATGATTAATTAAGTTAAGGGGTTTAACTTAAGTAATTTCAAAACACCCCTCACACTTATGAGTTGAGTTTTGATTTCCTTAATTGAACCTAGGCTCTTGAACACCTAAGAATCTACTCAAAGTAGATTAATTAAGTTCTAAAAAAAGTTTTAGGAAATTTAAGAAATTAATTAAGAGGGTAATTAGTGAATTATCCTTTAATTAAAAGAGGATTAAGAAAGAAAAGGGGGTTTAAGGAATAGCTTAGGAGAAGTTCCCCAAAATTATTCCCTAAATCTCCTATTCACTAAAACAAACCTTAATCAACTTAAATAAAAGATTAAAACACTAATAAAACCCTTAATTAACCTTTATTATATTAAGGGGGTAATTAGGAAATGAATTAGCAATTTTCCCAATTAAGCGACCAATAAATCCTAAGAAAGTTAGGTGAGGCAGAAGTCATCCCCCAAAATATACTCAAGAAGTTTGAGATTAATCAGTAGATTAATTATGGAGTAATTAGCAAATTAAGATTTCCAATAAAAGCCAAAATCAGAGAGAGGCAATATTCAAAATCCATTAAAACTAATTTTAGAATATTCTAGATTAAATTATCTTTCAATGGCAATTTATTTCATCTTTTTTTATTTTTTTAGAGAGAGATAATTTTAGAAGTTTAGAGGATTAATTAGAATTATTTTAACCTTAATTAATCCTTTAATCTAACGGTGTGCCACATAAGCGCAGACTCGACTGCGCTTTACACGTGTCACCCACTAGATGGCTACTTAAATGTCATGTCATAGCATCGCGTGGTAGTAGCGTTACACGCTTTGGCCTCCGCCGTTCAATCAGGGTTTGAGCAACTAGGATTTAATCTATGATTTTAAAAGGATAAAATCATATATAAAATAGTATTTAATCTTGGTCGTCCATCCAAAATGCACGGATGGACGGCTAGAGATCACCCCTGCTCTTCCCCGAGGAATAAAGGAGACCATCCACTTTAAAATGGATGATCCAATCTCGATCAAGCTCGGATTGGAATGAAATCTTGCACGCACCATCTAACCCTAATGGCAAGCATATCTAACGGTCAAAATCTCATGCCATTAAAATTTCTTTCACAAAAGACCAACACACAGTTTAGTGATCAGAAAATCCCATACCTCACTAGAGGTGATCTCTAACACTCGATTCCCTTGGAGGAGCTTCATCTGGTTGAGACGAAGCTATGGTGAAAGTTTTAGCTCTTGATGTTGAGTGGATAGCTCTATGGACCAACCCCTCCTTAGCTTCCTTGCAGATTTGATCGAGCTAGCACTCCTCTTGCCTTTGGAGCTTGGAAAAGGGCTTGGGCAAGCTCGACTTGACCCTTTGGTGGAGTGTACAAAGTGAATTTGGTTGAGATTGAGTATAGTGAAAGTTGGAAAATCCTTAAAGCGCCCCTATTTTTGCTTAAGGGAAATCGAGAATGGCAATTTCAATCTCCTCTTAGAGAGCTTAGGATCACTCAAGAATGGTTCCTATGACTCTATAACACTTAATCAAATTAGGCTCTGTTGGAATTGAAGTGAATTAGAGGGAGTATATCTCCCCCTTTAGACAATCGGACGGTCGAAGCTCCACTTATCATTTTGATCCAATTGACCTTAAGTAGTGGGTTATTTGGTGTGTTAGAAGCTTGCACATGGTTGGGTTGGGCTAAGGAGTGGAGTGGTAACTCCCCATGTGCTTCAAATTGAGTGGGAGCATGATTCTCATGTGGCCAATTTGAGCCATGTGCTCGATTTTGGCTTTGGGCCAAGTTCTATCTAAATTCTAATATAGAGATACATAGGAATGAATTAGAACAAATATTGTGTCCTTTTTAAGTGGACTTTACACTTGTTAACATCCAAACTTTATATAAACCCATGTAGACTAAAGAAAGAGAACTCCATATCACATGTTCTAAGCCATAGACACATGCAAGCTTATAAATATTTATAATTATTATCACTCCAAATATTATAGTTGACTTATAAATTTTATAAATAAATTTGATTTAATAGTGATAATAGTCACACATATTATAAATTTAACTCAACACATGTAAGAAAATTTTTATTTGATTTATTTTTAAAAGACATGAATGCATAAAATCACATGACGCATGCCATTTAATATGAGTGGAAAGTAATAATGAAACATAAAATACATGTTTCATTCAATCTGACTAATTTCTAAGGACAATCATACTAAATAAAACCAGTTCAAGCAAACCAAAGTTTCTTATGTTACTTTTAACTTTTATGTTTCGATTTGATTTAATGAACGCAAAGAGAAGATTCAATCATTTGTTGTTCCTAACCCATTTCTATATTGATTAATTAATTTGGTTCAATGAAAAGGAATTAAACTAATTGTATAAGTTAATTAGGTTATAACATGCATTAAGTACATTAATTAACCATTTCCTGTATCACTTTAGCATATTTACCCAAATAATGGTGAGCCAACATGATATGCAAGTACATTGGAAATAAAATCAGCAATGATCCTAAGAAAAGAAATGGCCTAACGCAATTGGCTCATTATTAATAGTTAATTAAGCTAAAGGACCTAATTAAGTACTCTTATGATTCTCCAACACATGTGGGATAATTATAATGTCCTTAGGATTCTCTTAGGTTATTGAACACCTAAGAGTCTATCCAAGAAACTTAATTAGATGAGATCTAAAATTATTATGATTTAAATTTAATTAATTAAGCCAATTATTTAATGAATTAAACTATTAATTAATCTTAAATTAAGTAATTTCAATTTAAGTGAAATAAACTTAGGGATAACATTGGGAAAGATGTCCCAATCTCATTCCACATGCCCATTCACTATTCTATAATGATTAGCAAGCTTAATTAATAATTTTCTTACTATTTAAAATATTAATTAACCACCTAATTAATTAAGAAAGTAATTAAGGCTAAGACACCCAATTTCCCAAATTAACCAAGCAATAAATTCCAAGAAAATTTTGGAAAGTAGAGGTCATCCCATTAATCAACCTCATAAAGTTAGGAATTAATTACTTGGGTAAATAGGCAGTAATTAAGTTAATTAAGCATTTAATTAAACTCTAATTAAACCTTAATTACTATTCAAAATTAATTAAGGATATTTTTATTAAATTCTCCTCTGAAATACCTTTAAAATGAGCATTTATTTATATTTTTGAATTTTTCTACAATTAGTTATGAATTTATGAAGTTTTAACCATTAAAATATATTTAATTAACCTTAATTAACCCTGATCCCGTCAGCACCATGTGCGCATTGACATGGCGCACATTCCATGTGGCGTCATGGAATTAGTTATTTAAGTTGTCATAACCAAAGGCTGAGTTAGTCGACGACGGGATAAGCTTTCTTGTGAGCCATCTGAACTAAGATTGGATGGCCATGATCAAACCTGCAATTAAGTAGGATTAATCTGATTGATCTAGCATGACTTGATCAAGACTTTTCATTCTGATCACGCGGAATAGACGGTCTGTGATCTGTCTCCTCCCAAGTAGTGAGAGACTATGGTGTTTATTTTTGAGATGTGGGTTACCACATAGATCTTAAGGGGAACTTATTAAAGTGATCAGGTATGACATTAAGGAATGATGCACTATCTTGAAATATAGAAATCATCACCCTATAATGGGCCTAATCATCTAATAAGGACTCCTAAGGCATGATGAGTCTTCGAATATACTAGAGATCTTTTCTTTACTTTACCTGGAAAAGTAAAGTAGGGTGTATTTTAAGTCGAGTTCATCAAATTCTCTATGGAGGCAGGCCCCCATAGTTAATTACATCCTAAGGAATGGAATTCTTTAGGAATACCCTCGATTAAAGTAGAAATTAAGGTCTCCAAAGATTTCAAGGCTAGACTATCAAAGGATTGGCTATGTTTGGAAAATAAAATGGGATAGATCAAATGGAGAGACTTATTTTGGAAGCCAAAGGAGATGAGTAGGGAATTCTCGTGATACTAGGAAGCTTAGTGAACATTTCAATCTATCCTATGGTTGGACTTTATATGTTTGAATTTGAAGAGATTGATTTTATTAAAATTGATATTTTATTAGAAAGTTAGGACTTATAATCCACCAACATAAGGTTATGGAAATGCCTAAGAGGTGAGGATTTATGCTAGTAGCCCAAAAGAAATAGAAACCTCAAATTCTAGATCTAAGGAGCTTTGGCATAAGCTAAAGCATGACCTAAATCTATGCGAAAATGGGTATATGGTTTACCTACACAAGAGAGGGTAAACCACCCAACTACTGGACTTTTAACTGCATGGAGTAGCAGTCAGCTAACTCCTCCTATACTTTAAAACCATGTAGGCAAGTCATATGATTTTGCAAGATAGTTATATTGTTATTATTTAGAAAGAGACTATAGTCCTTAAACCCACTCCCTAAAAATACTAGAGCATGAGTGGTATGAGTAATGAATTAGTCTAACACAAATTTTTTCAAATTTTATTTATTTTTTGACTCTTCATTTTGACAAAGGCTATAAGATTTTGTATGCCTATATGCATGATGAAAATAGGTCATGGGCTAAATCAGTTAGAAGAAGGTGTTCTTCACCACAAGGGATGCCCTCATAGGTCAAGCATTCCTCTATCATGCAAGGATGAAGATCCGTCATGTTCAAGAATGAAAGAATATGCATGTATGTTGTGAGACATTCAACCATTCAGCTAAAGGGTTACTAAATATTTTAATTATCTTGTATAATGCCTAAGATTTATGGTGAGGTTATGAGTTGTAGTTGGGTATAAAAATTTTTTTTCCTAAGAGCCTAATTGCATCCAGACCACACATTAAAGCATCAAATATATAAGAAACTAAGAAAATCATGTCATTTCTAATGCACAATTTTAAACATAACATCAATTAATTTTATAAAATTAACGTAAAAAAATAAAAGGCCAGTGCGGTCGGGTGCTGCCGTAACACCCAAAAAGAAAAGATGGGTAGCCAAGATCTACCCTTTTACAACTTAGAATTACAAAATAATAATCACAATTATAATGAATGAATGCTATGGGGGGTCTTTGTTCTTCATGCTTCATGTCTTCATCTTTATATCTCCATTTGAATTGATTTACTCCACTTCAAAGGCATCACATGCCCCCCCAAGACAAAGCCTTCTAGCCAATGTTCAACATTATCCCCTGTAACACTAATCTTAATTCCTAATGCAAAATTACATTAAAAATAGAAAAAATAAATCTAACTACACCTGCAAGATGAGTGTTAGCTAAACACACATGCAACTCAAGCAGTTATATTTATAATTTGGACTTAGCACCCTGTACATGGGTAACCAAGCCCACTTATCTTAACTTGGATTATGCTTAGGGGCTTAAGCAACCGGCAAAGAGAGCATTTATATTTATTTTTAAGCAGCCCCATAAGCATAATCCCCTGCATAAAACATGATTTGGCTAATATCGGCCTAACATCCAGTCTAAAATATTACATCACAAAACAAAATATACATCAAACCAAGCATCGCCCTAACATAAAACTAGAAGTAGTGACTTAATTCAAATGTGTGTGTTAAGGCTTGTGTGGTATGTCTTTATAAGCATTAGAGTTATGATTTTCTTAGTGTAGAAAGAATTTAATTTAACATAAAGGGTTGGTTTCACTTTAAGTTATTTAGTTGATTTGAGTATTTTAATTTGTGTTTTCTTTTGTTTCATATAACTTATATTAGCAACTAAGTGTTGTAAAGAGAAGAAAAGATGTTGCCCTCTTTCATCGCTACCTTACGCCATTTTGTAAAGCATCTTAATTTGATTTAGTTCTATTTACTGAATGGCTAATTAAATGATTTAATTAATCCTAAGTTTAGGTTCACTTTAAATGATTCCATTTAATATTAAAAGAATATTAAGATTAGTTTGATTGAATTACTATCACATGACATAAGTTCAATCATTCCTTTCCATCACATGTAACATGCATATGATATTAAATCCTAAGTATACTTACAAATGCAATATATTTCTTTTAGCACACTTTAAATGAAAGATGCATATGTATATTTTGTAGAAAATGAGATTCTCACTCATTAGCTAAATACACATTCAAGTGTATAAAAAGTTTAAGCAAGTATTTATCCATTGTTAACCAGGGTAGTGAGGTAAAGACCTCCTTGGGGCTACATAAAGCCTCGCATCCCAGGAATGTCTAGACTAGATATACTCACTATTCTTGAATACACATGAATGTATAAATGACTACAATAATGGAAAATCATGCAAAAGTTATATTTATTTAAATTGAGTTATTTATACATGTGTGCTAAAGTTGAAAAGAATATTTTAATTAATTAACTAAACACACATACAAGTGCATAAAAGTTTTAAGCAAGTACTTCACCATTGTTACACCAGAAGAGTGAGGTAAAGACCTCCTTGGGGCTACTTAAAGCCTTGCATCCCCATAATGTCTAGACTAGATATACCTACTATTCTTGAATACACACAAATGCATAAATGACTACAAGAAAAGAAAGTCAGGCAAAAGTTGTATTTAATTCAATTGAGTTATTTATACATGTGAGCTAAAGTTGAAAAGGAGACTTTCATTCATTATCTAAATGCACGTACAAGTGTATAAAAGTTTTAAGTAAGTGTTTCACTATTGTTAAACCAGGGAAGTGAGGTAAAGACCTCCATGGGGCTACTTAAAGGCTTGTATCCTTAGAATGTCCAGACTTGATATATCCACTATTCTTAAATACATATGAATGTACAAATGAATACAAGGATGAAAATTCATGCAAAAGTTGTAGTTCTTTCAATTGAATTATTTATATATGTGAGCTAAAGTTCTATCTAAATTTTAACATAAAAATACATAGGAATGAATTCAAAAAAATATTATGTCCTTTTCAAATGGACTATGCACTTGTTAACATTCAAACTTTATGTAAATCCATGTAGACTAAAGAAAAAGAACTACATATCATAAGTTCTAAGCCATAGACACATGCAAGCTTATAAATATTATAACTATTATCACTCCAAACATTATAGTTGACTTATAAACTTTTGAAAATAACTTTGATTTAATAGTGATAATAACCACACATATTATAAATTTAATTCAACACATGTAAGCTTAACATAAAGAAAATTTCATTTGATTTATTTTTGAAAGGCATGAATGCATGATTTCAAATAACATATAATATTTAGCATGATTGGAAAGGAATACTTGAACATAAGCACATGAGTTCATTCAACTAAGTTAATTCCTAAGGATAATCATACTAAGTAAAATTATTTCAAGCAAACTAAAGTTTCTTATGTCACTTTTAACTTTTATGTTTCGATTGATTTAATGAATGTGAAGAGATGATTTGCTAATCCTAACCCTTTTTGATGTTTTTAAATTAATTTGGTTTAATAAAATGTGATTAAGTTGATTTTATGGATTAATTAAGTTGTAATATGCATTAAATCCACTAATTAACCCTTGCCTATGTTGCCTTAAAGTAATTAATTAAATAATTAGGAGCTAACATGATATGCATGAAAAATAACTTAAAATGATCCCAAGAAATAAAAGGGCCTAATGTAATTTGCTCATAATTAATAATTAATTAGGTTAAAGAAAAGTACTTTTATAGTTTTCCCACACATGTGGGTTAACCATAATTTCCTTAGATATCTTTAGGTTATTGAACACCTAAAGATCTACCCATGAATTGATTAATTAGGTTCTGATGTGATTTAAATTTTAATTAGATCAATGAAATCATTAATCACTTAATTGTCACATGGGTTAACTATCTCCAAATGAAGTGGACTTAGGGAAAATATTAAGAAAGATGTCTCAATTTAATCTCTAAGTATCATCACTAATAAATATTGGCAAATGAGCCCAAGTAATTAATTAAAATACTATTCATGTGATTAATTAACCCTTAATCAAGTTAAGAGAGTAATTAAGACCCAATTAGCTAATTCTCCTATTCAACTAACTAATAAATCCCAAGAAAATTAGGGGAGGTAGAGGTCATCACCCTAAACAATCTCAAAAAATTTGGGGTTAATTAATTAGGGAGTAATTAAGGTAATTAATTTTTTAATTAAGCCTTAATTAAGCTCTAATTACTATTTAAAATAAATTAAAGATGTTTTTAATAAATTCCTCTTTGAAATACCTTCAAAATAATTTTTTTTGCATTTTTATGATTATTTTATGATTTGTTATGATTTTCCAAAGTTTTAGTTGACTTAAATGATTGTTCATGATTTTTTATAAAGTCTATTAATTTATTTTTACTAAAATAAACTATTTGAGCTTAAGAATGCAATATCTCCCAATCCAGACAATCTTTTGACTTGAAAATTTTATTGTATGTGTATTTTAACTTCAATTTCAAATTAATCTAATGTGTATTTTTATAGTAATTGATGAAATTTGATTTTCACTAAAACCTAAAATAAGCTCAAAATTTTTAGTAAAATTTGTGGATTTTATGTTTGTTGGACTCTTATTTGAAAGAAGAATCCAACGAGCCCTTATTTGTAATTTTTTGTGAAGTATTTATGTTTATGAATTTTTGAAGTTTCAGGTGATTTGAATAATTTTTAATATAAAAAATGCTGAATTTTCGACTTAACCGAGTCAGCAGCAAGCCGTGCTGATGTGGCAATGCGGTGCCACACGGCGCTATGCGATTGGCTATGTAATTTTGTGTGGTGCACAGTTTTGCATGGCACGTGATGCCACGCGGCACCACACAATTGGACCGCAGAGTGGTGACATGGCCATTAAGCAGGAAACTGTGTAGACATGTGGTTCTCATCGGACCGTCTGATTTGAGTTCGAATAGACCAGATCAAATTCGTGATCTAAAGGTCAAAGATGGCATATCTAGTGTGAAATCATAGTTGTCTGTTCCTGAGTCACAGGATCGGATGGCTGCTGCTTCCCAACTGGCAAAAGCGATGGATGCACAATAAACCGAGAGAAAAAATGGGATTTTCATGAAATATAAAATTTTTTGTCCAAATGGTCTCAATTTTGCGTCGATTCTCATCGAAAAACTCCTATTTTTACATTGGGATTGTATGAAATGAAAGATGCAAGGGTTATCTAAGGGATTTACCTAGAATTGAGCAAAAATTATCACAAACAAGAGAACCTAAGGTTGACTAAAGGATTTGAAAATTACCTCACCGATGATCATTTTCAGAGGTGGTGTTGATCCAACCATGCTCCTAGGTGCAAGAAGAAGCTTTGAGATGGGCTTAGGTTCTTTCCTTCACTTAGAATGTGGTATCCACCAAAAGTCACCGCTTCATCGCCAGTATTTGCTTGATTTTTGGTGGCTTTAGTTCAAAGAAAATAGGGGATGAATGCTGGTTGCTTGCGGAGCTCTATAAGAGTGAAATGAGAGCATAATCAATTTCAATGAGGCCTCTCTTCCTATGTGCTTGGTTTTGGTAAAAAATCACCTTAATGGTGACTTTTGGCCCCTAATGAATGACCTATGGCTTGGGGTGGTTGGGAATGGCAGGGAATCATCTTGGGTGGCTTCACTTGAGTGGAGAAAGGTGTGAGAATGCAGCCAAGGCAAGGGGAGTTGGGTTTAACTTGGGTTGATTTTGATTTGGCATGATGATTGTAGATTTCATTTATATTTGGAATGGCGATTGATGGAATGATTGATTTGTGAGAAAAATCAAATGAATTTGGTTTGATTTAGATTGGATTTTGGCTAAGGCTAAGTCCATAAGATAAATCATAAGGCTTAAGATGGATTTTGATTTTGGATTCGATCATGGGCTTCAATCATTTGATTTGGGATTTAAATTTGGATTTGGGTTTGGATTTGAAATTGAGTTTGATTGTAGGTTTTAGTTTGATAGGGTGAATATGGATTGGATTTGGGTTGTGGGGTAGGAAGGTTATCCTAATCCCTAAGGCATAGCCTAATCCTATGATTAATTCTTCTAAGTCTCTATGTTTAGGTTAAGTGTTCACCTATTCACTAGAAGTGCCTTATGACTAAGGAAGTCTTAGTGTCTAGAAGACTCGTAAGTCTAAGATGAGGAGATTGAGAACTCACTCCAAAAGTGAGGTCAACGAAAGGACCCCCAAAAGGTGTGGTATAACTGACAAGGCACACCACACGTATTGGCGTTGACTGAGATGATCAACAATGTTCAAAGGATTGTAAGCACAAATAGAAATGATCTATACCTAAATCTAAAAGGTAGAAAAAATTGCGATCTGAGTGCAATGCCGCTCTCTTTATGCCAAGGGCATAAGGGAGCCAGAAGGAATCTGTTATGGATTGAGTACATGAACCTTCTACTAGGGAAGCGTTCAAGCTATCCGTTGGGGATATCGATTTGAGTTTGATTATGAATATGATTTGTTGGAAGAAGATCCACTGGGGATAAGAATTTATAATCAGCCGAGGATCAAGATCCAATTAATTTTGATTTATTTTATTTTAATTAATGTGGAGGCATATCCATTAGTTATATTGGCTCGAATCTACTAAGGATTGGGTATGTGAACCTTCCACTAGGGAAGCAGGTTCAAGTTATCCAATAAGGATGAGAGTTTGATTTCAAATATGATTTGTTTGGGGGTGTATCCGCTGGGGATAAAAGTTTGGCTGGATTTTCTTTGATTTAAAATCCATTGGGGAGGTTGGTTTAATTTGTTATGTCTCCACTAAGGATAATGGTTATGGATAGAGGGCATATCCGCTAGGGATGTACACTCAATTAGATTTGTTTGATTTTGATCTAGGTTCCACTATGGAGGCTAATTTGATTTGCATCTCACTAGAGAGAAGTTTGGTTTGCTTGTTATATTTGATTTAACCCCACTAAGCATGTTGGTTTTGAATTTGATTTATTATGGACCCTATCGGTGTGTGATGGGCCTCACTAAGAAGGAGCCATGGAGGCCTTGGCCTGTCTCAGATTCTCAAGTCTAAAGGGGTAGTCCACCCACCATAGAGTAGGGCTATCTGACCTAAGGGTTGCCTTTCAGTGTGCAACAATTATGCTAAGAAGAAAGCATAGCAGACTTACATCTTCCAAAGCAGGGAAAAGTCACTGGAGTGATCTGTTGGATGCGTAATAAATCAAACCTAACCTAAGGCGACTATTAAGAGAGTGATATTAGGGATCTAACCTCAACTCAAGAACAGACAAAAGTAATTTTATTTTAATTTGATTTCGTTTGATATGATTTGATTTGATTTAGTTTAGTGTGTTATGTTGTGGACCCTATCGGCATGTGATGGACCTCTTAAGAAGGGACTATGTCAGCCTTGACCTGTCTCAGATTTACAAATCCAAATGGGTAGTCTACCAGCCACAAGTTAGGACTATCTGGCCTTAGAGTTGCCTTTCGGTGTGCAACGACTGGGCTAGGGAGAAAGCGTAGCAGACTTACATCTTCTAAAGCAGGGAATAATTATTGGAGTGACCTATTGATGGCACAACAAATCAAACCCAACCTAAGAAGACTACTTAGTTAATGCCAATGGGGACTTATGTCAGCTCAAGAGTAGTCAGGATTAATTTCATTTTAATTTGATGGACCCTATCAGTGTGTGATGGATCGCACTGAGAAGGGGCTAAATCAGCCTTAGCCTGTCTCAGATTTACTGATCCAAATGAGTAGTCTGCCGGCCACAAGGTAGTACTATGCAACCTAAGGGGTACCTTTCGGTGTGCAATGGCTATGATAGGAAGAAAGCATAGATGACTTACATCCTCCTGAGCAGGGACCAGTCACTTGGGTGACCCATTGATGTACAACATATCAAACCTGACCTAGGGCTATCTGTTGGGGTGCAACAGTCATGCTAAAAAAATGTGTAGCAGACTTACATCTTCCAGAGGAGAGATGACTACCGAGGTACCCTGTTGGTGGCACCACAAGTTGAACCCAACCTAAGAGAGAATTCAGAGAGAGTGGCGTGGGGGACTTATCTCAACTCAAGAGTAGTCAGGCAATTCCTATCGAGAGTTTTGCTGACACTACCCTAAAGATAGGATGTCTGCTTGGGAAAGGTACTCCTGGGGGCGTTAATTCCTAATCTACAAGCGAATATGTATTTTGTTTATTTGTTATCGTTGAACATGTTGGTGTGCGAGACCACACTAGGAAGGGGCTATGTTGGCCTTGACCTATCTTAGATTTGCTGGACCAAAGGAGAATCTGTGCATCCGTGTAATAGAATCTCCAACCACAGGGGTGGTTACTAGGAAAGGGGGATTGTCTAATCCAAGAGTAACCCGAGTAGTGTCTAAATGGGGTCACAAATGATGTGATCCAAATAGAGTGCGCACAGGGGAGGTACAACTAAGGGCATTATCCTGATCCCTGAAGAAAATATGCATGTAGGTATACGGTGGCTAACTCAAGGAGAAAGCGTAGTAGTATTACATCTGCTAAGAGTGGTGTATCCACTAGGTGGGTTGTTGTTAACATAGCAAACTCCAACCAACCTAAGGTCCTCGTTGGTGTGTGATAATCAATATAGATAGAAGGTGTGTAAACTTACATCTCTCTAAAATAAAACTGATTGCCGAGATAGTCTGTCATCAGCTCGACAAGTGCTATCTAACCTAAGGCTGCTCATTGGTGTGCAATGACTATATTTAAGAAGAAAGTATGTCAGAGTTACATCTTCTAAACTAGGGACCAACCACTAGGGTGACCTATTGATGGTGCAACAAATCAAATGAGATGTAAGGGTGACTACTAAGTAGGGAGTCACAAAGAAGGACTGGACCCATACTTGAAGTAGTTAGGAGGAAAGGAGCCATCAGGGGACTTACCCTAATCGTCTACTCAACCAAATCAATTCATGATGACTAGTTTAAGAAGAAGGCATAGCAGACTTACATCTTCTTAAACGAAGCCAACATGATGGTAGCTTACCGATCGCGTAGTAAGGGTTACCATACTAACAAGGTGCTCATCAGTATGTAGTAGCCAAATCAGGAAAGAAAGCATAGTAGACTTACATCTTCCTGAATGAGGGACCACTGGAGTGATGCAATAGCAAGATAACACGTTAGCTCGACCTAGAGCAGCTAATGAGTGAGTGCCATAGGGGGCGTTATCCCACATCAAAGTTGCTGAAGACAAAAGATGTGTATTTGTTTGTATGTTTGTGTGATGTTTGTATTTGTGTTGTGTTGATGAATTAATGAAGATGAAATTATGATGATTTTTTTCAAACATGATTTTCAAACATGATTTTAACGATAATATTTTTTTAAGTAAAGCCCATTGATTGGAAGCATTGGGCGCTCTCCCATCATAGTGTTTAAACTATTTTCTATCCTTCTAAGCACCAAAGTAGGCCTTTCAATGATTAGAAGTAGATTCTTGATTTGAAAAGTTCTGAGATAGACTAACTTTTAAAGAGTTTAAACCAATTATATTTAGCATTGAGTGAGGTCTCTCTCCTCTTAGGTAGAATCTTGGAGGTTGCATCTTTCATATCACTTTAATCTCATTTAGATCAATCCTTGTTATCCCATGATGATTTAACACAAGCCTTATAAACTCCGCTAAAGTCATCCTAATTATATACTTTAGGGGATTCAACTTTAGGCTGTAACATCATAACCAATCAAAGACAACTTCTCAGATAGTAAAAATAGTCTTC
Source organism: Cymbidium sinense (assembly GCA_021442155.1). Taxonomy (NCBI): domain Eukaryota; kingdom Viridiplantae; phylum Streptophyta; class Magnoliopsida; order Asparagales; family Orchidaceae; genus Cymbidium; species Cymbidium sinense. The sequence continues at coordinate 4,398,753 of CM038217.1, forward strand.
CTTTTTCTTCGATCCTGATGACTAGAGAAAGGCATGACCTTTTAGCAATAAATTCCAATGACAATTGTAAGTGCAAACAACTTCTCATCCTTTGGCATCATTCGACCCATCCTTGAATGAGGAGACTACATTTAAAGAGGCTATATCCACTATTAAATTTGACATAGATAATGTGAATTCGTCTTCAAGACATGCCTAACTTAGATCTTCAAAATTAACGTATGTGTGGATTTGAATGTTGTTCTTTTTGACTAGGTATAATGTTGGGTAATCATGTTAGCATCTTTCTTCTTCAATAAGGTTGACTTCAAACTTTGATCCTCTTCTTTGTGCAAATGTTTGCATAAAAAATTTATAAAATAGGAATAACAATAGGTTCAATTTTGAGTTTGTAGATTGCCACCTCTAGAGATGTATTGGGAACTTTGTTATGGTCTTAGGTAAAGTAGTATTTAAACTATAAAAGTAACCTAACCAAGTCATTGGCATTTTTCTTCTGACTTATCATATATGGATGTTGGGAGGGTGGGCGAACTCTCTTTATGTTCTGAGGTTAATTTCTTGAAACTTATTGGTTAATGAGATAATTTTTTTCACAACTTCAGGGAGTGCATCTTCTACTTCAAAGTCTTCAAAATTCTTTGAGCAAAGTAGGTAGATTAGGCAAATGATGATTTTATTACTTTATTTGAAGGTTTATCTATGAGCGTTGAATCCTCTTTCGAGATTGAAGAAAGAGATATGAAGTGAAAATCTGATATCTCATAATATATATGTTAGAGGTTAGGAGCAACTCTTAACTTCCAATCCCATAATAATATCATGAGAGAGTAGAATTGGAGTCGATGAGCTCGCATACCTACTAAGTTTCTAGTCATATCATACAGGAATCATCCTTTTAGAACTTTTTTATTGCTATCTAACTCCAGAGACTTATCAAAATTTGACTCAATTTATTTCGTATATTCTTTTTCTCTCTTTCCTTGAATTTACACCTCATACACATGATTCATCCTTTGGATTCCAAATCTATGTGTATAATTGGTGCTTTAATTTTGTCTTTTTTTAGTATTTGTTTATATTGTGTTCTCTAGAGGAGAATGCTTGTCTTTCTTTTTCATAGGATATTCTATATTAAGTATGACTTAAGGAGGTTGCCACTAACTAAGCAAGGAAGAATCAGGTTTTCCAATCAAACACTTTTTTCTATCTCTTTAGAGAAGGTGAGAGTGCACTTATTATTTAGCTTAGTGGGCAACCTTCCAAGATAGTTTAGGACCTTAAGATTAACCTTCAAAATAGTTTAATGCCCTTATTTTTGATTATGAGGTGTATCTTAAGAAGGATTTAGAATTTGATTATTTCCAATGGCTGGTTTGCTTCTTCCTATGGTGTTGATCAAAGTGGATGGACTCTGCCACTGTAACAATTGACTTCTGTGATATCTTTTGAAAGAGAGGTGAAATTGATATCTACTACTCTTTTAAGTGCCCAAAGTTTATCCAATTAGTCCTTTAAAATCTGATGATTCTAACTCTTTATCAATAGTGACACCATGAAAGCTTAGGATGGGGACATCTCTACCCGAGTTGGAATCATTAAAGACATCAAGTCCATCAATACTGCTATTTGATGGATTACGATCATTATTTTGAGAGTTGTCTTCTTTTGGGAATTAGGACTCAAATCATTTGAGTCATACTTATCTAGAATAGATAAGACATACCCAAAAATCCTTGTCAGTTTCATTCTTGGCTCCTAAAGGAATCTCTATGGCCTTTCTCTGTTTGTTAGGAAAACTCAGAATCAGACTGTAGGTCAAGCTGAAGAAGTGGTTTCTTGCCTGCCACATCCTCTCTAATAATGGTCGTGAGGCTTGAATCTCTGCATTGCTGCAAAGAGAACCATCTCAGACCTTCACTTGAATGTTGTTGACTTGAATTGTTAACTTGATTAGATTGTTGAATTGGAACTCTCATTTAACAAATCTAGGTATGCTAAATGGGGTTCAAAGATTGGAGAGATTTTGAATTTTTTTTTGGAGGAGAGACTTTGAATTTGATTTAAATTTAGAACCCACATTCAACAAATTTGAGTATATTGAATGAGGTTCAAATGTTTTGGAGAGGCTCTTAATTGATGCTTTTGTTGGCTCACATTTGAATTTGATTTTATGTTTGGGACCCTCATTTAACAAATTTGCATATGTTAAATGGAGGGTCAATTGACTTTGTTTCAAATTTGATTTGTTGTGTTTGATTTGTTTGTTTTGATTTGGAAGTGGGATCCTTGCTTAATAAATTTATGTATGCTAAGTAAAGTACAAATGTGTTTAATATGTTGTTTTGATTTGAAAAATAAGGCCCTTAACAAATTTAGGTATGTTAAGTAGGGTTCAAATGTGTTTGGTGTGTTTATTTTGTTTTGATTTGAGAGAGGGGAACTCTTATTTAACAAATGTGGGTATGTTAAATAAAGTTCAATTTATCTTGAATTTTGAAAAATGGAACTCTCATTTAACAAATTTGGGTATGTCAAATGGAGTTCAGGTGTGTTTGATTTGTTTATGATTTTTGAAAAGGGAACTCTACTTAGAAAATGTGGGTATGTTAAGTAGAGTCCAATTTGTTTTGATTTTTGAAAAGGAGAATTCTCATTTGACAAATTTGGGTATGTCAAATGGAATTCAAATGTGTTCAGATTTTGTTTGTGATTTTGAAAAGGGAACTCTACTTAGCAAATGTGAGAATATTAAGTAGAGAGCATTTTTTTTTTGATTTTTTGAAAAAGAAAATTCTCATTTGACAAATTTAGGTGTGTGAAATGAAATTCAAATTTGTTTAGATTTTGTTTGAAAAAGGGATCTCTACTTATCAAATGTGGGTATGTTAAGTAGAGTTCAACTTGTCTTGATTTTGAAAAAGGGAATTCTCATTTGACAAATTGGGTGTGTCAAATGGAATTCAAATATGTTTGGATTTTTTTTTGAAAAATGGAACTCTACTTATCAAATGTGGGTATGTTAAGTAGAGTCCAATTTGTTTTGATTTTTGAAAAAGGGGAGTTCCACTTAACAAAATTAGGTATGTTAAATGGAATTCAATTATATTTATTGATTTTCAAAAATGGGATTTTTGTGTGTGATATTTCTTTTGAAAAAGGGAAACTCTAACTTAGCACATGTGGAATGTGTTATATAGAATTTCAATTTTATGTCATGATTTCATTTGAAAATAGGATCTTCATCCAACAAACCTATGTATGATGAAATAGAGATAGCTACTTTCAAAAATGTGCTTTTGAAAAAGGGATTTTAAAATTATTTGATTTTGATTTTGAAAAGAACCTCCATATAACAATTGTAGACATTGTTAAATGGGGTTTGGTTATCTTTAAATCTTTTTGAAAATTTTATCTAAATATTTTATCATGAGACTTTTAATTAATTTGAAAAGTTGAAAATAATATTTTTGCTAAGGATTTATTATGGGATGAACCTTGCCTCACCAAGAGGATGGTAAAGAGGTTCTAAAAATTTTTAGTCATCTCCTTTAATTTAGTTAATTTATTTTTACTTATTGGGGGACCCAATAAAGGTTTTAAGACCTACACGGAGTGAGGTCCTAAAATCTAAATAATGTTGGCTAGCTTTGCTTAAGGATGAAATATGCTAAGTGCAAACAGAAAGAAAGATGATCTTGGGCTTATATAAAATATATGCCCAATATTGATGCTTGGAGAATATAATTGTCTACTAGAGATGGAGAGAAGAACACACCCCAGCGGAGTTGCCAAAAAAATTTATGGTGTTTATTTTTTTGATGTGGGACACCACATAGATCTTAGGGGGTACTTATTGAAGTGATTGGGTATGATATTAAGTAATGATGCTCTATCTTGAAAGATAGAAATCATCATCCTATAATAGACCTAATCACCTAATAAGGACTCCTGAGACATGATGGGTCTTCGAATATTCCAGAGATCTTTTCCCTACTTTACATGTAAAAGTAAAGTAGGGTTTATTTTAAGCCAGGTTCATTAAATTCCCTATGGAAGAAAGCCCCCATAGCTAATTACATCCTAAAGAATGAGAATTCCTTCGTAATACTCTTGATTAAAGTAGAAATTAAGGTCTCCAAAGATTTCAAGGCTAGACTATCAAAGGATTTATTATGTTTGAAAAATTAAATGGGATTGATCAAATGGAAAAACTTATTTGTTGGCTTAATGAGCCTCATGTTCAAATGGGATAGCTCAAGATAGTATTTTAAGTTATATGTATTTATAATTATCTTAGAAATTCATATGACTTCATTGGTAGGAAACAATTTCCTCACAACTTAACATATTATTTTTTATTTATTTTAAATAATGATAATGAGGTTAATTTATATAAATCTCTATCTAATTAACATTCAATTATATGTTTCATACATATCATTTGAATTATCAAAATAATAAATGATAATAAATTATGACTATTAAGTGTAATTAGTTTATATACTTAATATAATGAAATGTTTTAATTTAATTTTAAGGTTATATGACAAATAACATATGTATTATTATATATAAATTATATCTTAATAACTAAATATCATATTTCAAAATTAACAAAAATATGTGGAATTTTGTATTTTAGCCAATGTCATTTTATAATCAAAGAATTTATATCTGATTTCATCTCCAACGGATTCCTTGGATTTTTTCCTTTAATTTGATAGGTTACATGACCCACGTTTGATTAAAATTGAATTTATTATGACTTTTCAAACATTAGCTGATTTTAATAATGAATGCATGCTACGTGCTTTGAATATATTAAGAGCCATATTTGATTATTTTTGACTTGCCATGTGAATAGCTGAATTTTAGTTGTTTGAATTTAATATTTATTTAATATAAATTATATTTTTATTGAATATTGATGTATTATATGATAAAATGATATTATAATAATATATTTTTTGAAATAATTCAAAATGACCTTCTTGCTTATAAATAGCCCTCATTCTCTTCATGAAAGCGTTCCTCATTCAAATTTAAAATCTATCCAGCAAATCTAAGAGAAAATTTCCTAGATTTTTCTTCCAAGTGTTCTCTAAATATTGCAAGATCAAATCCTTGGTATGGAAGCTTCAACATCTTCAACAAAGCAAACTTTCTCAAATTATTTGAGTTTATTTTCTTGATCTTAATCCATTTTTAGTTATTCATACTATTTTCACCATCTATTTATTCTTTCCAATTTATACTTTTTAGTGGATTAGTCTTTGGACATCAAAGTCTAAGTTTTTCACATCGAAATTTCTTCAATCATTTTTTATGAAAAACTCTTGTGAAAGTTTGTAGGATTTATTTCAACTTGTTGAAATTTTTATCTTCCTGCAAATTTCTTTTGGTTTCTTGAAATATTTCTTCATTAGTCTTATTTCAAAGATCATTTATTCTTAGATCTATTTTAGAAGTATATTATAAGCATTTTAAATTAATTTATCATGCTAAAATTATTTTCATATTTGCTAGATCTCTCTTTTTAATTAAAAGCTTACTAGCCTACTTAGATCTATCATATACTAATTTTATTTAAGTATTTTGTGATCATTTGCATTAATTGAAAGCTTCTTTTTGGTTAAAATAAAATAAATTATTCCTTGCTGAAATTTATTTTATTGTGCAAAAGAATATTGTGAATTTGTTTTGAAATCATTTTATATTAGTATACAAATTGTAATAACATAAACATCTTAGTAAGATCACTTTAAGAAATTTATTTTATTATTTCTTATCAATATTAAGTAAATATTCTATCTTGCTAAAATTTTAAATTATAAAGTGATCATTTATTAGTTGTGAGATCACTTTTTTGAATGGGATAGCTTGGTATATTTATGAGAGATTTATTTTATCAAAATTTTTTATTTTTTATTTTTCTTTTCATGCTGTAAAATTTATATTGGGTTGTACTTTCCCCTTTCTAGGAGAGTATATATTGTTGTAGGGGTTGTACTCGCCCAATTTAAGATTTAACTTTTAAAATTTTTAATATTGCCCAATTCACCCCCCTCCGTGATGGGTGCTAATAGTGACTCACAATTAGTATCAGAGCCTAGGCTCTTTTATTGGCTTAACATCCAAGAATATATATTTTCACTATGGCACAAGGTTTCCCAAAGGGTTCACTATTAAAAGGACAATTCACTCATAGACCTCCACTTTTAGATAGTGTATTATTTGATTATTGTAAAAATAGAATTAGTACATTTTTAAGAGGTTAAGATGCAATCATGTGGTATATGTTGGCACATCAATATCATACACCCACAGTAGAAGTAAATGGCATTAAAGTAGAAAATCTTTTGAGGAATGGATTGTAGTTGAAAGAGAACTTGATGAATTAAATGTTAGGGATTGTAATACTTTACATTGTGCTTTATTACCTGATGATTACATTAAAATTTCTATGTTAAATATAACAAAAGAAATATGGGATAAACTCATTATAACTTATGAAGGAACTAGTGAAGTTAGAGATACTCACATAAATAGACTTGCTCATGAATATGAGTTATTTCATATGTCTCCTTCTGAATCTATTTTGGATATGTATACTAGATTCATGAAAATAATTAACACATTGCATTATCTTGGAAAAACATATAGGAATCAAGACTTAGTCTATAAGATTCTTAAATGTCTTCCAAAAGAATGGGAAGCTAAAGTAACGACTATTAGTGAAGCTAAGGATTTATCTACTTATCCAGTTGATTAGCTTTTGGGTTCTTTGCTAGCACATGCACAGGTTATTACTCAAAGGGATAAGATGGATAACTTAGCAAAAAGGAAGAAGGAGAAAGGAAAAGCCATTGCATTACAAGTTGATGATAATGATGAGCATAACACCTCAAGCTCGGATGGTGATAGTGATGAGGTGGTCATGCTATCTAAAAGGCTTGGGAACTTGCTAAGGAAGAAGAATCAAAGGTATAATAAATCTAAAAACTATAAATTTCAAAGTAAGAAATTTCCTGCAGGTGAAGGGATCATTTGCTACCATTGTAGAAAGCTTGAACACATAAGAGGTGATTATCCATAACTTATCGAATCAACGAAGAAAGAGATTTATGTGGAAAGAAAAAAAAATATGAAGGAGAAAAAGAACCATAAGAAGAAGATGGAGGCTTTATGGGCCAATCTAGATTCAAATGAATCAAGTACTTGCTCATCCAATGAAGAGGTCAACATATGTCTTATGGCAAATGGTGAATTTGACTTAGATTCTCAAGAGGCATGCAATGATATATCTTATGATGAATTAGATGATGCTTTTAATGATTTAGTTATTGAATATAAAAAATTAAAAAGAAAATACAAAACATTAGAAAAAGAACATAAAAATTTAGATATGCATTTTTGTCATTTAAAAAATGAATGTGATAATTTAAAAAGTAAAAATAATTCTTTATTAAATTGTTCCGTACTTGTATGTAAACTTGAAAGAGAGATTATCTTGTTAAAAGAAAGATTAGAATTATGTTTGAAATACACACTACTTAAAATAAACTAATCTAAAATGAATTATTTATTTTTTATTTAGGTTCAATTTTAGGTTTTAGTTTAGGTTTTTATATTTTTTATTTTATTTAGGTTTAGGTTTTTTTATTTATTTTATTTTTATGTTTTATTTAATTTAGGTTTAGGTTTTTAGGTTTTAAGGTTTAGGGTTTGGGGTTAGGGTTTAGGGTTTAGGGTTGTAGGTTTTAGGGATTAGGGATTAGGGTTTAGGGTTTAGGGTTTTATAGTTTAGGGTTTATGGTTTAGGGTTTAGGGTTTTAGGGTTTACTGTTTAGGGTTTTGGGTTGTAGGTTTAGGGGTTAGGTTTAGTTTTAGGGTTTAGGGTCAGGGTTTTTTTTTAAAATTTTTTTTATTTTTTTATTTAGGGTTTGAGGTTTAGGGATTACGGTTTAGTGTTTAAGGTTATAGGTTTTGAGTTAGGTTTAGGGTTTAGGGTTTAGGATGTAGGATTTAGGGTTTAGTGTTTAGGATTTTTTTAATAGGTTTATGTTTATTTAGTTTATTTTTTATTTATTTTAGTTTATTTTACTTTTATTTTTATTTAGGTGTATTTTTTATTTTATTTAATATATTTATTTTAGGTTTCTTTATTTTAGTTTAGGTTTTATCTTAGCTCATTTTGGGTTTATTTTAGTTTAGTTTTATTTTTATTTTATTTTATTTAGTTTAGGTATTATTTTTTATTTTTAGCTTTAAGTTTTTATTTTATTTTTTTTCAGGTTTAGGCTATTACTTTTGGTTTATTTTTTGGTTTTATTTTTTAGTTTAGGATTAAGTTTACTTTTGGTTTATATCATTTTATTTATTTAGGGTTTATGCTTAGTATATTTTGGGTTTAGGTAGATTTTTTTAGCTTTAGGGTTTAGCTTAGGTTTAGTTTAGGCTCAGTTGGGGGTTTGGGGTTTAGGGTTTAGGGTTTAGTGTTATAGGTTTTAGGGTTTTGGGTTTAGGGTTTAGGGTTTAGGGTTTTAGGGAGGCTTTATGTTTAGGGTTTAGAGTTTAGGATTTTAGGGTTAGGTTTTTTTATTTTTTTATTTTTTTTATTTTTTAAATTAAGTAAACTTGTAGGTTTAGGTTAATTTAGTTTAAGTTTCTTAAAAATTTTAATTTATTTTATTTTTTATTTTTATTTAGGTTTATTTTTTTTAGTTTAGTTTATTTATTTTAGTTTAGGATTTTGAGTTTAGTTTATTTTTTAGGTTTACGTTTAAGTTTAGGCTTGTTTTTTAGTTCAATTTTATTTTTATTTTATTTTTTAGGTTTAGGATTTATTTTTAAGTTTTAGGTTTAATTTTAGGTTTTTTTCTATTTTTTTTAGGCGGAGGTTTTGGTTTTTCTCTTAGGTTTTTTTTTAGGTTTTATTTTTTAGTTTAGGTTTAGGCTTAGTTTTAGTTTATTTTATTTTATTTAGTTTAGGTTTAGCTTAAGGTTTAGTTTATTTTAGGTTTAGGTTTAGGTTTTATTTATTTTAGTTTAGTTTATTTTAACTTAGGTTTAGGTTTAATTAATTTTGTTTATATTATTTTATTATAGGTTCAGGTTTTTTTTTGTTTAGTTTAGGGTTTAGGTTTTATTTTATATTTATTTGTTGGTTTCATTTTTAGGTTTAGGTTTTTATTCAATTTTTATTTTATTTTATTTTAGGTTTATTTTATTTTATTTTACATTTCATTTTTAATTTATTTAGGTTTTTTATTCCTAGGTTTATTTTATTTTTTAGTTTAGTTTAGGTTTTTATTTATTTTATGTTAGTTTTTATTTTATTTTATTTTTAGGCTTTAGTTTTGGTTTGAGTTTAGGTTTTTATTTTATATTTTTGTTTTTTTATTTAGGTTTAGGTTTATTTACTTATTTTATTTTTAGGTTTTATTTAGTTTAGGTTTAACTTTTTAGATTTTTAGGATTTAGGGTTTAAGGTTTAGGGTTTTGGGTTTAAGGTTTAAGGGTTTAGGGTTTCAGGGTTTCAGGGTTTAGGGTTTAGGGTTAGCTTAATGTTTAAGGTTAGATTAAGGTTTATGGCTTAGTCATTAAGGTTTTGTGTTTTTAAGGTTTAGGGTTAGCTTAGGGTTTAAGGTTTAGGGTTTTAGGGTATAGGGTATAGGGTTAGGGTTAGTGTTTATGGTTTAGGATTTAATAGGGTTTAGTGGTTTAGTGGTTTAGGGTTTAGTTTCAGACTTTTTAGTTTGGATTTAGATTTAGGGTTAAGGGTTATATGTGTAGGGTTTAGGGTTTAGGATTTAGTGTTTAGGGTTTAGGGTTTAGGATTTAGTGTTTAGGGTTTAAGGTTTTGGGTTTAGGATATTTTTTTTAAATTAAGTAAATGGGCAGGTTTAGGTTTATTTGATTTATTTTATATATTTATTTAGGTTTATTTTTTTATTTTTATTTAGTTTAGTTTATTTATTTATTTTTTATTTATTTTAGTTTAGGTTTTTAATTTTATTTTATTTTTAGGTTTAGGTTTAAGTTTATGTTTATTTTTTAGTTTAGTTTTATTTTATTTTATTTTTTAGGTTTAAGTTTTATTTTTTATTTTTAAGTTTAGGTTAAGGTTGTTATTTTATTCCTTTAGGTTTAGGTTTTAAGTTTTTATTTTAGGTTTATGTTTAGGTTTAATTTTTATTTTCAATTTAGGTTTATTTTTAGTTTATTTTATTTAGTTTAGGGTTTACATTTAATTTATTTTAGGTTTAGGTTTAGGTTTTATATATTTTAGTTTAGGTTTAGGTTTAGGTTTATTTTATTTATTTTAGGTTTAGGTTTTTTTTAGTTAGGGTTTAGAATTTATTTTCAGGGTTTCTAGTTTAGGGTTTAGGGTATAAGGTTTCAAGTTTAATGTTTTACGATTTAGGGTTTCAGGGTTTTAGCTTTAGGGTTTAGAGTTTTTAGGGTTTAGGGTTTAGGGTTAGCTTAAGGTTTAGAGTTAGATTAAGGTTTAGGGTTTGGCTTTACAATTTAGGGTTTTTAGGGGTTAGGGTTTAGGTTTATGGTTTAGGGTTAGTTTACAGATTAAGGTTTAAGGTTTTATGTTTTAGGGTTAGTTTAGTGTTCAAGGTTTATGGTTTAGGGTTGTAGGTGTAGGGCTTATGGTTTAGGGTTAGTTTTAAGGTTTAAGGTTTAGGGTTTAGGATTTATTGTTTTTTTAAAAAAATTACGTAAATTGGTAGGTTTAGGTTTATTGGGTTTATTTTATATATTTATTTAGGTTTATTTTTTCTTTTTAATTAGTTTATTTTATTTATTTTAGTTTAGGTTTTTTATTTTAGTTTATTTTTTAGGTTTAGGTTTAGGTTTATTTTTTAGTTTAGTTTTATTTTATTTATTTTTTTAGGTTTATGTTTTATTTTTTTATTTTTAGGTTTAGTTTAGGTTTTTATTTTATTTTTTAAGTTTATGTTTTACATTTTTATTTTAGGTTTATTTTTAGTCTTCATTTTTTAGTTTCAGTTTAGGTTTATTTTAGTTTATTTTATTTTAGTTAGTTTAGAGTTTAAGTTTAGTTTATTTTAGGTTTAGGTTTAGGTTTTATTTATTTTAGTTCAGTTTATTTTAGTTTAGGTTTAGGTTTATTTTTTAATTAAGGGTTTAGGTTTTATTTTTAGGTTTATTTTTTAGGTTTAGGTTTTTATTTATTTTTCATTTTATATTTAGGTTTTATTATATTTAGGTTTTCTATTTTTGGGTTTATTTTATTTTTTAGTTTACTTAAGGTTTTTATTTATTTTATTTTAGTTTAATTTATATTTTTTATTTTATTTTATCTTTAGGTTTAGGTTTAGGTTTAGGTTTAGGTTTTAGTTTAGGTTTTTATTTAATTTAAAATTTAAGTTTGGATTTCATTTATTTATTTCCTTTTTAGGTTTTATTTAGCTTTGGCTTAGGTTTTTAGGATTTTAGGGTTTAGGGTTAAAGGTTTAAGGTTTAAAGTTTATGGTTTGGGGTGTAAAATTCAGGGTTTAGGGTTGTGAGTTTTGGGTTTAGGGTTTAGGGTTTTAGGGTTTAAGGTTTATGGTTTAGGGTTGTAGGTTTAGGGTTTAGGGTTTAGGGTTTTTAGGGTTTAAGATTTAGGGTATAGGGTTTAGGGTTAGGTTTAGGTTTTAGGTTTTAATTTAGGGTTTAGGGTTTTTGATTTTTTTTAACAGAGAATAGATTCAGATTCAATATTTCTTTTCGATTTCATCAACAAAGCAACACACCAAGTTTTCTAAGTCATAAGAGATGACATAGATCGAAAATGAGCACACATAGAGCAAATAAGAAATCCTAGATAGCTAGAACTGTCTCTATTTTAAAGACACAGTTCCATAAGCAGTAGATCGGATCGATCGTTCTTCAGTTTCTCTAGTTCCCATCAGAACCACCTTGACATCTTGAGTAGCGGGATCCACCATCATATCCCAGATCTCTCCCTCCACCACCACCACGGTTGTAGCCTTCGTTGCTCCTCCCGCCTCAAAAACCACCACTGCTCTGACAACCACCTCGATATCCACTAGCACCTCCAGATCCCCCACCACCACTATGACAACTACTGCCTCCACCTTCATCTCCATCGCCAGATCTAGACTGAGCCTAGTTGATGGTGATCTTCCTGCCATCAAGGTTCTGCTCATTTTTAGGGTTTTGGTTTAGGTTTAGGTTTATTAAGTTTTAGGGTTTAGGTTCACCTTTTAATTTATTTAGTTACTTTACGTTTAAGTTTAGGGTTTGTGGTTTAGAGTTTAGGGTTTAGGGTTTAAGATTTTAGGGTTTGCTTTTAGGGTTTAGTGTTTAAAGTTTAGGATTTTTGAGGGTTTAGGGTGGTAGGTTTAAGGTTTTGGGTTTAGGGTTAGGATTTAGGTTTTATTATTATTCTTCTTGTTTTTAAAAGAAAAAATTAAATAAATTGATAGGTTTAGGTTTATTTAGTTTATTTTTTTTATTTATTTTAGTTTATTTTATTTTTTATTTTTTTAGGTTTATTTTTAATTTTTATTTAGTTAGTTAATTTATTTTTGGTTTGTTTATTTTAGTTTAGGTTTTTATTTTACTTTATTTTTTAGGTTTAGGTTACGGTTTATGTTTATTTTTTAGTTGAGTTTTATTTTTATTTTATTTTTTAGGTTTAGGTTTTATTTTTTATTTTTAGGTTTAGGTTTAAGTTTTTATTTTATTCTTTAGGTTTAGGTTTTAGGTTTATTTTTAGATTTTATTTTTTAGTTTAGGTTTAGTTTATTTTAGATTTAGGTTTATGTTTTATTTATTTTAGTTTAATTTATTTTAGTTTAGGTTTAGGGTTATTTTAGGTTTTCTTTATTTTTATTTATTTAGGTTTTGTGGGTTTAGGTTTAATTTTCATTTTATTTTATGTTTTATTTTAGGTTTATTTTTAGATTTAGGTTTTTATTTAGTTTTTATTTTATTTTATTTTAGATTTATTTATTTTTATTTTACATTTAGCTCTTTTTATTTAGGTTTTTTATTCTTAGGTTTATTTTATTTTATTTAGTTTAGTTTAGGTTTTTACTTATTTTATTTTATTTTATTTTGATTAATTTATTTTATTTTACTTTTTAGGTTTATATTTTATTTTATTTTTTATTTTATTTAGGTTTAGGTTTTTTTTATATATTTTATTTTTAGGTTTTATTTAGGTTAGGTTTGGGTTTTTAGCTTTTTAGGGTTTAATGTTTAAGGTTTAGTTTAGCTGTGGTTTTAGGTTTAGGTTTTAAGGTGGTTTAGTTTAGGGTTTAGTGGTAGTGGTCTCAGGTTTAGGCTTTAGGATTTAGGACTTTTAGGATTTAGGGTTTTTTTAGAAAAAAAGTAATTAAATCAGTAGGTTTAGGATTATTTTATTTATTTTACTTTTTATTTTAATTTATGTTTATTTTTTATTTTTATATAGTTGATATTATTTATTTTAGGATTATTTATTTTAGTTTAGGTTTTTTTATTTTAGTTTAGTTTTTAGGTTTAGGTTTAGGTTTTGGTTTAGGTTTTGGTTTATTTTTTAGTAGAGGTTTATTTTTATTTTATTTTTTTGGTTTAGGTATTATTTTTAATTTTTAGGTTTAGGTTTAGGCTTTTATTTTATGTTTTTAGGTTTAGGTTTTAGGTTTTATTTGGTATTTTTTTAGGTTTATTATTAGTTAGATTTATTTTAGTTTATTTTATTTTATTTAATAGGTTTAAGATTAGTTTAGTTTACTAGTAGTTAGGTTTTATTTATTTATTTAGTTTATCTTATTTTAGATATATTTTAGTTTAGGCTTATTTTAGGGATTAGGTTTATTTTTTTGATTTATTTTGGTATTTTAGTTTATTTTTAGGTTTAAGTTTTTTATTTATTTTATTTTATTTTATGTTTTATTTTATTTTTCATTTAATTTTAATATTTAGGTTTTATCTTTATTTAGTTTTATTTATTTTATCTATTAGGGGGTAGGTTCAGGTTTTAGTTTATCTAATTTAATATTATATTTGGTTTAAGTTTTATTTATTTTATTTTAGGTTTAGTTTTAGTTTAGTTAGGGTTTTATTTAGTGAGGGCCTAGGTTTTGGGGGTTTTGGGTGGGTGTGGCCTGGGTGTTTGGAGGGCTCAGTAGAGGGTTAAGGGATTTAAGGTCATAGTGGTGAGGGAGGGTTTAGGGTTCACCATCCGTGGTCACTCCTGAGGTTTAGGGTTTAGGGAGGAGTTTTAGGTGGGTTTAGGGTTAGTGTTAGGGTATAGGGTTTAGCATTAGGGTTTTTTTATTTTTATTTTTATTTTTGTTTTTAGGGTTGTTAAGGTTTAGGGTTTAGGGTTCAGGTTTTAGTTTTGGGTTTAGGGTTTTTAGTTTTTTTTGATTTCATCAACCAAGTAACACACCAAGTTCTCTAAGACACAAGCGATGACATAAATAAAAAATAAGCACGCATAGAGGAAATCAAGAATCCTAGATATAGGATTGTCTTTACTAAAGACACGCTCCATCATAGATCGGATCAATTCATTCTTCTGGTGCCCCATCAACCACCCGTGCCTCTCAGTAGTGGGATCCACCATCATATCCCCAATCTCTCCTACACCACCACCACTAACCTCCGCCGATCCTCCCCGCCTCCATAACCACCACGCTCACCACCACCTCCATATCCACCAAAGACCTCTAGATCCCCACCACCGCCGCAATTCGCCTTCTCGCCTCCACCCCTGATCTGGGACTGCCTGGGTTGACTGGTCTGCTCTCCCATGGTTTTGCCCATTCTTAAAGTTTAGGTTTATTTTATAATTTATTTATTTACTTTAGGTTTAGGTTTAGGGTTTGGGGTTTATGATTTGAAGTTTAGAGTTTAGGGTTTAGGATTAGGGTTTAGGGTTTAGGGTTTTGTGTTTAGGGTTTAAGGATTAGGTTTAGGATTTTTTAAGTTGTAGGATTAGGGTTTAGGGTTTAGGATTGTAGGTTTAGGTTGTAGGTTTAGGATTTAGGGTTTAAGGTTTAGGGATTAGGGTTTAGGATTTTGGGTTTAACGTTTTCTTTTTATTTATTAAACCAATAGGTTTAAGTTTATTTAGTATTTTTAGTTTATTTTTTGTTTATTTTAGTAGTTTATTTTTTCCACTTAGGTTTATTTTAATTTTTATTTAGTTTAGTTTATTTATTTAGGTTTGTTTATTTAAGTTATTTTTTTGTTTAGGTTTAGTTTAAGTTTATTTTTTAGTTGAGTTTTATTTTATTTTTTTAGGTTTACTTTTATTTAGGTTTAGTTTAGGTTTTATTTTATTTTAGGTATAGGTTTACATTTCATTTTAGGTTTATTTTCATGTTTTATATTTATTTTTGGTTTAGGTTTATTTTTTAGTTTATTTTATTTTATTTTAGTTTAGGTTTAAGTTTAGGTTTATTTATTTAGTATGTTTTATTTTAGTTTAGGTTTAGGTTTATTTTATTTTATTTTAAGTTTAGGTTTTTAGTTTAGCTTTTTTAGTTTTATTTAATTAGGTTTAATTTTAGGTTTAGGTTTTTTATTTAGTTTTTATTTTTTTATTAGGTTTATATATTCTTATTTTAAGTTTAGTTCTTATTTATTTAGGTTTTTATTCTTTTTATCTTTAGTTTGATGTTTATTTATTTTATCTTAGTTTTAGGAGTAGGTCAGGTTTATTACTTTTATCTTATTTAGGTCAGTTTTTAGGTTATTTATTAGCCCATGCTCAGGAGGGTTTATGGTGGTATAGGGCCCATGGTTTAGTGGCTCAGGGTCAGTCTAGGCCCAGGGCCCAGTGGAGGCTTGGGCCTTGGGGTCAGGATCAGTGTCAGGGCTGAGCCCAGAGTCAAGGTCAGACTCCTAAAGTCAGTTTTTATAGGGGTCAGTATTGGATCAGAGTGGTTAGGGTCAGGGTTTAGGCTATGATTTCCAGGATTTGGATTTAGGTTTAGGGTTTAGGAATAGGGTTACTAGTGGTTTGCTCAGGGTTACTTTAGGGTTTAGGGTTTTTTTAAATTAAGTAAAGCAGTTTAGGTTTATTTAGTTTAATTTATTTATTTTAGTTTATATTTTTATTTAGGTTTATTTTTTTATTTTAGTTTAATTTATTTATTTTAGTTTTATTTATTTTAGTTTAGGTTTTTTATTTTATTTTATTTTTTAGGTTTAGGTTTAGGTTTATGTTTATTTTTTAGTTTAGGATTATTTTTATTTTATTTTTTAAGTTTAGGTTTAACTTTTTCTTTTTAGGTTTAGATTTAGATTTTTATTTTATTTTTTTTAGGTTTAGGTTTTAGGTTTTCATTTTGGGTTTTATTTTTTAGTTTATGTTTAAACTTATATTTTGTTTATTTTATTTTATTTTATTTAGTTTAGGGTTTAGGTTTAGGTTTTATTTATTTCAGTTTAGTTTATTTTAGTTTAGGTTCACGCTTATTTTATTTTGTTTATTTTAGTTTTAGGTTTTTTACTTTAGGGTCAGTTTTATATTTTATTTATTTTTAGTTTTTTTGGTTTATTTTTTAAGTTTAGGTTTTTATTTAGTTTTTATTTTTAGTTATTTTAGGTTTATTTTATTTTTATTTTACATTTGGGTTTTATTTTATTTAGTTTTTTTATTTTTAAGTTTATTTAATTTTTTTAGTTTAGTTTATGCTTTTATTTATTTTATATTAGTTTAATTTTTAGTTTTTATTTTATTATATTTTTGGGTTTTGGTTTTAGTTTAGGTTTTTATTTTATTTTATTTTATTTATCTTATTCAGGTTTAAGTTGTTTTATTTAATTTATTTTTATGTTTTATTTAGTTTAGGTTTAGGTTTTTAGTGTTTAGGGTTTAATGTTTAGTGTTGGTTTTAGGGTTTAGGGTTTAGTGTTAGTTTTAGCATTTTTTTGTTTAAAACCCAAAGCGGGGAGAGTTTTAATGCCACAACGAAAGGAGTACAAAGCCCTTAAGAGGGGATAAATCACGAAACTACTACTCAAAGAGCTACAATCAGCATAGAGAGAAAAATCTCCTATCTAAATGAGCCAAAAGCAAAAAAAAAAAAAAAAGAACCAAAACAAAATAACTAAAAAACTAAAGCAAAAAAGCAACAACACAAGAGACAGGAGTAATAGCCAAAGCCCACAAAGGAAATAGCAGGAGAATGAGAGATGCAGAAACCACATTTAGTATACAGAACCTACAAAGAATAAGAAAGAAACCTACAAAAAAAAGCAAAAATAAGAGCTAAAAGAGAAAAAAGGAAGAAAGAAATGAAGAGGAAGGGAGGAGAAGAGAAGGGAAAGGGTCACAAAGAAAACCAAAATTTGAGCTGCCTAAACTTCAAAAGAAGGTTTACAATCACAAAAAAAGGCTACCAACCAATATAAGAGAAGAAAATCATCTTTGCGATCATTGCCAACAAACCTCACAAGTGCTTAGGTAGCCATCATAAGGGAAAAATATGAAACAAACCATCCAAACAACTAACCAAAGACCCCAATAGAGAGGATCAGCCAACAAAACACCAACCACCAGAAGAGAAGAAGAGTTGAAGAAAAGCACCCCAACCCCAACAAGAAGTTAGGACCATAACCAATTAAGAGATAGAAAAAACCACTAACCAAACCGCCACCAACAGCAGAACAGAAAGCAGCTAGCCAGAAGAAAGGAAGGAAGAGGGAAAGCCAACAGCACAACCATAAAAAAATACCAAAAAACCCAATAAGAGTAACCACAAAACCAGCAATGAAACATAGAGAACATAAAAGGGAGTAGCAAACAACCCAAGAAAAGAAGCCAACAAACCAAAAAGGAGTGAACAAAAATAGAGGGTTAGAAAAAGAAAAAACCCCCAAGGAAAAGTTGGCAATAACAACAGAACATAATATTACTAGCCGAAGCACCCCAACAAAGAAAGCAAGAGAAGTCACCAATAGAGAAGGAGAAAAAGAAATTGATTAAATCTAACATAAGGCAAACCAGCTTTATCTAAGTTAGAAAAGCCTCTTAATTGCTTAGGAATAATATCATTGATAAATAATATAAAATCATAGAGGTTGCTCACTAAGCCAGCTAAAAAAAATCAACACAAGCATTTCCTTCCCTCAAAATATGAGTCATTTTAAATGAAAGTTTCGAAATAATGGCTTAAATATTCATAATTAAATAGAAAACCTCAGCATTACCCTTGTGATTAGAATTGATCATAGCAAGAACCATCTCAACATCTGTTTCCAACCCAATAGTAAGAAATTTTTTGTCCAAACAAAGCTTAAGAGCATGATAAATAGCCATCAATTCATCCATAATAATAAAATGTAGAGAGAGGAGTGGGAAAAAGCCAAGATAATAGTTCGATGACTATTTTGAAAAATACCACCACAACCGGACTTGTTAAGTGCAATAGAGCCATTAGTATTAATTTTAATAAATTAATTAAAAGGCTTAATCCAGTAGATAATTTTATAATTAGGAGGTGACTCACAATAAGGAAACTTGATACCCAAAGGCAACAAACTTGAAACCTTTAAAATTAGTATCATAAAGAATAGAAACCTTATGTAAGGAAAAAAAAAAATCTTATCTTTAGTCTTCACAATAATCCTCTTATGATTCATAGGAATATTACGATGCTTAACATCATTTCTGTCAAGACAAATAAACCAAATCAAAGTAAAAGCCACCATAATTTTGATATGCCCTTTGATAGTTTTTAGAAAATAAGAGTTAAAAAGTTGCATTAAAGAAAACTTACCATTAAAATAACTTAAATTAAATAACTCCTCATACTAACCCCAAACTTTAGAGGCAATGGAACCATTAACATAAACATGACTAACATTCTCAATATGAAAGCTAAACATGCATTTAGAAAGAAGATAAAAGCCTTTATCCAAAAGTAAAGAATTAACAACAATAAAACCCTTTAAAATCCTCCAAACAAGAATTGAATAAGTGGTAGGAATAATATTATTCCAAATTTTAAGAAAGATGGGAGAAGAGGGTTTATTAACTCTAATATGGTGCCAAGTATCTTTAAGGGAAAAATTACCATGACTAGAAATGATGTAAAGAACTTGATCCAGAATAGTACCATATTGGTGATATTATGACAAATGGATTCAAGATTCAAATCCTTTAAGAGAGATTGATTCCAATGACCATTTAAAAAAAGATTAACTTTTAAAGAAGAAGTTGAATGAGTATTAAGCATAGAATCAATAGAAGAAACCCCCATCCAGTTATGTTGCCAAAAAAAGGAAGAACCACTATTGATACCCTAGAAAATAAGAGGTTTTGCAAGCCATTTAACATCACAAAGGCATTTCCAAGCAATAGAATCACCATGTTTATAGTTACAAATTAAGGGATGCTTACCTTTGCAATATTTGAAATTCATAAAATTAGTCCAAAGACTAACATTCTTCAAAAAGTTCCACCATAGTTTATAGAAAAAACATTGGTGGAATCCATCAAGGACTTGCAACCAATACCACCTTAAAAAGAAGTACCACACATGCTAGACCAAGAAGCCCAATGAAGCCTTTTGAATGCCTAACCCCAAAAAAACTTATTAAAACTTATTACAAATTCATTCAATCCAAATAATAACAAGAGAAGTAGAAATAATATTAAGCAGTAAAAATAAAGGAAGAGAGTAAAGAATACTTTTAATAATAATTAATCCACCATAAAAAGATAAAAATATGAAATTCAAGGGTAGAAAATTTTTTCTAAATATTTTGGATAACCTCACCAAAGAGATGAGATCTCTTAGGACAACAATATAAAGGAGAGCCTAAATATTTGATAGGAATGCATTGAAGAGAAAACCAGAATATCCTTTATTTTATTGATTCTATGAGTAGATATAGAAACGTAAGAGATAAACTAGTAGTTTAGGTTTAAAGTTTTTTTAAAGATTAGGTAAACCAAGAGAATATGTTTATTTAGTTTATCTAGTTTCTTTTATATTTTATTTAGGTTTTTTTATTTTCATTAGTTTAGTTTATTTTACCTTATTTATTTTAGTTTATTTTTCATTTTAGTTTATTTTTAATTAGGTTTAGGTTTAGTTTATTTTTTTTTTTACTTTAGTTTTATTTTATTTTATTTTAGTTAAGTTTTATTTTTATTTTAGTTTAGTTTAGGTTTTATTTTATTTTTTTAGGTTTAGGTTTTAGGTTTTATTTTAAGTTTATTTTAGGATTTTATTTTTTTAGTTTAGGTTTAGGTTTATTTTAATTTATTTTATTTTATTTAGTTTAGGTCCAGGTCCGTTTAGGTTTAGTTTATTTTAGGTTTATGATTCAATTTTATTTATTTTAGTTTAGTTTTTTTTTTATGTTTAGGTATTATATTTATTTTATGTTTTACTTTATGTTTATTTTTTTTATTTAGGTTTTATTTAGATTTATTTTATTTTATTTTAGGTTTTTTTTATTTATTTTATGTTTAGTTTTTTTAATTTAGTTTTTATTCCAGTTTATTTTATTTTAGTTTAGTTTAGGTTTTTTATTTATTTAATTTAATTTTATATTTTATTTTAGGTTTAGTTTAGGTTATTTAGATTTTTATTTATTTTAATTATTTAGGGGTTTTTATTTATTTTATTTTAGGTTTAGGTTTAGGTTTTAGTTTAGATTTTATTTATTTTATCTATTATTTAATCTAAATTAGTTTTATTCATTTTATTTTTAGGTTTTTAGAGTAGGTTTTAGTTTTTTGGTTGTGGTGGGTGGCTCAGTTTTGTGGAGGATTAGGGTAGGCTCAGAGTTTGGTGGGCTCATTAGGGTCATGTTTAGTGGCCTGGTAGTGGTTTAGTTTAGGGTATTTTAGGTTTAGGGTCAGATCAAATTAGTTTGGGTAGGTTAGGGCTTGGATTTAAGGCTAAGGTCAGCTTTGGGTCACGTTTAGTGGGGATTTGGGGTGGTCACTTTGGGAGGGTAAGGTTTAGGTAGGATTTGGGAGTTTTGTGGTTTTAAAAGAACCAAATAATCTTAGGTTTATTTAATTATTTATTTATTAGTTTATTTTATTTTATTTTTTATTTAGGTATTTTTTAATTTTATTTAGTTTAGTTTATTTATTTTAAGCTTATTTATTTTTAGTATATTTTTTGGTTCAGGTTTAGGTTTATGTTTATTTTTTACAGCAGTTTTATTTTTTTATTTTTTAGGTTAAGTATTACTTTTTATTTTTAAGTGTATGTTTAGGTTTTTTTTAGGTTTAGGTTTTAGGTTTATTTTTTGGTTTTATTTTTTAGTTTATCAGGCTCCAAAATAAAGCATAAGTGTATCCAAGTCTATATATGAAACAATTAGGCATCAGTTGGGAACCTTAGCTCTAAACCAACTTTCCTCTTAAAAAGCTAAGGGTTTAGTAGTTAAGGAAGCCCCTAAGTCATCCACAGGTGTGAAGACTCAGAGGTTCTTTCTAGGAGCATCATCCTCAAGTCAAGAAATTGATGTAGAATTTGAGGATGATTCATATAAATATTTAATAGAATTACCTTTTGATTAGTACTTGCCTTGTGTTCATTATTTAACATAGAAAGGGTTAATCCCATATACTTGGTCAAAGCGTAGGCCAGATTACTTCAAAATAATATGGAAGAACAAATGCATAAGCTCTCAATCAAGACTGGGACTAGGATTCAGTACAGTGTGTCCAGTCGACGATGATGATTACTTCTAAGTCACCACCAATCATTTAGATTCTGATAGGTTCTTTTCAAATTACATTAACACATATGAGGAGCTATGCTTAGAAACTTTAGATGATCCAAATGATTTTTAAGTTAAAGATGCGCCGCCAGAGTTCAAGGAAGAGATCAAGTCAACCGTCGATGAGCTCAGCAAAATCAACTTAGGAACTGAGAAGATCCATGCCCGGCATACATCAATTCTTTATTGAATGAAATTAAAACCAATGACTCAGTTAGGCTATTGATTTAATTTAAGGACTACTTTGCATGGAGTTATGAAGAGATGCCTGGATTGGATCCTAACATAGTGGTCCATAAACTAGCAATAGAACCTACAGCTAACCGTATCAAGTAAGCTCCTAGACACATGCGATTAGACATAGAACAATAGGTCATTTATGAAGTCAAGAAGCTGATCGATGTTGGCTTCATCCAGAAAGAAAAATACTCTACCTGGTTAGCCAATGTCATCCTAGTTAAAAAAAAGAATGGCCAAATTCACATATGCATCAATTTTAGGGATTTAAATAAGGCATGTCCAAAAGATGAATTTCCACTACCAATCCCGGAGCTGATGGTGGACATTACCTCATCTCATTTAATCTTCTCTTTCATGGATGGCTCATCTAGATATAACCAAATAAAGATGGCCCATGAAGATGAAAGAAACACTACTTTTAGAACCCCCGATCAAAATCTACTACTATAAGGTCATGCCTTTTAGCCTTAAAAATGACGGTGCTATAGACCAGCGGGCTATTACTCAAATATTCAATGAACTCATTCACCATCAAGTCGAGTGCTATGTCGATGATCTTATGGTCAAAAGTAGACAAAAAGAAAGACCATCTCTTTGACTTGAGAGTAGTTTTCAAATAGTTAAGATAATTTAAACTCAAAATGAACCCCTTGAAGTATGCATTCAGAGTAGCATTAGGGAAATTCCTTGGGTTTGTTGTCTGACACTAGAGAATCAAAATCTATCCAAAGAAGATCAAAGCGATATTATAAATTCCATGGCCTAAAAGTTTAACTCAACTCAGATCATTCCAAGGGCGGTTAGAGTATTTAAGACGCTTTATATGCAATCTATCGGGAAGATGTTAGCCATTCTCAACACTTGTCAAAAAGGATGCCAAGTTTAACTGGGATGACAAGTGTGAGCTTGCCTTCGAAGACATCGAGCATTACCTTATGACATCATCAATTCTGGCAACCCTATCCTGTGCAAGTTGCTCATACTTTATACTACTACATTAGACGAATCTCTTGGTGCTTTATTGGCTCAAGCCAATAATGAAGGGAAGGAAAATGCACTCTACTACCATAACCATCATCTAATTCCTACTAATGCTAATTATCCACCCATTGAAAAGCATTGCCTAGCTTTAACCTTTGCATCCCAAAATCTACAGTACTACATGCTTCCTCATAAGGTGAACTTAATCTCTAGGATCAATCCACTATAGTATCTCATGAGATGGCTGATGCTATCTGAATGGTTGGCACGATAATCCATGATCCTCTCATAGTTTGACATTGCCATCGTACCCCTTTATGTGGTGAAAGGATAAGCGCTAGCGGATTTTCTTAGCAGAACACCCACTACCTGCTGACTCTCTGCTTAGTGATGATCTCCCTGATGAACAAATCATGAACTTATGGGATACTAACATCCACCATTGGGAGATGTACTTTGTTGGTGTGGCCTCCTCTGAAAGAGGAGAAGAACTAGATTCTACTATTTTAGGAAGGGTAGGGGTAGGAATAGTTCACATAACTCTGGACCGTGATGTGATGAGATTCTCATATCATATGTCCAATCCTTACACCAACAATGAAGATGAATATGAGTCTCTGCTTGCCAGTCTAGACTTAGCCATTACTCTAAGCATCAAGAACATTAATATCTTTGGGGATTCTTAACTAGTTATCAACCAAATGGTTGTGTCCTATAAGGTTATAAAGCCCAAGCTCCATCACTATCACAAGTACACCATGGAGTTTTTGGCCCAAATCCCATAGGTTACCATTTATAAGATTCCTTGAGGAGAGAATGTCATAGAATATGCTTTAGCCAAGCTTGCCAAAGAGTTAGCATGTCTGGAGGATGAGACCATATCAATAAAGGTCCAAAATAGATAAGTCTTATCCCTTATTGATATTGAACTCATCAAAAAGTACTCTCTTGAAGGGGAGGTTGCCATTGCCAAGAAGGACGAGGAGTTATATTAGAGGCAACCATTCATGGATTACCTAAATAAAGGAAAACTACCTCAAGAGAAGTCCCAAGCCTAGCAGATGAAGCAAAGAGCACTTTCCTATGCTTTTGTGGATGGTGTCTTGTACTAGCAGTCTTTTGATCATACATTGTTACATTGTTTAGACAAGAGTGAAGCTCATAGGATTGTAACTAAGGTACACTCAATATTATATGGAGCCAACAAACCCGGTCCAAAGATGAAAACCAAGATCAAGAGACTAGGATACTACTAGTCATCGATGATTAAAGATTGCATGGATATGGCTAGGCAATGCCACTAATGTCAAATCACGGTGTGGACCTACACCAACCACCGAACATTCTAAATCCTACATTAGCCTCATGGCATTCAAGTGTTGAGGTACCGACATAATGGGTTCGATTGATCCTCCTTTTTCTAATGGTCATCAGTTCATCTTAGCTGCTACTGAATACTTTTTCAAATGGGCGAAGGTGATTTTGCTCAGATAGGTCATAGCTAAGCATGTGCTCCAGTTTTTTAAGAACCATATCGTATATAGGTTTGGAGTTCCTCGAAGAGTTATATCTGATAATGGTGTTGCATTCAAGAGCACTGAGATCAACAACTTTTCCTAGAGACACAACATAGATTAGAGATATTTTACCATTGACTACCCGAGGACAAACAGCTTAGAAGAAGCCTTCAACAAAACTCTCATCCAAATACTAAAGACACTGACACAACAAGCAAGGCATGAGTAGTTAGTTGAAGCCTTGTGTGCCTACTGCATCACATATAGAACTCCAACTCAGTCTACTCCTTTCTCCTTAGTGTATGGGTCCCAAGCCATTCTACCATTAGAAGTCCAACTCCCATCACTAAGGATAGTTGTGGGTAGCAAAATCATAATAGAGTAGAAAGTCAAATAGAGGTTAGAAGAACTCAAAGGATTGGAGGAGAGACGCTTGTGGGCATGCCAAAACCTCGAGTTGTACAAAGCTAAAATGATTCAAGCTCAGAACAAGTTGGTCCACCCTAGAACTTTTCAAGTAGGAGAGCTTATTTTAGTTCTAAGGAGATCAATTATTGCCCATCGTAAGATGGGAGGCAAGTTTGAACCCACTTGGGAAGGTCCTTTGGCAGAGAGAAGGTCTACCAAGGAGGATCTTATTAGCTTATTAATCATAAGAGAGAGCATCTAATGTTTTGAATCAATGCGCACTACTTAAAGAAATATTATAAATCATGTTAAAAAATAATTATCATTAATGAAAATTCCAATTTGAATTCAATCTCTTCTATGTTGAAAGTATTCTTATTTATGAATCTACCATGATGTGTTTAGGGTAGGTGTAAGGAACCCGAGCAACATCCTATCCTTCATTGATACAACATAAACACAAACTACACACAAATATATAAAATAAACACATATCTATTATCTTAGGCTACTCTGAGTTGAGATAATGCCCCCAGCGGTACTCACTCAATAGCTATTCTAGGTCGGGCTGACGTGCTACCCTCCTAGTGTGTCACCCCAGTGGTGTTCTTACTTTGGAGGATGTAAGTCTGCTATGCTTTCCTTCCTTACTTGTCTAATGCACACTGACGAGTTCCTTGTTAGTTTGGTAGGACTTACTGTGTGGCTGGCAAGCTACCTCATGTTGGTTTCATTTAAGAGTATGTGAGTTTGATACGCATTCTTCTTAGATTAGCCTTTGTCTAATGATTGGGTCAAGTATATTTGAGGTTTAGGATAAGTCCCCTAGTTTCCCCTTCCCTCCTAACTGCTTGAAGTCTGGGTCTAGTCCTTCCTCGAGCTCCTGCTTAGTAGTCATTGTAGGTCAGATAGCATTTGTGCTGCCGATGATAGACTATCTTAATGATTAGTAACACTTTGGAAAGTTGTAAGCCTACACACTTTCTTTCTAGATCGCACACCAACCGCACCTTAGGTTGGTTGGTTCTCACTATGCTGATGGATACACCACTCATGCTGACAGATACACCTTAGGTTGGTTGGTTCTCGCACTTTAGGATACACCACTCATGGCAGATGTAAGTCTACTTCACTTTCTCCTTGAGTTGGCCACTGTACAACTACATGCTTTCTTTTACATGGCTCAAGATAATGCCCCTAGCAGCATCTCCCCTATGGGCACTATATTTGGATCACATCCTTTGCGAACACATTTATACATTACCTGAGTTACTATCAGATTGGACAGTTTTCCATTCTGTAGATGTGCAAAGTCTCCGTTGGTCTAGTAAATCTGAGATAGGTTAAGGCCAACATAGCCCCTTCTCAGTGTGGTCCCTCGCATACCAATAAGGTCCATGCAAACATATAAACAAAAAATATATATTCACTTGTGGATTGGGAGGACACCCTTAGTGATTTGTTTTCCCAAGCAAGCATCCTATCTTTAGGCTAGTTTCAGCAAAACTCCCTATAGGAATCATCTGACTACTCTTGAGTTGATATAAGTTCGCAACGGCATTCACTCAGTAGTGGCCCCTATGCTGGGTTCTATTTGTTGTGCTACCAACAAGTCACCCTAGCGGTTGTTCCCTACTTGATGTATGTTTGCTACTCCTTCCTAGCACAGTTATTGCACACCGAAAGGCAACCACCTAGGTTGGCTAGCTCTCCCCCACGACCAATAGACTATTCCTTTGGATTTATAAATTTGAGATTGGACAAGTCTGATATAGCCCCTTCTTAGTGGGTCCATCGCACACCAACATGGTCAATAAATAAAATAGATCAAATTTGATCGAGCTCGCATCCCCAATGGATATTCCCTCAATTCAAAATTAAACTAAACCAGACAAACCATATCAAATCACATGAAATTAAAATAAAAATATTCTTGACTACTTTTGAGTTGACATAAATCCCTAGTGGCATTGACTTAGTATTCACCCTAGGTCAAATTCTATTTATTGTGCATCCAATAGGTCACCCCAGCAGTTGTTCCTCACTTTGGAAGATGTAAGTCTACTATGCCTTCTTCCTAGCACAACCGTTGTAAATAGAAAGGCAACCTTTTAGGTTGGCTAGCTCTACCCCGCAGACGGTAGACTATCACTTTGGATTTGTAAACCTGAGGTAGGTCAAGGATGATATAGCCCCTTCTCAGTGGGTCCATTGCACACCAACAAGGTCTTTACATTAACTCAGATTAAATTAAACCTAACTTTATTTTCCCTAGTGGAGTTAAATCATACCCTTCTCCCAATGGAGTCCCAAATCATATATAAACATGTCAAGCAAACAAATCAAATTTAAAACCAATCTCCTTAGTGGAGCCAAATTAAACCAACTTCCCCAATATAGTCTAAATCAAAGAAATCCAACCATACTCTTATCCCCATTGGATACATCCCCACACAAACCTATGAAATCAAACTCAAATCTCAATCCCCAGTGGATAGCTTTAACTTTCTTTCTTAGTGGAGGTTCATATACCCATTCCCCAGCGGACTCGAGCCCATATCTCTAGCATATCTGCCTCCACATAAATTAAAATAGAACAAATTAAAGTCGATTCAATCATAATCCTCAATGGATTATAGATTCTTATCCCTAAGGGATCTTCTTTCTAGAAATCATATAATCAAATTGAATTCAAATAATATCCCCATCATATTTTCTTCTTCTATTCCCTTGACATAGACCCCTCACATGTCATTTCTAATGCATGTGTGATCCTCTAGCGGGTCTCCCTCCATGTCCTTGGCATGGAATTCTCATCAAATATTATTTCTTATCTTATTCACACCTTTAATACTTTAACCAAAAGCCTAACAATGTATTGGATCAAATTACATCTTAACATTGTAATCAATATTTTATGATTTGTGATGGTGCAAGCTCAAACTAACTACACAATATCATGCAAAACATATTATAGTGTGAATTAACAACATATATTATATTATAATATATGATGTTATATTAAAATTTACTATAATATAATATATCATCTAACATTACACCTCATTAGAATCACTTAAAAGGAACAAATAACAAAATTTTCTAAAAATATGAATAATGTTCATTTTTTATGTAAAATTGTTATTTTTCTATTAGAAATGGTACAAAATAATATAATTTTGGTGTTGCTTCTTTGTGTTTGACATGAATTTGACCAAATTCTTCCATCTCAACCTTCAAATTAACATTTTGGTGTGTTTTGACCCAATGTATTATAACAAAAGTAAAACATACTAAAATGTACAATAACATTTAGTAACAGACCACCACAGTCATATATATATATATATATATATATATATATATATATATATATATATATATATATATATATATATGAAACTATATTATTATGTACATTATATTTTAATATGGTTTCATATAATATATTATCTTACATTACACCTTAAAATGAATCCCTTTAAGCAAAAAATTTATAAAATTTGGTTTAAAAATGAACATTTATTTTGGATTCAAAATTCCATTCTTTTGATTAAATGACACACCATACACCCCCAATGATGTTCCCAAAGCTTACTTTATATTGCCAAATCCCATAATCTCATTATAAATCAGTATATTTATGAATTATACTTATACAAACTCTACTACATCATACTATAACAAACTAAAATATGCTAAATAATAAGTAGTAATATACAATAGTATGCTATAATGCATGATACTACACTATGTTATGGCATCCTATATTATAATACACTATAACATATTATATTATATTATATTGCATATCACATCACAAGGGATTGCTTAAGATAAAAAATCATAAAATTAGTCTAAATAATAAAAATTATATATTTAAGTCATATCACTTACATATTTTAAATTGAAACAATATATTATGATGCCATGATCTACCTATTATGAATTTGGCCAAATTCCACCATTTTAAAGTCTAAATCAACTTTTTCATAAATAATGCCAGTGTAGGCTCGATTGCATGATTGTACAATATTGAAAGAATTTAAAATGCGCAGAATAATATATTATGATATATGATACTACACTTTGCTACAACTTATAATATTTATTTTGAACATAAAATCTTACTTTCTACACTACAAGTGGCATAGTGCACCTTTAGTACTACAACCTAATTCCCACTTCAAATTTAACAAATTTCATCATCTGATTTATTAAATAAATATTTTTATGATTTATATTAATATAGACTATAGGGAAAAATGCCATAATACATTAAAACATTTCAAAACATCTTATAACATCCAAAAACACATCACTACATGCTGAAATATAAGATGCTACGTTATACTATAATATATGGTATTATAATATGATTTAGGTTTATGGTTTAGGGTATTCAAATCTCTAATAGTCAAGGGAAAGTCTCTTGAAGACATTTTCTTTAGCTACCATAATTATGTTAGAATTAGGTCATTATTTAGATGTACTCCTAATGACATCTTTATTCAAGGTTTAGGGTAAGTTAAGGTTAGTTTTGGGTTTAGGGTTTAGGGTTTAGGGTTAGGGTTGTAGGTTTTAGGGTTTAGGGTTTATGGGTTTAGGGTTTAGGGTTTAGGGTTCAGGGTTTTAGGGTTTAGGGTTTAGGGTATAGGGTTTAGTGTTTACGATTTAGTGTTTAGGGTTTAGGGTTTTTAAGGTTTAGGGTTTAGGGTTTAAGGTTTAAGGTTTAGGGTTTAGGTTTTAGGTTTAGGGTTTAGGATTTGAGGTTTTTTTTTAATATATAACAAATTCATATTCAACATTTCTTCTTTTTGATTTCGTCAACCAAGTAGCACACCCATGTTTTCTAAGACAGAAGCGATGACATAGATAAAAAATGAGCACCCATAAGGAAAATCAAAAGCCCTAGATAAGTAGAACTGTCTCTATTATAAAGACACAATTCCATAAGCAGCAGAACAGATCAGTTGTTCTTCAGTTTCTCTAGTTCAAATCAGAACCACCCCTGCCTCCCGAGTAGCAGGATCTGCCATCATATCCAAGATCTCTTTCTTTGCCACCATCACAGTTATAGCCTCCATCACTCCTCTCACCTCCATAATCACCACTACTCTGAACATCACCTCCATATCCACCAGCACCTCTAGATCCCCACCACCATCAAGGAGCACGCCACCTCCACCTTCACCTCAACCTGCACAGACTACTAGTTGATGGTGATATTCCTACCATCAAGGTTTTGCCCATTCTTAGGGATTAGGGTTAGTTTAGGGTTTAGGGTTTAGGGTTTAACATTTAGGGTTTGGGGTTTAATGTTTAAGGTTGTAGGTTTTAGGGTTTAGGGTTTAGGGCTTAGGGTTTAGGGTTTAGAGTTTATGGTTTTAGGGTTTAGCATTTAGGATTTAAGGTTTAAGGTTTTAGGGTTTAGGGTTTAGGGTTTAAAGTTTAGGGTTTAGAGTTTAGGGTTTTAAGGTTTGGGGTTTAGGGTTTAGGTTTGTAGGTTTAGGGTTATATGTTTAGGGTTTAGGGTTTAGGGTTAGTTTTATTATTTAGAGTTTAGGATTTAGGGTTTAGGGTTTATTTTGTAGGTTTAAGTTTTTTATTTTAGGGTTTAGGTTATTTTATTTTAGGCTTATTTTATTTTTGTTTTTATTTTATTGGTTTTTATTTTTTAGTTTCATTTTGGTTTTTATTTATTTATTTGAGTTTATTTTATTTCTATTTATTTAAGATAAGTTTAGTTAGTTTAGGTTTTATTTACATTTTATAGTAGGTTATTTATTTTATTTTTAGGTTTCTTAGCCCAGGTTTAGGTTTTAGGTGAACTAGTTATAAGTAGGTGTGGTGAGGGGGGGTTTGGGTCAGGGTGGTTTCTCCAGCTTTAGGTCAGGGTGATGGCCAGGTTGGATCAGGAGTTTAGGGCCCAGTTTAGGGCCCAGTTTAGCCCAGGATTTTTTTAGGTTTTAGATTTAATTTTAGTGGCCCATGATAAAAAGCCCAGGTCAGGCCAGAGTTAGGAGTTGGGAATAGCGTCAGTGGTAGGAGTGGATTTGGGAGCCCAGGGCCCAGGATTTGGTTTTTTTAGTGGTAGATGGTTGGGTAGGTTTAGAGGCACAGGAGAGAGTTTTTTAGGGTTTAGGGTTTAGGGTTTGAGTTTAAGTTTAGGGTTTAGGTTTATTTAATGTTTAGTGTTTTAGGGTTTAAGTTTGGTTTTAGTTTAAGTTTTAGAGGGTTTAGTTTAGTTTAGGTTAGTTTTAGTGTTAAGGATTTAGGATTTAGAGTTTAGGGTCTTTTTTTAAAAAATTAAGTAAATGGGTAGGTTTAGGTTTATTTTGTTTATTTTTAATTTGTTTGTGTTTATTTCATTATGTATTTTTACTTAGGTTTATTTTTATTTTTATTTAGTTTAGTTTATTTATTTTAGTTTACTTTTTATGTTTAGGTTTATTTTTTAGTTAAGTTTTATTTATTTTTTGTAGGTTTACTTTTTAGGCTTTAGGGTTTAGGTTATAGGTTTAGGGTTTAGAGTTTAGGGTTCACGGTTTAGGGTTTAAGATTTTTGTTTAAATAGAGAACAAATTCATATTCAACATTTCTTCTTTTCGTTTTCATCAACCAAGTAGCACCCCAAGTTTTCTAAGACAGAAGCGACGACATAGATCAAAAATGAGCACCCATTAAGCAAATCAAAAACCCTAGATAAGTAGAATCATGACAACTTTAAAGAAATCGTTCCATAAGTAGCAGATCAGATAGGTCATTCTTTAGTTTCTCCAAGTCCCATTAGAATGACCACCGCTTCTCATGTAGCGGGCTCCGCCATCATATCCCGAACTCTCCCTCCGCCACCACCATGGATGTAACCTCCATCTTTCCTCCTGCCTCCATAACTACCACTGCTCTGACCACCACCTCCATATCCACCAACACCTCCAGATTCCCCACCATCACTTTGATAACCACCACCTCCGACTTTGCCTCCATTGCGAGATCTAGACTGTGCCTTGTTAAAGGTGATGTTCTAGCTGTCAAGGTTCTTACCATTCTTAGGGTTTAGGGTTAGTTAAGCATTTAGGGTTTGGGGTTGTAGGTTTATTTAGTTTATTTTTTATTTACTTGAGTTTATTTTATTTTATTTATTTAGGTTTATTTTTTTATTTTTATTTAGTTTAGTTTATTTATTTTGGGTTTATTTATTATAGTTTAAGTTTTTTATTTTAGTTTATTTTTTAGGTTTAGGTTTATTTTTTAGTTGAGTTTTTTATTTTTTTATTTTTGAGGTTTAAGTTTTATTTTATTTTTTAAGGTTTAGGTTTTAGGTTTATTTTGAGGTTTTATTTTTTTATTTAAGGTTTAAGTTTATTTTTAGTTTATTTTATTTTATTTAGTTTAGGTTTAGGTTTAGGTTTTATTTATTTTAGTTCAGTTTATTTTAGTTTAGGTTTAGATTTATTTCATTTTATTTATTTTATTTTTATTTTAGGTTAAGTTTTTTTTATTAAGGGTTTAGGTTTTATTTTTTATTTATTTTTAGGTTTAGGTTTTTATTTAGTTTTTATTTTATTCTATTTTAGGTTTATTTTATTTTTATTTTACATTTAGTTTTTATTTTATTCTTAGGTTTATTTTATTTTTTAGTCTAGTTTAGGTTTTTATTTATTTTCTTTTAGATTATTTTAATTTTTTATTTTATTTTAATTTTATGTTTAGGTTTATGTTTTAGTTTAGGTTTTTATTTTATTTTATTTTCTTTATTTTATTTAGGTTTAGGTTTTTTGATTTATTTTATTATTAGATTATTTTAGTTTAGGTCAGGTTAGGTTTTGTGGTTTATGGTAGTTAGGGCTCAGGGCTCAGTGGTCTTTAGGCTTTAGGATTTAGAGTTTTGAGGGTTATCAGTGGTTAGCTTCAGGGTCTGGGCCATTTAGGTGGTTTTAGGGTTTAGGGTTTATGGTCATGGCTCAGTGGCTCAGTTT
This sequence comes from Cymbidium sinense, assembly GCA_021442155.1. Taxonomy (NCBI): domain Eukaryota; kingdom Viridiplantae; phylum Streptophyta; class Magnoliopsida; order Asparagales; family Orchidaceae; genus Cymbidium; species Cymbidium sinense. The sequence continues at coordinate 4,431,619 of CM038217.1, forward strand.
AGGTTTAGGTGTGGAGCATTTAGTGGCTCAGTGTGGTCAGCCTGGGGCTCAGTTAGTTGGGTGGGGTAGAGGTCAGGTGGTAGAGGTCAGTTAGGGTCAGTAGGGTTTAGGGTGTTGGATTATTTATTTTAAATTTAGAAACCAAGGTTTAGGTTTATTTAGTTTATTTTTTATTTATTTTTGTTTATTTTATTTTTGTATTTTTATTTTGGTTTATTTTTTATTTATTTAGTTTATATTATTTATTTTAGGTTTATTTCTTTTAGTTTAGGCTTTTTATTTTAGTTTTTTTTATGTTTATGTTTAGGTTTATGCTTATTTTTTAGTTTAGTTTTTTTTATTTTATTTCTTAGATTTTGGTTTTATTTTAATTTGGTTTAGTTTAGGTTTTATTTTATTTTTTAGGGTTTAGTTTTAGGTTTTATTTTAGTTTATTTTATGTTTTGTTTTTAGTTTAGGTTTTGTTTATTTTAGTTTACTTTATTTTATTTACATTAGGGTTTATTTAGTTTGCTTTAGGTTTTAATTATTTTTGTTTCATTTATTTTAGTTTAGATTTAAGTTTATTTTGTTTATTTTAGGTTTAGGTTTTATTTTTTTATCTATTTTTTTTTAGTTTTATTTCTTTTATTTAATTTTATTATATTAATTTATTTTAATTTTATTTTATTTAAGTTTTTTTTATTTTTTGGTTTATTTTATTTTTTTTAGTTTAGTTTAGAATTTTATTTATTTTATTTTAGTTTAGCTTTTTATTTTTTATTTTAATTTATTTTATTTAGGTTTAGGTTTATTTATTTATTTTATTTTTAGGTTTTATTTAGTTTAGGTTTAGGTTTTTAAGTTTTTAGGGCTTAAAGTTTAAGGTTTAGGGTTTAGGGTTTAGGGCTTAGGGTTTAGGGTTTAGGGTTTATAGTTTAGGGTTATAGGTTTTATTTAGGATTTAGGGTTTAGGGTTTAAGATTTATGTGTATAGGGTTTAGAGTTTAGGGTTGTAGGTTCAGGGTTTAGAGTTTAGGGTTTAAGGTTAAGTTTTATTTATTTATTTTAGGTTTATTTATTTTAGTTTATGTTTTTTATTTTAGTTTATTTTTTAGGTTTAGGTTTAGGTTTTGGTTTATTTTTTATTTTTTTATTTTAAGTTTAGGTTTTATTTTTTATTTTTAAGTTTAGGTTTTTATTTTATTTTCTTAGGTTTTAAGTTCTATTTTTTAGTTTAGGTTTAGGTTTATTTTTAGTTTATTTTATTTTATTTAGTTTAGGCTTAGGTTTAGGTTTAGTTTATTTTACTTTAGTTTATTTTGTTTTGTCTATTTTGTTTTTATTTTAGGTTTAGTTTTTTTTTTAGTTTATGGTTTAGGTTTTATTTTTAGGTATATTTTTTAGGTTGAGGTTTTTATTTAGTCTTTATTTTAGGTTTATTATAATTTTATTTTATTTTTATTTTCGTTTAGCATTTATTTTGTTATTATTTTTATTTTTATTTTTATTTTATTTATTAATTTAGTTTAGTTTTATTTTTATTTTATGTTTTAGGTGTAGGTTTTAATTTTTATTTTTAGGTTTAGTTTTAGGTTTTTATTTTATTTTTTTAGGTTTAGGTTTTAGTTTTTATTTTAGGTTTATTTTTAGGTATTATTTTTAGTTTTAATTTATTTTATTTTAGTTTAGGGTTTAGGTTTAGTTTATTTTAGGTTTAGGTTTTTTGTATTTATTTTAGTTTAGTTTAGTTTTGGTTTAGTTTAGGTTTATTTTATTTTGTTTATTTTAGGTTTAGGTTTTATTTTTAGGTTTATCTTTTAAGTTTTTAAATTAGTTTTATTTTATTTTATTTTTCATTTATTTTATTTTATTTTATTATAGTTTTTATTTTATTTAGGTTTTTTATTTTAAATTTATTTTATTTTTAGTTTAGTTAAAGTTTTATTTATTTATTTTATTTTCTTTTTTTTTAGTTTTAGGTTTAGGTTTGGATTTAGAGGTTTAGGTTTAGGTTTTGATTTTATTTCACTATGTTATTATTTAGCTTAAGTTTATTTATTTCATTTTTTTTCTTTATCATACCTCAGTATCCGTATTAGTTTAGGGTTTAGGGTTTAGGTTTGAGTGTTTGAGGTTTAGGATTTAGGGTTTAGGGTTTTATGATTTATGGTTTAGGGTTTAGGGTTGTAGGATTACGGTTTAGAGTTTAGGGTTTAGGGTTAGGGTTTATTTTATTTTAGGTTTATTTATTTTAGTTTAGGTTTTTTATTTTAGTTTATTTTTTAAGTTTAGGTTTAGGTTTAATTTTACTTTTTTGTTGAGTTTTATTTTTCTTTTATTTTTTAGGTTTTGGTTTTATTTTTATTTTTAGGCTTAGGTTTAGGTTTTTATTTTATTTTTTTAGGTTTAGGTTTTAGTTTTATTTTAGGTATATTTTAGGTTTTATTTTTAGTTTAGGTTTAGTATATTTTTAGTTTATTTTATTTTATTTAGTTTAGGTTTAGTTTATTTTAGGTTGAGGTTTTATTTAATTTAGTTTATTTTATTTTAGATTAGGTTTATTTTATTTTAAGTTTATTTTATTTTATTTTATGAGTTTTAGTTTAGGGTTTAGGTATTATTTTATTTATTTTAGTTTTATTTTAGGTTTATTTTTAGGTTTAGGTTTTATTTAGTTTTTGTATTATTTTATTTTAGGTTTATTTTAATATTATTTTAGATTTAGTTTTTATTTTATTTAGGCATTATATTCTTAGGTTTATTTTATTTTTTAAGCTTAGTTTAGATTATTATTTATTTTATTTTAGTTTATTTTTATTTTTAATTTTATTTTATTTTTAGGTTTAGGTTAGGTTTAGGTTTTAGTTTAGATTTTTATTTATTTATTTATTTTTTATTTTGGTTTAGGTTTAGCTACAACATATATTATTTATTTTGAACATAAAATCTAGCTTTTTAGACTACGAGTGGCATAGCACACCTTTGGAACTACAACCTAATTCCCACTTCAAATTGAACAAATTTCATCATCTGATTTATTAAATCAATATTTTTATGATTTATATTAATATAGACTATAGAGTACAATAGCATAATATACTAAAACATTTCAAAACATCTTATAACATCTAAAAACACATGACTACATGCTCAAATATATGATGCTAGATTATACTGTAATATATGGTATTATAATACGATTTAGGGTTAGGGTTTAGGGTATTCAAATCTCTAATAATCAAGGGAAAGTCTCTTGAAGATATTTTCTTTAGCTACCATAACTATGTTAGGGTTAGGTCAATCTTTAGATCTACTCCTAATGGCATCTTTATTCAAGGTTTAGGGTTTAGGGTTTAGTTTAGGGTTTAGGGTTTAAGGATTGTTTAGGGTTTAGGGTTCAATATTAGTTTAGGGTTTAGGGTTATAGGTTATAGGGTTTTGGGTTTATGGTTTTATGGTTTAGGGTTTAAGGTTTAGGGTTTAGGGTTTAGGGTTTAGGGTCTATTGTTTAAGGTTTAGGGTTTTTAGGGTTTATGGTTTAGGGTTTATAGTTTACATTTTTTGTTTAGGGTTTAAGTTATAGTTTGTGGGTTTAGGTATTTAAGGTTTTTTTAACGAGAACAAATTCGATTCAACATTTCTTCTTTCAATTTCATCAACCAAGTAGCACCCCAAGTTTTCTAAGGCACAAGTGACGACATAGATAAAAAATGAGCACCCATAGAGCAAATCATAACCCTAAGATAAGTAGAACCGCCATCAGAAAGACAGTTCCATAAGCAAATAGATCGATTGATATTCTTCAGTTCTCCATCAACTAACCACCTCTCGAGTAGAGATCCACCATCATATCCCCTCGATCTCTCCTCCTCACCACCATGGTTGTAATTTCGCCACTCACCTCCTCCATAACCACCACTGCTCCAACCACCACCTTTATATTCACCAGCACCTCCAGATCCCCCACCACCACTGTGATAATGATCGCCTTCACCTTAACCTCCACTAGAAGAACTAGACTGAGCATAGTTGATGGTGATGTTCCTGCCATCAAGGTTTTTCCCATTCTTAGGGTTTAGGGTTAGTGTTGTGGTTTGGGGTTTAGGTGTTGGTTTAGGGTTTAGGGTTTAGGGTTTAGGGTTTTAGGGTTTAGGGTTTAGGGTTTAGGGTTTAGAGTTTAGGGTTTTAGGGTTTAGAGGTTAGGGTTGTAGGTTTAGGGTTGGTTTTAGGGGTTAGGGTTTAGGATTTAAGGTTTAGGATTTAGGATTTAGGTTTTTTCTAAAAATTAAGTAAACTAGTAGGTTTAGGTTTATTTAGTTTATTTTTTATTTATTTGAATTTATTTTTTTATTTTTATTTTGGTTATTTTTTTATTTTTTTATTTATTATAAGTTTTTTTTTATTTTAGTTTAGGTTTTTTTATTTTTATTTATTTTTTAGGTTTGGGTTTATTTTTTAGTTGATTTTTATTTTTATTTTATCTTTTTGGGTTTAGGTTTTATTATTTATTTCTAGGAATAGGTTTATGTTTTTATTTTATTTTTTTAGGTTTAAGTTTTAGGTTTTTATTTTAGGTTTATTTTTTGGTTATTTTTGGTTTAGGTTTAGGTCTATTTTAGTTTATTTTATTTTATTTTAGTTTAGGGTTTAGGTTTAGTTTATTTTGAGTTTAGGTTTAGGTTTTAATTATTTTAGTTTAGTTTATTTTAGTTTAGGTTTATGTTTATGTTTATTTTGTTTATTTTAAGTTTAGGGTTTAGGTTTTAATTTTTATTAATTTTTAGGTTTATTTTTTAGGTTTTAGTTTTTATTTAGTTTTTTTTTATTTAGGGTTTTGTGCCACCATCCTTCAAGATGTTTGATGGCAGTGGGAACCCATTATAACACATTGCACACTTTAGAGCTAGATGTTACAACACCGGTGGTAGCAATGCACTCCTCTTTTGCCTTTTCATTACTAGTCTGTCAAGTATTGCATTTGATTGATACACCGAACTGCCCAATGGTTTGGTGAAAACCTTTGCTGAGTTGGAGCACCTCTTCATCAAGAGGTTTGTTGGCGCTCAACAAAGGGTGACTGTAGGTGACCTCATTGTAGAGAAACAGAAACTCAATGAATCCCTTGTTGATTACATTCTCAGGTGGCACAACCTGAGCATAAAATATGAACCATAGCTGTACAAATAGCATGCCATTGTGATTCTTATCAAGAATATCTATGGCTCAATCACCTTCATGCTTAAGGGCTTTACCATCAAAACATTTGATAAATTAATCAACAAGGCAACTAGCCTACAAGAGGAAGCCAAATAGTTGCCTTTTCCCAACCAATCATCTAGGCCCAAGCCGCAGAAGGTGTTTGAGAAGAAGCCAGGGGCAGTTGTTAGTGGACAGAGGGAAGCAGCCAGCCAAAGTTCAATATGAGAGACTATGAGCTCAACAACCTTCTTTGTCACCTCCTTTGCACCACCTCGGCCAACATACCGGCCACTGATGCCACCACAATGATCATTTCCACCACCTCAACAGCCTACCCAACAACGGTATTCATATCCATCACCAGGTAGCTACTTTCCACCTACTCTTTCCAATAGATTAAATAACCCATATTCATTCAAGAGGGAAGTAGTTAGGAAAATCTTTCAGAATCTCTTATAGAAACCTCACTTTCTATTACGAGAGCCTAAGAGGCCGGAGGAAATGGGCAAGAGCGATGATCCTAGCTACTACCCCTACCACCGCATGCTTGGCCATTTCTTAAAGGATTGTATCACTTTTAAGGACTAGCTTGAGGGTAGATACAAGTTGGGAGCCAAGTTATCCCTAAGGAATACTTATTAGCACAACCATTCAATTCTGTTAGAGTAATCCTTGGGGATACTTGCGGTTCTCTTAAGACCAAAGAAGGATAGGATATCTCCCTATCCCAAACCTCTAAAAAGATCATTTCTAAGATCAAGAAGCCTTCCTTGTAGGTGCTAGAAATAGCTCAAACTTCCAACACTAAGGAAGGTTTTCTTGTTGCAAAGGACAATTTGGGGAGGGTGACAGCCCAACAGCAGCAGTAGCTCACCATACTTGCCTGGAATAGTCCAGTAGCACAGTCACCGTTCAAGTCTAGTACTCCCTCTACCGTTGCAGCTACCACCTCTTCAACTGGCTCCTCTTATACCAACAGGAATGTTGTATCTGCGGATAAGAGCACTGAATCACTTACTCCGCTTACTTTACTTGATTTCTATCATGTACCTCCACCCAAAAATAAATTAATGAAGAAAGCTGATTCTACTTATATATTGTCTACTTTTGATGCTCTTAATTTTATTATTTTTGAATGCTCTCTAAGTCTAAATAAAAATAATAACTCTAGTAGTTCTAATCCTTTCCTTTCTAATTCAGAGTTAGACTATCCTTCTTTGAATCAATTAGGTTCACCTCTTGAGATTGGACTTGGAGTCAACTAACTCGAGGATCCCATAGGAGATGTTGTAGGTATGCAGATGAGAAGGTAGAACTTTCCATAAGCTCATCATTCCAAGAAGTCACGAAGTCAATCTATGCAAGCCAAAGTTTTACCTCTAGGGTAGCACTTTAAGTGGTAAGCAAGTCATTGGTTCTATGAGTATAGCCCCTCCATAGGATGCTCCACCCATGGATATGCTTATGGAGGACCGCTGAGGATTATAATGTCCTAGCTCACCTTAGAAAGTTTCCAACCAAGTTAAGCATATAATGACCTTATCTTATCCAAAAAGATGAGGGATCTCTAATCAAGGCCTTACTTGATCTAGAGATATGCTTAGCTCAGCTGACCACTACTAAAGAGGAGAAATTCCACTTAAAGGACATCTTAAGAGTTACATTCAGTGATGAAGACTTACTCCTAGGGATGACCGGGCACAACCATCTCTTTACATTACAGTGGATGTTAGCAGATATAGGTTATCTAGAGTTCTGGTTGACCCAGGTGTATCAATCAACATTATGAGTCTAAGAACCCTTTCTTACTTGAAAATCGATATCTACAAACTCCAAAAAGAAAGGATGGTGTTGAGATGATTCAATGAATAAGGCGAGATGGCCTTGTGGTGTTTATTTTTTGGATGTATGAGGGGGGGGGGGTACTTTTGAGGTGATACAACATTGAGGTATGATAATATCTCAAAAGATAGAGGCATCACCCTACAATAGACCTAATCATGTAATAAAGACTCCTAAGGCATGATGGTCTGAATGTACCGAGATTTTTCCCCTACTTTATATGGATGAATAAAGTAGGATTTATATTAAACCTGGTTCTTAAGTTTCCTATGGAGGTAAGCCTCCATAGTTAATTACATCTTATGACATGAAATTTCCTAAGAATACTCTCGATTAAAGTAGACAAATATCATCTCCAAAGATTTCAAGGTTAGACTAACAAAGGATTAGTTGTATTTGGAAAGTTCAAGGAGAAGACTTTTTTGGAATCCAAATGAAATAAGTAGGAAATGCTCATGATACTAGGAAGCCTAGTGAGCATTCCAATTTATCTTATGGTTGGGCTTTATAATTTTGAAGTTGAGGAGATTTATATGTTTTGAGTTGAAATTTAATTAGATTACTATTTATAATCCACCAACACAAGGTTGTGGGATGCCTAAGAGGTGAGGATTTATGCTCGTAGAAAGGAAATAGCTACCTAGATCCTAAATCTAGGGAGCTTTAGTATGACCTAAACCACACCCAAATCTAGGTGGACATAAGGGTTTACCTCCACAAGAGAGAATAAATTGTCACTTCTTGACTTATAACGCCAGAGTGCTAGCTAACTCCTCCTACAATTTTAAAACCATGCTATCTAGTTCAGCCTTATGAATTGCAAGATAGCTAGGGTAGTTATTTAATTAGAAAGAGACTAAAGTCCTAAACACACTCTTTAAGAAAATAGAGCATGAGTGGTATGCGCATATGACTTAATCTATAGATGCAAAATTGTTTCAAATTTTATTTCATTTTATAAACATCATTTTGAGGCTTTAGGATTTCTTATGCCTAAATGCATGATGAAATAGGTTATGGGTCAAATCAGCTAGATGGTGTTCTCCTCCACAATGGATGCCCTCATAGGTCAAGCATTCTTATATCGTGCAAGGATGGAGATACTTCATGTTCAAGAGAGAAAGAATATGCATGCATGATGTGAACTATACAATAATATAGCTAAGGGGTTGCTAAATCTTTTAATTATCTTATTTATGTCTTATGCTATATGATGAGATTATGAGTTGTTTAAAATTTAGTTATGAGTGATTAGTTTGGTAGAAAAGTTATTTTTATCCTAAGAGCCTAATCGTATCCAAGCCACACATTAAAGCATCAATCATTTAAGAAACTATGAAAAGCATGCCCTAATGCACAATGTAAACATAACATCAAACAATTATATAAACTATCATAAAAGAATAAAAGGTCGGGTTTGGGTACCACCGCATACAACCCAAAGAGAGAAAAGATGGGTAAAGCTCTACCCTTATACAACCTAGAATATGAAAGAATAATTATAATTGTATTAAATTCTATGGGGGTCTTCTTTCTTTATATCTCCATTTCTAATTTGGTTCCTTCTTTGATATGGATGGTGCTTATGTTAAAGGCATCATGTGGCACCCTAGGATAATGCCTTTTGCCACTCATCCTAATCCCCACAACATTAATCCTAATTCCTATTGCAAAATTATATTTATGTGGGAAAAGTAAATCTAACTACATGCAAAATAGAGGTTAGCTAAATATACATATAATCCCAAGAAGTTGTATTTATAATTTATACTTAGCATAGCACCCTACATGGGTAACTAACCCATCTCTTGATCATGCTTAAGGATTTAAGCAACCTGCAAAAAGAGCATTCACATTAATTTTTATGCATCTCTTAAGTATAATCCCTTGCATAAAACATAATTAGGCTAATATTGGCCTACCATCTAATCTATGAAGCATACACCCTAATATCCAATCTAAAATAATACATCATAAAACAAAGAATACATCACATCATACACCATCCTAACTTAAAGCTGTGGTGGTGACTTAATTAATGTATATATTAAGGCTTATGTTGTAAGTCTTATTAGGCATTAGTGTTATATTTTCTAAGTGCAGAATGATTCAATTTAACATCAAAGGTTGATTTCACTTAAAGTAGTTTAATTGATTTGATAATTTAAATTTGTGTTTTCTTTTGTTTCATTTGATTACACTTAGCAACTAAGTGTTATAAAGAGAGTAAAAGAGGATTGCCCTCTTTCATCCCAACCTTAAGTCACATTCTAAAGTTTACTAATTTGATTTAGTTCTCTTTAGTGAATGGCTTATTAAATGATTTAATTAATCCTAAGTTTAGGTTAACTTTAAATAATCCCATTCAAAATGAAAGACATCTTAAGATTAATTTAATTGAATAACTACCACATGACATATATTAAATCATTCCTTTCCATCACATATAGCATGCATATGATTAATACTAAGTGTATCTATACATGCAACATATTTTAGCATAATTAAATGATGAATGTATATGTATGTTTAGAATTTATATTTTATTTTATTGAATTATTTAAACATATTATTTTAAAACTTAATCCAAATTCTTATGCAAAAATGACATAAGAATGAAATTAAATAGGCATGTGCCGTTGTTAAACCAAGGATGTGGGGTAATCAAATGACCTCCTTAGAGATACCTAAAGCCTCGTATTCTCGGGATGTCAAGACTATATACCCATTTGCATTCAAACATATGTAAATTTGTATACATGAACATAGGAAGTAAGCTCCAAATCATATGGATAATTAATTCAACCACTTAGTCAATTATGAATGCATGCAATTTTAATGTAAAATGAGATTTTCATTAACTAATCACATATACATATACATGTACAAAGATATAGGCAAGTACATGTTGTTGTTAAACCAGAGAAGTGAGGTAATCAAATGACCTCCTTGGGGCTAATTAAAGCCTCATATTCTCGGGATGTCCAGACTATAAACTTGCTTTTATTGGACACACATGGATGTATGCATAAATAAGGGAAATAAAGCCATGCATAGATTGTATTTTTCATTGAATCATTTATATATGAATTAAAGCTCTATCCAAATTCTAATATTGAAATACATAAGAACAAAATCAAATGGGTACATGCCATTATTAAACTAGAAGTGAGGTAATCAAATGACCTCCTTGAGCTAGCTAAAGTCTCTGTTCGTGATGTCCGTAACTATATACCCATTACCATTCAATCTTATATAAATCAACACATGAATATAGGAAAGTGAACTCAACATTCATACACTTAAGCTATAAGGACATGCCTTTCTTTTGTATTTACAACTAACATCATAAAACATATTAATATTGACTTATAAGCTTTTGAAAAGTACATTTTGATTTAATAGTGATAATAGTCACACATATATTAAATTAAATCAACACATGCAAACTTACATAAAGGAAATCCATTTTATTTTATTTTATTTTGAAAAGATTGATGCATGAATTTAAATGACATACCAAATTTAACATGATTGGAAAGAGGGCAATCAAATATAAGCATGTGATTCATTCAACCAAACTAGTTCTTAAGGGTAATCAAATCAAAGAAGATTATTTCAAGCTAACCAAAGCTTCTTTATAAATTAAGTTTTGGATTTGATTTGATTTAAAGAGGAGAAGAGAAATCATCACTTGTTGATTTAAACCCTTTCCCACATTAGTGATTTGATTTAATTTAGAGAAATGTAATTAAGTTAATTTTATGGGTTAATTAAGTTAAACCCTTAATTAGATGAATTAATTACCCTTACCTATGTCACCTTAAAGTAATTAACTAAATAATTATGAGCCGACATGATATGCATGGAAAATTAACTTACAATGATCCTAGGAAATAAAAGGGGCCTAATGTAATTGGCTCATGATTAATAATTAGATTAAGGGACTTAATTACTCCTTATGGTTTTCCACACATGTCGACTAACCATAATTTCATTAAACTCCTTTAGGTTATTAAACACCTAAAGATCTACCCCATGATTTAATTAATTAAGGTCTGATGTGATTATGATTTTGATTTGATTAAGTGACTTAATTACTTAGTTAAATCTTAATTAATTTCATTTTAAAAAAGGGTGAAATGAACTTAGGGAAAGGGGTCTCAACCCTATCCCTTATTTCACTTATTGTTGAATAATGATTATAAACTTAATTAACCAATTTGTTATTGTTCATGGGATTAATTAATCATTAACTTAAAAGTAGTTAAGGTTTAATTAGTCAATTTTCCTAATTAAGTGAGTAATAAATCCCAAGAAAATCATGGGAGGTACAAGTCATCCCATTAAATTTACTAACAAAATTTGGGATTAATTGCTCAAGTAATTAAGGAGTAATTAAGTTAATTAATTTTATTATTAAACCTTAAATAATTTATATTTTGTTTATTTTTCTATGATTTTTTATGATTTTTAGAAGTTCTAGGCATTAAAATTGATTAATTAAGCCTAATTAATGCACCTTGCTACCATGCATAACTCCATGATGCTACGCTTTTAAAACTTAACTTGACTCACGCTGGCTGTGATGCACTTTCTCGCTTTTCCATCCATCTAAGATTGATGGCTAAGCATTAATTCCACGCCTTTATGAGATCAATCTCTATCATGACTATCCATTCTGATCACACAAAACGGATGGTGCGTGATCTAACATCATGCGAGTGAGGGAGAATGGAGTCCGTCTGCCATTTCTCACTTGATCCAAGCTTACCTGAGCTCGGATCAACTCCAAAAGGATCCCACACCTTCATGACATTGATCGGAGGGATCCAATGGTCAAGATCACATGAGATTGGTGGCTCACTGGATCGATTTTGGAAGCATACCTCACTGGAGCTCAAGATTGGTGGCTTGAATGATTGAGGAAGCTTCATGTAGTGGAGGAAAGTCTGTTGGCGATAATAGGATCAATTCTTTTTGACATTCGAAGGTAATGAACCAATAATTTGAAGCTCAAATTTGATCAAGTCCCACCTGATGCTCATGAAGCTTGGGAGATTTTTGTTGTGGCTCTCTGAGGCCTGGGAAGGAGTTAATTTGAGTTTGATGGAGAAATGTGTAAGTTAGGTTGAAAATGGGAGTGTCTTATTTTGAGATGGATGTGAATAGCATTTTTCATTTGAGGAATGAACTTGGGAGCTTAGAGAATGGCTATAGCGACTCGTCTTGGGTAGCTAGGGCTCTAAGTAATGATTTTTGTGTGTTCTTGAGTGGAAATGAGGGGCTGTATACCTCCCTTCATCTTGATCAGATGATGGGGTTGGTTTTATAGTAGCCATCGGGCATCTGTGGGTGTGGAAGAGTTGAGTTGGCTCGGCTTGGTTGGTTGAAGGTGTGGAGGTGGCTACCAAAGAGGAATCATGGGTGTTCTATGTGTTTCAAATGCTCCAATGGGGAGGGTGAGGTGATTTCACCTCCCATGGGTCATGGCTGACCCAACCATCCATTGGGTTAGGTTCGACAGTGTCCTAGGTGCCTAGGTGGACCATTGGGAGAGTACTAAGTGGCCAAGGAATGGAAATGATAACTTAAATGGGTGATTTGTCTCATATGATTCCCTTGACCCAAGGGTAGAATGATCATTTAACATTGGATTTTATTTGTGCAGATTTGAAATGAGCCAAAAGTGGGTTTGCCCAAATTTTAAGTCAATTGATTTGGTTAGGTTTGGCTCAATTTGACTCATTTAGGTCAAATTGGGTTAGGTTGGGTAAAGCTGACCAATAGATCAAATTGGGTCAAACTAAGTGTTGGGTCAAGTTCATAGGATCATTTGGGATGTTTTGTTTCAATTAGTTTGGTTTAGTTTGGCTTAGATTTAATTTTGGCTCATTTGAATTCATTTGGGTCAAATGGGTTGAGTAGACCAATTTGACCAAATTGGCCAAATTGGCTTGTGTGTTGGTTTAGGTTTAGTTAACCAATTGAAGATGATTGTAGGTTTTGGCTTCAATTAATTTGGATTTGATTTTGATTTAGGCTAACTTGAACCTTTAGGCCAATTTGGGCTAGGAAGGTCAATTGGGTTCAATTGGGTCCAATCATGGCTTTGGTGAAGTTCAATAATCAATTTGAAATGAACTTGAGCCATTGGTTGCAATCAATTTGATTTATATTTTGATTTTAACCAATTTGGTCTTTTAGGTCTATTTGGGTCAACTTGGGTCAAGAGGGCCAATTGGGTTTGGTTTGACTCAATTGAAGGTCAAGTCATATACAACTATTGATTTTGATTTGGTATGAATCATTGGTTTCAAGGGATTTGGCTTAAGTTGAAATTTGGCTAGTTTGGGTTCATATGGGTTAAGGGGTTGACTTGGTCAAATGACCAAGTTGCCTTGGTTTGACCCAATTTGGGACAATTGATCAACCTAGGGTGATCAACAATCATGATGGGAGGTTTTGATCGGCTTGGTTAAGTCTAATTTGGGTAGGATTAGAACTTGGCTCAAATAGGTCAAATTGGCCACTTTGGGTCAAGTGGACCCATTGGGTTTAGCTGGCTTAATTATGGGTTGAGTTTTATTTAGTTGAGTTTATATATGGATTTGAGATTTATATATAAATTCAATTACAATTGGCTTGGGTTCAAATAGGTTTTGGTTCATTTGAACATTTCAAGTCAAAAGGGTTAAGTTGGGTTTGACTTGTGTTAATTTTCATTTGGCTTGATGATTGTAGATTTCATTTATATTTATGAATATGATTGAAGGTATGATTTATTCATGAAAACAATCAATTGAATTTGGGTTTTAGAATGAAAGAATTAGGCTAAGTCCATGGAGTTGGGTCATATAGCTTAGGTTTGGATTTTGATTTAGTTTGATTTAGTTTTGATTACTTAAATGTATATTTCATTTAAATTTATGAAGATGATCAAAAATATGATTGATTAGTGAGAAAATCAATTAAGTTTGACTTGATCTGGATTAAGGTTTAGCTAAGTCCATGGGATAGGTCATATGGCTTAGGAAGGGTTTTGATTTAATTTGATTTAGTTTGCTTTAGTTTTGATCATTTGAATATAAATTTGATTTATATTTAGGAAGATGATTGAAGATATAAATTGATTATGAGAAAATCAATTGATTTTGGATTGATTTGGATAAAGATTTGGCTAAGTCCATGGGATAGGTATTATGGCTTAGGAACGGTTTCAAGTTTGAATTTGATCATGCTTTCATTTAGTTTTGGAATTTGGGCTTGGATTTGGATTTGAATTTGATGTTTGAATTGAACTTGATATTTGGCTTGAGAAAGTAAGCATGGATTAGATTTTTGTTGTAGGGTAGGTTGATTATCCTAATCCTTAAAGCATTACTTGATCATATGGTTAACCCTTCTAAGTCTTTAGGATTAGATTAAGTGTTTACCTAATTATCAGAAGTGTCTTATGACTAAGGAAGTCTTAGTGTCTAGAAGACTCCTAAGTCTAAGAAGGGAAGATTGAATCTGCACTTCAAAAGTGAGGTCAACATGCCTTAGGGTCCATAGTGTTGCCATTGGAGATAGATGATTGGAAGACCGAAGCCAAGTTTCACATTATATACTTGGATACAAATTTCAACGCTTTGCTTGGGAGATCATGAATACATGAGAACAACATAATTCCATTCTCTCTACATTAGTGTATGAAGTTTGTGAGAGGTGGGATCATCTATTGTGTCAAAAGAGATCTCAAGCCATTTATAGTTCAGGAGGTCGGCATATATGAGGATGCAGCTTACTACCTCTGTCAAAATCAACAAGTCTACTCTCACGAACTTGGCCAAAGTTTAAAAATAAAAGAAAAAGAAAAAGAAAAAGAAAGAAAAAGAAAAAGAAAAAGAAAGAATAAGAAAAATAAAAAGAAAAAGAAAAATAAAAGAAAAGAGAAAATGAAAAAGAAAATAAAAGGGAGTGAAAATAGACTTGGAGGAGGAAGTTGGGCCTGACATTAGATTCAACCCATAGTTATTACTCCATTTGAACATATGGGTAGGACAACTGACCACCACCAGGCAGTGTGAAAGGTAGTTCAGAGGCAATCCTATGGGTGGAAAATCTCCTTATTAGCCACCCAATAGAAGATAAGTCTTATATGGTTAGACATCATCCAGCTCTTCTCAGCAGTAGATTCCCTTGGAGGTGACACTTGAGCCAGATATTGATGAAGATCGGGCTCCAAAGCAAAGAATAAGTGTATCCAAATATATATGTGAAACAGTTAGGCATCAATTGGGAACCTTAGCTCTAACCCCACTTTCCTCTCAAAAAGCTGAGGGTTTGGTACTTAGGGAAGCCCCTAAGTCATCCATAGGTGAAGTGAGGTTCTTTTTCGGAGCATCATCCTCAAGTCAAGAAGTTGATGTAGAACTTGAGGATGATTCATATAAAGATTTAATAGAATTACCTTTCGATTCGTACTTGCCATGTGTTCATAATTTAGCAAAGAAAGGGTTAATCCCACATACTTGGTCAAAGTACAGGTCATACTATTTTGAAAGAATATGGAAGAACAAATGAAATAGCTCTCAATCAAGATCGAGACTAGGATTTAGTATAGTGGATCCAGTCGATGATGATGATTAATTCTTAGTCATCACCAATCATTTAGAATATGATAGGTTCTTTTCAAATTACATTAATTCATATGAGGTGTTGTGCTTAGAAACTTCAGATGATTCGTATGATTTTGAAGTCAGAGATGCACCGCTAGGGTTTGAAGAAGAGATTAAGTCAACCATTAACGAGCTCTAAGAAATCAAGTTAGGAACTAAAGAAGATCTACGACCGACATACATCGGTTCTTTATTGAATGAAATTTAACCCAATTACTTACTAGGCTATTAATTGAGTTTATGGACTACTTTGCATGGAGTTATAAAGAGATGCTTGGATTGGCTCCTGATGTAGCAGTCCATAAACTAGTAATAGAGCCTACTGCTAACCCTATCAAGCAAGCTCCTAGATGCATGCGATTAGACGTAGAACAACAGATCATTTATGAAGTCATGAAACTAATTGATGCTGGCTTCATCAAGGAAGAAAAATACCCTATCTGGCTAGCCAGGGTCATCCTTGTTAAGAAAAAGAATGGACAAATTCACATATTTGTCAATTTTATGGATTTAAATAAGGCATGTTCACTACCAATCCCGGAGTTGATGGTGGACATAGCTAACATTTATTTTATAAGTGTTAGTTAGATTTCCATTCTTTTTATTTCCATGTAAATTTGTGCAATTATGATTTTGGAATGATTGTTATAGGGATTAGGATGAGCATTGGTCATAAGATCCTATCTTATGTACCATGTGAAGCCTTGGCATATCAACCTTCCAACCATCCAAAAGAAGGAACCAAAGAAGAAAAGAAGAAGAAAGAAGAAAGGAAGAAATATGAAATAAAGCTTGAAGATCCCCATAACAATGAATTCCTTACTTAATTATAATTTAATTCATTTGTAATATGGGTTGTATAAGGGTAAATCTCGACTAGCCACATTTGATTTTTTTGGGTTTGTGCAGTGGTGCCCGACCACAATGGACTTTTATTCTTTTTATGATTAACTTCATAAATTGGTTGTTGATTTGTTTAGTTTGTGCATTAAGTGGCATGCATTTCTTAGTTTCTTCCTTGCTTTATATATGGCCTAGATGTGCATTAGGCTCTTTAGGGAAAAATAAATCTTTTACCCAACTTAATGACTTAAAAATAAAAAATTAAAGCAATTCATAACCTCACATAAAGCTTAGGTTTTAAATCAAGATAAAAGAATTAGCAACCCCTTAGCTCGATGAGCATTTCTTTAATAATATCATGCACAAATGCATCTTATTTCACTCTTGATTGGAGGGATTCCACATTTTCTAGAAAACCTTTGAGAGCCATGGTGGAAACTCCAATAACTTTGTGAGTATCCAAAATAAAAATAAAATAAAATTTGAATTGCATTAGATTTAGGTTATTTGAAGCATGCCCTTTACATGATCTAGTCTCTTTAGTGAGTTTAAGGACTTAGTCTCTTTCTAAATAAATAACAGCTAGCTATCTTGCATAAGCATAAAGACTTGCCTACATGTATTTAAAATCATAGGAGGAGTTAGTTGGCGGCCACCCCCAGGTGGTCGTAAGTCCAAGCTGTCGGGTGATTTGTCCTCTATTGTGGAGGCAAACCAATTATCCATTTTTGCCTTAGATTTAGGTTGTCCTTCTGGCCCTCATCGAAGCTCCCTAGATTTAGGTTATGAGATTGCTTCTCCCCTTTGCGGGCCATAAGCATAATTCCACACCTCTTAGGAATTTCCTTAATATTGTGTTAAGGAATCTTAAGTCCTAATTTTCTAATGAAATATGCAACTCAAATAAACTAAATCAATTTCAAAATGTAAAGCCCAACCGGGATAGTTTGAGATACTGCTAGGTTTCTAGCATTATGGGTATCTCATACTTATCTCCCATTTTGTCTTGATAATAACTCCCTCTTTTGATCAATCCATTTGATTTGACCTTTCAAAAATAAACCAATATTGATAATCCTTCCTATTGAAATCTTCAAAGACAATGATCATTTACCTTAATCAAGAGTTTTCTAAAGAATCCCCATTCCTTAGGATTAACTATGGAGGCTTGCCCCTATAAGGAACTTAACAAACCCGGTTTAAAATAAACCCCTTTACTTTCCATGTAAAGTAGGGAAGAATCTACATACATATGCACCCATCATCCTTAGGAGTCCTTATTGAGGTGATTAGGTCCATTAAAGGGTAGTGACTTTTTTATCTTTGAGATAGTACTATTCCTTGATAACGCATCGATCACTGAATAAGTACATCTGCAGATCTACGTCGCATCCTAAAAAGATGAATTTTGATAGGTCTTATGTCTTTCATTTCTTCCCAACAGATTTGAAAGGGGACTCCCTATAGGAATTTTTCACCACAGATTTTTCTAGTGACTCTGCTAGGGATGGTTCCTCTCTCCATCTTTGGTAAATGACCGTTGTCTTTGAGTATTGATAGTGGGTTTATACTTTGGTATGAATTTGAGACTATCTTTCTTTCCATTAGAACTTAGGTCATTTCATTCTTGAGTTGAGTCAGCCAACATCTTTAGATTTTAGGACCACATTCCTTGTTGGTCTTAAAACCACCGTTGGGTTCTCCAATGGGTTAAAAATGAAAAGATCTAAATAAAAAGAAACATCTTAAAGACTTCCTCATTATCATTTTCATGATAAGGAAAGGTTCATTCTAAAATAATAAAAATAAAAAAAATCTTCCATAAGAACTTTGCTTTTCAAAAAGCACCTTTTCAAAAATGCACTTAATAAAATATTTTCCACAAAATTTGGTCACCCTCATTTAACAATTCCCATAATTGGTACATGCAAGGATTTTCAAAAATAAAACTAACAACATTTTCCAAAAGCACAAATGAACATCTTCTTTCAATTCACTTTGATGAAGATTTCATTTTCAAAATAAAATGAACAATCATCTTCTCAAAAATCAAAATCATAATCATAAAGTTTTTAAAAAGCACACATGAATCTTTCTATTCAATACACTCACACTTATTGAATGGAAGGATCATTTCCAAAAAAAAATTAAACTTTTTAAAAAGCACATATGAATATCGTCATTTAATATATTCAAAACTATTAAGTGAAGATTTCATTCCCAACTAAAAATAAATATCATTTAGGAAATCCCACTTGAACATATCTCACATATGTTTTAAGTTGGAATTCCTCTCTTTAAAAAAAAGCAACAATCACCCACAAAATTCTTTTACATTTCACAAAAAAAAAAAAAAGATTGATCTCCATTCTACATACTTAAATTTGTTGGATGGAAGTCCTCTTTTCAAAATATTAAAACTTTAATAATCATATTTTAAAATTTTCAAACATTTTGGAACTTCATTTAGCATATTCAAATTTACTAAGTGAGGTTTCCAAATCCAAAATAAAAAATTTTCAAACACATTTTCGAAACTTCATTTAGCATATTCAAAATTTGCTAAGTGAAGTCTCCAAGTGAAGCCTCCAAGCTAACTTAATCTGATTTAACTTAACACATTTTTGGAACTCCGCTTAACATACTCAAATTTGTTAAGTGAAGTCTCCAAGTCCAAAATTCAAAATTCTAAACACATTTGGAATTTCATTTAACATACCCAAATTGGTTAAGTGAAATCTCCAAAATCCAAAATCCAAAAAATTTCAAAACATATTTTGGAACTTCATTTAACATACCCAAATTTATTAAGTGAAGTTTCCAAATCCAAAATAAAAAATAAACAATCATACCTTCAAAATTCTAAACACATTTAGAATTTCATTTAACATACCCAAATTTATTAAGAGAAATCTTCAAATTCAAAATCCAAAAATATTCTAAACATATTTTGGAACTTCATTGAACATACCCAAATTTGTTAAGAGAAGTCTCCAAATACAAAATAAAAAATTAACAATCATACTTGCAAAATTCTAAACACATTTGGAATTTCATTTAACATACCCAAATTTGTTAAAGTGACATCTCCAAATCCAAAATCCAAAATTTATAAACACATTTTGAATTTCATTTAACATAGCCAAATTTGTTAAGGGAAATCTCCAAATCCAAAATCCAAAAATTTTCTAAAACACATTTTTGGAACTTCATTTAACATACCCAAATTTGTTAAGTGAAATCTCCAAATCCAAAATCCAAAAATTTTCTAAAACACATTTTTGGAACTTCATTTAACATACCCAAATTTGTTAATTGAAGTCTCCAAATTCAAAATCAAAAAACAATTTCCAAACACATATTTGGAACTTCATTTAGCATACTCAAATTTGCTAAGTGAAGTTTTCAAATCCAAAATCAAACATTTTTTAAAACATATTTTGGAACTTCGCCTAGCATATTGAAATTTGCTAAGTGAAGTTTTCAAAGTCAAAACCAAAGTTCTCAAACACCTTTGGAAATTCTTCCCTTAGCATACCAAATTTGCTAAGGAGAAGTTTCCATTTTCAAAACATAAACAAATCAAAAATTTTGAAAACATCCTTTGGAATTTCATTTAGCATACTCAAATTTGCTAAATGAAATTTCCATTAAAGTGGGACTTCATCTTTAGCATACCAAATTTGTTAAAGTAAAGTATCCACTTTCAATCAAATCAAAACAAATAAAACACTTATGCTTCCCTTAGCATACCAAATTTGCTAAGGATCCTACCCTTTTCAAAAATCAAAACATCAAAACAAAAAATGAAACACTTAGGATTTCCTTAGCATACCTAAATTTGCTAAGAATCCTATTTTCAAACAAACACACTTGGATTCTTCACTTAGCATACCTAAATTTGCTAAGCGAGAATCCTAAATTTTTCAAAATCAAAACAAAATTTACAATCACTTTCTCAAACACTTCACTTAGCATACCTAAATTTGCTAAGCATGTAAAATTCCAAAACAATCAAACAAAAATAAAATCAATTTGACCCTTACTTTAACATACCCAAATTTGTTAAAGGGTCCTTAAATCAAAATTCAAATTCAAGACAAATATGAACTTATGTAAGAATCCTTATAAAAAATTTTTAATCCATATTTCAACATACTTAAATTTGTTAGAGTTGGATTCATTTTCAAATTCTTCTTTCAATCAATCTTCTCAAATCCATTTGAACCCCACTTAACACTTTCAAGTTGTTGGATGTGGGTTCAAATTTTCAAATTCAAAATTCAAAAATCTATGGAGATAGAAATCTGATACAAGTTCATTTCTCATTGTAGATCTTTATAGTCAACACAATACAGTTCAATTTCAGTCTATTACAGTTGTTGAAATGGCTGGTTCTCAAAAATTTATCTTCACGTTCTCCCATGGTATGGATCTGGCATTAGATCAGGCTGACTTCCCCTATCAGGACCATACTCACCTGATTCACTTTGGATGGGGATTTGAGGGTGCCAGGATCACTTGTGAGGGAACTCCCCTCACCACAGTTAGCAGGACCATGGTTACTAGGCAGAAGCTGATTATCATGATTGACTTACCCTCTGATTCTGATGTCTCCTCGCTGTACAGGAAAGTTGTGGCAGTACCATAGACTTCAGTTATTATAATGCCAATAGTACCAGCAGTACCAGCTCTAGTTGTAGTTCATCCCAGAGTTACTCATGTTGCCCCAGTGCGGGCTAGTACCCTACCATATGTACCCTCTAAGGGAAAGGCTCCCCTAGACTCAGAGGTTGCCTCCCCTACATTTGAGTATGTGTCTAGGTCACACTCCTGCCATCCTACCTATACACAGCGTAGGAATAAGAACCGCGTACCACACCCGAATAGCTAGGGAGCTAGAGGTAGCATCTTGATTAGTTATGGATGAGTTTCCTGTTATCACTTCACCATTGGTTGTAGAAAACCAGTTCCATCTCTCTAGATCGAAAGAGGATGTCAGGAGGATCCGTTCATCACCTCCTCCAGTGGTGCACTTTCAGCTAGCAGTTTCTAGGAGTAAGAGGTCATACGCCAGCCTTCGATCTATTTTATGCTAGGTAGTCGAAGCATATAGACACTCAAAGTCTGGCACTTAGTTTGATCTTTGATCTATTATCCCCCACAGCATGGGGAGGCAGATTTGCTAGGAGATGGATCGTGAGGCCCATACAACACATGATACTAGTAGGGAGCGATGGAGGTTCAGCCGTTAGTTGACCGCTTCTGCTCTGATTGATTTTCTAGCTCGATGTGCTACCCGTGTCGACCATAATGATAGTATTTCACTAGGACTAGCCACTACAAGTGGACAATTTCTACTCACAGAGAGTTGGTGCTGTCTCCACCCCACCACTCTACCCATCGTCCCCCATCGCTAGTGTAGGTTACAACATCTTCCATTCCATCTAAGACCATGAAGGCCAAATCCAGGGAAAATTGCACCCCATTGGTGATCTGGCTATGGCCAAAGGATCCTACCCCTTCTACACCACCCATTATGGTAGGGTTGAGCTCTCCAGCTCAACCTTTTGCCCTAGTGGTGGTGCAGAAGGAGTGGCGACCCTGAAGCATCATGTTTGTCCCTTCACCAACTCCAACCATACAGTTGGATGTGGAAATGGTGATAATTATTCCATATAATCCCCATGGGTAGTGGAACATCCAGGATTATTACTCCTCTTGTAGCAATGAAGTCGTCATGAG
Source organism: Cymbidium sinense (assembly GCA_021442155.1). Taxonomy (NCBI): domain Eukaryota; kingdom Viridiplantae; phylum Streptophyta; class Magnoliopsida; order Asparagales; family Orchidaceae; genus Cymbidium; species Cymbidium sinense. The sequence continues at coordinate 4,453,893 of CM038217.1, forward strand.
ATACCACAGTGATTGACTCTCCAGGCAAGGTCCGGCTCAAGTGCAATGTGATCACATCCTAAACTATTTGTACCTACTGAGTTGGATCATTCCTTAGATGAGATAGTTGCACATTATTTCATGGAGAAGAAAGAGATCTTGGGTTACACCTTGTCTGATGAAGAAAGAGTCAGCTTCGATCCCAACAAAGATGACTTGATGGGAGACTCAGCTGGAGTCTGTATGGTTAACACTAGAGGATCTATTCTTAGGGAATAAACAAGCCATGGATGGTGATGAGGTTGATCAAGGAGACACTGCAGAATCAGCCTAGCACCTCCAACATCAGTTGAGGCAGAAGGATTAGTAGATTAATAGGATGGAACAATAATTACAGGACTTGTTAGCAGCAATGTCAGTGCTTCAGAAGCAAGCTCATTTAGTTCATCTTACTACATTTGACATTAGTCAGCCTAAGTTAGTGCATGTCTTGGACCTAGCCAAGAGTCTACCTCTTGTTGAGCAAGGTAGCAGCTATAGGAAGGTAGTGGAAAGTACCTCCATACATGAAAATGATCTTAAATCCATGGTTGAGCAGCAGGTGAAGGAATCTTTGGCTCAAGCCTGGGGAGGATCATCAGTTCCAAAGGGTTGACCATACCTAGAGGAATTCAATGATATCCAGTATCTGAAGGGTTTCATGCCTCCTTCCTTCAAAAGCTTTGATGGTAAAGATGCAAGACATAGCACATTTTAGGCTTGTTTGCAATGGGTGGCTGACTACGCCTTTCATTAGTAGCCTAGTGTATTGCTTTCAATTGTATGTTGAACTATCCAGTTTAGTAAAGACATTTCTGAGTTAGAAACTCTTCATTAAGAGATTTTTTGGAGCTCAAAGGGTTATTGTAGGTGATCTCTGTAGCACTCCAGTGAGTCCCTTGATTATATTCTCGATGGCATAACGAGTATGAAGTGTGAACTAACTATCGACAATGCCATTAAGATTCTCTTGAAGAATATCCATGGCATGGTCTCCTTCATGCTTCAGGGCTTCACTATCAAGATATTTGAGAAGCTAATCAATAAGGCGGCTAGTCTACAAGGAGAGGCCAAATAGTTTCCTTTTCAAGATCAGTTGCCTAAGCAGAAGCCATAGAAGGTCTATGAGAAGAAGCTAGGAGTAGTAGCAGGTTGACAAGGGGAAGCAGCCAGCTAGAGATCAGTCCAAGAGACCATGACCTCGCTGACCTCCACCTCCTTTCCACCAGAGGTATCCTACCTCACAAACCTCCATGGCCCGGCCATAATACCACCACCATACCACTAGTATGGCATGCATACCCACCGGTAGCTATGGTCCACCTACTCTATTAGATAAGTTAAACAAACCTTATTCTTTTAAGAGGGAGGTAATCAAGAAAATCTTTAAGAACCTCTTAAAGAAACCTAATTTTCGTTACCCAGCCTAGAGGCGAAGGAAGTAGGCAAAAGTCTTGATCCAAACTTTTTCCCTTACCACCATATGCTAGGCCACATTTTGGAGGATTACTTTACATTCAAGGACTGGCTTGAACACAGTTTCAAGATCGGTGTTGTAGTTATCCTAAAGGAATACCTTATGGAACAACCTTCAAGTTCCATTAGGGCAATCCTTGGGGATACCTATGATCCTACCAAAACCAAAGATGGTTGGGACATTTCTTTGTCTAAAACCTCTAAGAAAATAATTAAGATCAAGCGACATGTGTTGGCAAGTTTCGGTGCCAACTCTAAAAGTGGGAGCTTAGCGGCGGCGGCATGTGTGTCAGGATAGCCCTTTAGCATAGCGACCATGTCCGACCTCCAGCCTTGATTATAGCTTTCACATCGGTGACTTCTTCCATTTCAGCTAGCTCTTCTATTTCTTCTACTAGTATAACTCATGTATCAGCAGATAAGGGCATCAAATCCTTTACTCCGCTCACTTTACTTGACTTCTCCTTTGTACCTCCATATAATTCTAATAAATTGAAGAATAAAGCTAGTTTGAATTACATATGTGTCACTTCTAATGGGTTGTATTCTTCTATGCCTAACGATAACTCTTCAAGTCTAAATAACTATAACAATTTTGATCTTCCTCTTTCTGATTCAGGGTTGGACTTTCCAACTCTGAATACTATAGGTTCACCTTTTGAGATAGACTTGGAATCATCTAATTGAGAGTCCCATAGGAGAAGCTATAGGTGAGCACGAGTGTGGTAGAACCTTCCACCACCTTGCCTCAAGAGATTCAACTCATTCTAGCAAGGTTCTACCTCCTATGGCACACCTCAAGATGAGGGAAATAAGTAATTGGTATGCGAAGATCAGCCCTTCCAGGATGCTCCACCTTGGATATTCTTATGGAAGACAAGTCGAAGGTGGACTACAACATCCTTTCTCATCTAAGAAAGTTTCCATCTAAGCTAAGCATATATGATGCCCTTATCGTATCCAAAGAGATGAGGGAATCACTAATCAAGGACCTCCTTGATCTTGAAATATGCTTAGCTTCGGTACGCTATAGGTGAGGATGCACATTATGTAAAAAATCCCAAGAGATCACCTTCATAGATGAAGACCTTCTTTTGGGGGACTTGGAACACAATTATCCCTCTACATCATAGTTGACATGGACAGGTTCAGACTCACTAGAGTTCTCATGGATTCAGGTTCATCAGTGAACATTATGAGTCTAAAGATCCTTGCCTATTTGAAGATTGACATATTTACACTCCGAGGAGATATGATGATGTTGATAGGATTTAATGATCAAGGTGAGCGGGCTTTAGGTTATATAGTGTTACCTTTGGAGATAGGCGATTAGAAAACTGAAGCCATGTTCTACATCATTGATTCAAATACTTCATTCACTGCTTTACTTAGTAGGCCTTGGATACATCAAAATAAGATCGTTCTATCCTCCATTCATCAGTGCATCAAGTTCAAAAAATATGGAATTGAATTTCGTGTCAATGGAGATGAAAAGCCATTTTTAGTTAGAGAAGTTGAGATTTATGAGGATGCGACCTACTATCTTCCTCAAAATGCCCTTTCTCATGAACTTGGACAAAATTCAAATGCAAAAACAAAAGAAACAAAAAATGAAATAAAAGAAAAGATAAAAGAAAATGAAAAAGAAAAGTAAAAGTCGAAGTGAGCATGAAAGGGGAATTGAAGAAGAAGTAGATCTGCACATCACATTTCACCCATAGTTCATTCCATCATATGGACATGGGGGTCGGATGGCTCAACCTCCACTAGCTAGAGGTAGAGGAAAAAATAGAGGCAGTTCCAGAGGTGGGAGACCCCTAGTTGGCCTTGACAATAGTGATGGTGTTCAATTCATAGAGTACCCTACTACACATTGACTTGGAATCCTCGAGGATGAGTCCAATGTGATTAGTATACCGGCCAACCCCTCTGTGGGTTCCATTGGAGGTGACTTTTGATCTAGACAGAGATGAAGACCAGGCCTCCAAGCAAAGCAAAGTATTCAAATCTAGTTTATATGAAACTATTAGGTAGCAGTTGGGAACCTTAGCTCTTACCTCACTTACATCTCAGAAAGTTGAAGGTTTAGTAGTTAAGGAAGTCCCTAAGTCTTCCAATGACATGAAGTAGAAGAAGTTCTTTTGGGATCATCATCCTCAAGCCCACGAAGTTGATGTAGAGCTTGAGGAAGATACTTTTAAAAATTAATGGAATTACCTTTTGACTTTTACTCACCTTTTCAAAATCTAATACAGAAAGGTTTAGTTCCTCACACATGGTCCAAACACATATTAGAATACTTCGAAAAGCTATGGAACAATACAGGCAGGGAAGCACAATCAAGAGTAGGACTAGATTGATGCAGTGGGTCGATTGATGATGAATATTGCCTAGTTTATCAACCATTTGGAGTCTGATAGGTTCTTCTCACACATCCCCAACTCTTATGAGAATGTGTGTTTAGAAACCTCGGATGATCCAGATGATCTCTAAGTCAAAGAGGCAATGCCAGAATTTGAAGAGGAGATTCATTCCACAATCGACAAGCTTAAAGAAATCAACATCAGGATAGAAGAAAATCCTCGCCCGACATACATCAATTCATTGCTAAATGAAGAAGAAACCAATGACTTAGTTAGGCTATTGATTGAGTTTAAAGACTTCTTCGCATGGAGTTATGAAGAAATGCTTGGATTATATCCTAATGTAGCAATCCACAAGCTAGCAATAGACCCTAATGTTACCCTTATTAAGCAAGCTCCTAGATGAATGCAAATAAAAATTGAACAATAGGTCATTTCTGAAGTTAAGAAATTGATGCTTGTTTTTCGAGGGAAGAAAATATCCTATGGTTAGCTAGTGTCATCCCAATTAAGAAGAAGAATGGCCAAATTCACATTTGCATCAATTTTAGGGACTTAAACATGGCATGTCCTAAGGATGAGTTTCCTCTTCCTATACCAGAATTAATGGTGGACATCGCCTCATCTCATGATCTTCTTTCATGGATGGGTCATCTAGCTATAACCAAATCAAGATGTCTCACGAAGATGAAAGAAACACTACTTTTTTGAACCCGATCAAAATCTTTTTTGTTATAGGGTCATGCCTTTTGGCCTTAAAATGCGGTGCTACATACGCCATGACTCAAATCTTCAATGAACTCATCCACCATCGAGTTGAGTGCTATGTTGATGATCTAGTAGTCAAAAGCGAGAAAAGGAAGACCACCTCTTTGACTTGAGAGTAGTTTTGAGCGGTTAAGATAATATAACCTCAAAATGAATCCACTTAAGTGTATTCGAGTCACTTGAAAATTCCTTGGGTTTGTTGTTCATCGGGAATAGAAATAGATCCTAAAAGATTAATCTTATCTTAAATGCCACCTCTTAAGAGTTTAACTCAACTCGATCCTTTCAAGGATGGTTGGCATATCTAATGCTTTATCTCAAATTCTCGAGATGCAAGCCATTCTTAGCACTTGTCAAAAAGGATGCCAAGTTCAAGTGGGATGACAAGTGCTAACATGCTTTTGATGAAATCAAAGAGTACTTGGTGAAGCCACTAATTCTAGCAGCCCCTATCCTGGGCAGGCCACTCATTCTCTACACTGTTGCATTAGACAACTCTCTCAGCATTTTGTTGGCCCAAGCCAATGTTGAAGGGAAGAGAGAGCACTCTACTACCTCAGCCGTCATCTAATCCCTGCTGAAGCAAACTATCCACCTATTGAGAAGCATTGTCTAGCTTTGATCTTTGCATCTCAGAAGCTATGACATTACATGCTTTCTCATAAGGTGAACTTGATCTCTCGAACAAATCCATTGTAGTATCTCATGACATGGCCAACACTATGATGTTTGGCTCATGGGTCCATGATTCTCTCACAGTTTGATATCATATTTTTACCCCTCTGTGCAGTAAAAGGATAGGAACTAGCAGATTTCTTAGCAACACACTCATGTCCTGCTGATTCTCTGCTTAGCGATAATCTCCCCGATGACCAAATCTTGAACTTAGGGGAGGCCCGCAACCACTGATGGGATATGTATTTTGATGGTGCAGCTTCTTTTCATAAAGTTGAAGCACCATGATCTGATCTCCTGAAAGGGGGGTAAGAATAGTTCTTCTAACTCTAAACGATGTGATGAGATTCTCACTATCTTTCCAACCCCACCAGAATGTGAGGCTTTGATTGCTAGTCTAGAGTTAGATCACTATCGTGTCAAGAGCATCAACATCTTTGGGGATTCTTATTGGTCATCAGGATTATGGTCCTACAGTCCTCAAACTGAAGCTTTGACATTACTACGAGAATACCATGAAGCTATTGGCCCAGATTCTTGAAGTCACCCTCTACAAGGTTTCCCGAGTAGAGAACGCAGTAGCAGATGCTTTGGTCAAACTTGCCAAAGAATTGGCATGTCTGGAAGATGAGTCTATTTTAATAAGGTTCCAAAATAGACAACTCCTATCTCTTATTGATGCTGAACTCATCGAGAGACTTTCTCTTGAAGGGGAGGTTGCCATTGCCAAAATGGACAAGGAGCTAGATTGGAGGCAACCATTCATAGATAACTTGAACATTGAAAAACTACCTCAAGAAAAGTCACAAGCCCATCAGGTGAAGTAATGAGCTCTTTCTTATGCTGCTGTTAATGGCACCCTGTACCGATGGTCCTTTGACCAAATGTTGTTATATTGTTTAGATAAACACAAAGCCCATGGAATTATAACCAAGGTACACTTAGGTCTATGCAGAGCTCTTCAATCAGGTCCGAAGATGAAGATGAAGATCAAGAGACTAGGATACTCTGATGATCATGATTGCATGGATGTAGCTAGAGATGCCATCTGGGTGGTGGTCCTCCACCAGCCACCCAACATTCTACACCCTACCTTGGTCTCATGGCCATTTGAGTGTTGGGGTACTGACATTATGGGTCCAATCAATCCTCCTTCTTCCAAGGGGCATCGATCTTAGTGCCACCGTACTTTTCCAAGTGGGCAAAAGCCATCCCACTCAGAGAGGTCACAACTCACCATGTGCTTTAATTTTTTAGGAACCATATCATATATAGGTTTGGTGTGCCTCAATGAATTATATCCAATAATGGTACTGCATTCAAAAGCATGAAGATCAACAACTTTGCCAGAAGACACGATATAGATTGGAGATATTCCACCATCTACTACCCCAAAGCTAATGGCTTAGCAGAAGCATTCAACAAAACTCTCATCCAGATACTGAAGAAGACTCTTGATGATAACAAATGATAGTAGAATGAGCAGTTAGTTGAAGCCTTGTGGGCCTACCACACCACATACCAAACCCCAACTCAGTCTACCCCATTTTCCTTAGTGTATGGGTCTGAAGCTGTTCTTTTTTAGAAGTTCAAATCTCATCACTAAGGATAGCATTGGGTAACAAGATCACTACAGAGTAGAATGCAAAGTTGTGGTTAGAAGAGCTCAAAGGTTTGGAGGAGAGTCACCTACGGGCATGCCAGAACCTCGAGTTGTACAAGGCCAAAATGATTCAAGCTCATAACAAGCTAGTCCGCCTAGGTCTTTTGAGTAGGAGAACTTGTGTTAGTCCTAAGGAGACCAATTGTTGCCTATCAAAAGATGGGAGGCAAGTTTGAACCCAGTTGGGAAGGCCCCTATGTCATAGAGAAGGCCTACCAAGGAGGATCTTATCAGCTTATTGATTGTAAAGGGGAACACTCGATGCTTCCAATTAATGGGCTCTATCTAATGAAATATTACCCATGAAACAAATCATGTTTGAAAATAATCATTAATAAAAAGAACAAAAAAATATGATTCCATTCATCAAATCTTCTCTTCTTTTGAAGTGTTGTTTGCTTGTCTTAATCCATCGTGGCGTGTTTAGGGTAGGTGTAAGAGTCCCGTGGCATCCTATCCCTCTTTCACAACACAAACATAATTTCTCGATGCTATTAGAATAAGTGTAAGAGAACTCGAGAGGCATCCTATTTTGATTAGCAACTAAGTTAGGTGTGAGAGAACCCAAGCGACATCCTTTCTTAATGGGAATCCTTTTTGCCATCTATGGCATCATTTCACCCAAACCCCTAATGTGTTTAAGGTAGGTGTAAGAGTCCCCCAAAGGCATCCTATTCCTTTTAACACATGCATACAACAAACACAAATCTTTTATCTCAAGCTATTTTGATATGAGAGCAAGCCCCATGTGGCACTCACTCATTAGCTACTCTAGGTTAGGTCTACATGCTACCTCGCTAGTATGTCACCCCAGTGGTCATTTGTTGGAGGATGTGAGTCCCCACTTTCTTCCTAACTTGATCATTATAAACCAATGAGCACCTTGTTAGTATGGTAGTCTTCCCTGCCCATCCAGTAAGCTACCTCATGATTGACTCCATTTAAGAAGATGTGGGTCCCCGCGCCTTCTTCGTGAACTAGCCATCATGCTCTAACTAGGTCAAGTATATTTGAGATTTAGGATAAGTCCCCTAGAGTCTCCTTTCCTCTTGACTACATTTGAGTTAATACAAGTCCCCTAGTGTCATTCACTCAAGAGCCTGGTGGATAGCACCTATCGAAAAGATAGACATCCCGGTAAGAGGAGGATGTGAGTCCCTGAGCTTTCTTCCTAGGCTGATTGTTGCAAACTGCACCTTAGGTTGGTTGACATTCACTATCCTGACAATGACTCACCCGGTGAGTACACCACTCTTGGCAGATGAGTCCCTGTGCTTTCTCCTTGAGTTGGACATGAATACCTATTGGATATATGACTAGCCATGTCATCTTCTCGGTGTTGGATTAAGCCTTATAGGCCGATCCCACTCTATTTGGATCATGTCCTTTGCGACCCCATTTAGACACTACCTGGGTTACTTTTGGTTTGGACAGTTCCCCTTTCCTAGTAGCCACCCATGTGGTTGAAAAATTTGTTTAGCAAAAGTGTAGATTGTTCCTTAGTTCAGTATATCTGAGATAGGTCAAGGCTAATATAAGCTCCTTCTCAGTTTGATCCCTCACAAACTAACAGGGTCCATATTAAAATAAACAAACTAAAATAAACAAAACAAACAAAATTAATTCGCTTGTGGATTAAGAATTCAAGCCTCCAAAGGGCCCCTTCTCCCAAGTAGGCATCCTATCTTTAGGCGCAAGAACTCCCTATAAGAATTGCGACAACCAGGAGATAAATCCTCGAGTTGATACTCACTCTGTAGTCACCCTTAGGTTGGGTTCAATCTATTTTGCCACAAGCAGGTTACCCCGACAGTCATTCCGCTTTGGAAGATGTAAGACTATGACGCATTCTTTCTAGCATGATTGTCATAAACCTATGGGCAGCCCTATGTCATGTTCAATTTGTTGTCCAAAGCAACCAATCACCCCAATTATCTTTTCTAGTGGAAGATGTGAGCCCCCAAGCTTTCTTCCCTTCAATTAATTATTTCAAATCGAAAGGTACCCTTATGGTCGGATAGTTCTCCCATCGGATGAGAAGCTACTCCCTTTGGTTCAGTAAATCTGAGATAGGTCTAGGCTTCTATAAGCACCTTCTTAATATGATCCATCGCAAACCAACTTAATCCACAAAAAAAATTAAAAATAAAAATTGATTTTGACTATCTTTGAGCTAATTTAAGTCCACTAGTGGCATTCACTCAATAGTCAACCCTAGGTCGGGTTTGATTTATTGCCCAAAGCAACCAATCACCCCAATGGTTCCTTGTTTCTAGAAGATGTGAGTCCACGTGCTTTCTTCTTAAGACTTGGCCATTGTATACCAAAATGGATTTCCCCTTTGTTGGATAGTTCTACCTTGTGGTTGGTAAACTACTCCCTTTGAATTGATAAATCTAAGTTAGGTCTAGGCTTCCATGGCCCCTACTCAGTGCATTTCATCGCAAACCCATGGGATCCATCATAATCAAAATAAACAAATCTAAAACTGAAATTAATTTTGACTATCTTGAGCTGATTTAAGTCCCCCAGTGGCATTCACTTAATAGTCCTTAGGTCGGGTTCAATCTATTGTCTTGCCAATAGATTACCCTAGCAACTAGTCTCTACTTTGGAGAATTTAAGTATACTATGCTTTCTTACTAGTACACCTGCTACATACTAAAAGGCATCCCTTTGGTTGGCTAGTCCTACTATGTATTTAGTAGACTATCCCTTTGGATTGGTAAAACTGTGTTAGGTCTTAGCCTCCATGGCTTCTACTTAGTGCGCCTATTGCAAACCAACAGGTTCATTCAAAATCTAAACCTAACAAAAAATTCAAAGCAAATTCAACCCTCTTCCCTAGGAATAAATTAAATCTTTTCTCCTTAGTGAGATTCAAATCAAATCAAACCTTTCATCCCTTGTGGATGACTTGAACCGCTTCCTAGTGGAAGGTTCACACTCATCCCTTAGTGGATTCTTCCCTCTCTTATGTCTTAAGTAACATAAGTAGCCACATTGCACTAAGCTCTGGATTCTTTCTTTTCCTTGGGTTAAGGATAGATTGTTTTGTTAGTGCTTGTGATCTCGGTGTTGTTGATCATTTGATCAACACCAATACGTAATGTTCCTTGTCACACCACACCTATTGTGCCCTTTGTTGACCTCATTTTAGGATGAGCTCTCAACCCCTCCATCTTAGACATACTCCTCTTAGACCTTAAGAGTTCCTTAATTTTGAGACACATCTAGTGATTAGCTGGACACTCAACCTAACCCTAGATACTTAGAAAAGTTAGCCATAGGAATAGGTCATGCCTTAGGGGTGTTAGGAAAACTTCCTACCCTTAGCTTAAACCATTCCTCACTTTCCTTCTTTCAAGTCAAACTCCAAATCAATTCTATTTGATTTCCTCCAAACTCAAATCAAATCCATGATTGAAACCCATGATCAAAATTCATCAAAAATTTCTAAGTCTAAATTTTGCCTAAGTCCTTAATCTTCCCATAAGGACTTAACCAAAATCATGATCAAAACTAATCAAATCTTTGAGATTTTCTCATAATTCATTTATATTCTCATTTATATTTACATATATAAATGAAATATAAATTCAAATCAATCAAACTAAACTCAAAATTCCAAATCAATTCATGAAATTTTCTTAAGTCCCTTAATTTTCCATTAATGGACTTAGCAAAACCTTGATCAAATCAATTCAAACTCATGAGATTTTCTCAAAACTCATTTATATTCTCATTTATATTCACATATATAAATGAAATATGAATATAAATCAATCAAATCAAACCTCAAATTAAATTCTCAATTTAAAATTTCCTTAAGTCCTTAATTTTCCATTAATGGACTTAACCTAAACCATCAAACCATCTCAAAGTCATGGGATTTTCACATAATTCTTTTATATTCTGATTTATATTCACATATATAAATGAAATATAAATATAAATCAATCAAACCAAATTCAAAAATTCAAACTTTAAACTCCAAAATTTTCCTAAGTCCTACCTTCTTAATAGACTTAGCCTAAATCATGATTAAACCACTTCAAATCCTTGAAATTTTCCCATGATCAATTTATATTATCATTTATATTCACATATATAAATGAAATATAAATTCAAACAATCAAAACCTATTCCAAAAATCAAACTCAAATCAACTCAAAATCTAAGCCTTTCAAGTCAAAATCTTGAACTTAGCCAAATCAATTTCAAATCAAGCCAAACTCTTGATTTTCTCTCATGATTCAATCAACCATACAATCATGAACTCATATATAAATCCAAACTTCAATCACTCAATCAAAACCTAAGTCAAAATCAAAAAACCCTTTCATATTCTTCCTTGAATATGAAATTATCAACATAAGTCCATATACAAGATCAATCAAGCTCAAATCAAGCTTTGACCAAGCCATTTTGACCCACTTAGGCTCACTTGACCCAAAGTGACCTAAAGTAACCTTATGAGCCAAATTTTAATCCTAACCAAATTGGATTGAACCAAACTCATATTTACCTCATCATGATCATGGGATGATCAATCAATCAAATTGGGTCAAACCAAGTCAAACCTAAGGGTTGACCAAGTCAACACCTTAAAATGAAACCTAACATAGCCAAATTCCACCATAGGCCAAATTGATTGAAACCATTGATCTAAGTTCACTCATGACCCTATGTTTGAACTTGACCAAGCCAACACTTGAGCCTAACCTAGCCCAATTGGCCACTTGATTAACCCATTTTGATAAAGGGTCAAAAACTGATCTAAGCCAAATTGATCCAAATGGGTCAAGTTCATTCCAAATAACTTGTTGAACTTAACAGCTTGGCCAACTAACCTAACATTGACCCCCAGACACTGAAAGGGGTCATGTTGAGCCAAATTGAAATTTGATTGGAAACAAAGATACCAACTCCATGACTAACTAACCTAAACCTACCCAGGGTCAACAACAACCCTTGACCTAAATGAATATGAGCCAAACTTATTCAAACCCATTTGGTCATAAATTTGATCCAACCAGTTTGACCAACCCAAAATTGACCACCCATTAATGGGTCAACATGAGCCAAATGAATTCCAAATCTTATGATACTTGGGCAAACCTAATTTCTCCACATACCAAACATATCCAAAGTGAAAAATCAGCAAAATAACCATCCTACCCCTAGGCCATAGAACAAATTTTTGCCTAATTCATGGGTAATTTGGTCATACCCTCTTCACATTGAGGCTCTCTAAAAGCTCAAGGGACCTAGTGAGAGTGGTGCACCAACCCAATGAGTTTGGGTCAGCCCAATTGGTCCCTAGACCAAACTCATGGGTCAAAATTCCAAATTCAAACTCCCTCTCCCACTCAAAATCAAGCACATGGGAGGTTGGAAATCTACTCTTGGCTTAAAGACCATGTGCACACTCAAAATAGCCAAACCAAACTCCCCAATATGTTCAATTAGATCAAAATGGCAAGAGAGTGGACGACCGTCCAATCCTTCAAGGGGGAGATATACTCCCCTAATTCATTCCAATTCTAACTTCGCCTCTGTCGATTGAAGCTAAAGAACTCAGAGCAAGCCTTAGAGAGTATCCCAAGCTTCTTAGAGAGGATTTGAAAACTCCATTTCTCAATTTTTAGAGTTTGAAAATAGGGGAGGTCTATTGAAGAGCCAACTTCCTCTTCACTCAATTTCCATCCAATTTCTCTTGCATACTTCATCAAGGAGCTAAGTCGAGTGCACCCAAGCTTTCCTTTGGAGTTCCCACAGCAAGGAAGAGTTGAATTGGTTCAAGGCCACAAGCTAGCTAAGGAGGAGGTGGTCCATATACCAATCCACTCAACCTCAAGTGCTCATACTCTCAACACAACTTCGTCTCAACCAGATGAAGCTTCTCCAAGGGAATCGAGCACCAGTGATCACCTCTGAGGTATGGGATTTTTTTACCATTAAACTCAATGTGGTGTGGAGCTTTGTGAAAGAAATTTTAATCCCATGGATTTTTGACTGTTGGATGTGCCGCTCTTTAGCTTTAGATGGTGTGGGTTGAGTTTGGTTTGAATCTGAGCATGATCGAGCTTGGATCCTCCCTTGATCATGGACAATCTCTATTGATCAAGGGGAAGAACTTGGGAGATCTCAGCCATCCATCCACATGTTTTGGATGGACAGCCAAGATAATTCCCCACGTTTAGATATCCATTATCCATTTTAAAACTAGGAGATCTCCCATCATCTTTGATCGAGACAAGATCAACCATCCTCATACCATTTTGGATTTGATGTATAAGTAAATCCCTTATGGTGCGACACGTGTAAAGCGCACTGACTGCCACCATCATGCGTCGCGTCGTGAGCTACAGGATTAGTTAAAAATATTTTAATTAATTTTAATTAACCTAGGGATCTTCCAAAATTCATAACTCCCTCTAGAAAATTTAAAAAATTATGAAATAAATCCTATGGAAAGATAATTCAGCCTAGAATATTTTAAAATTAATTTCAATGGGTTTTGAATTATGATTTTCACTGATTTTGGGTTTTCTTGGAAACTTCATTTTGCTAATTACTTTTTAATTAAGCCTCTTATTACTCCCAAATTTCTTGAGTATGTTGCAGGGGTTGACTTCTATCTCCTTTAATTTTCTTGGGATTTATTGAAGGCTTGATTAGAAGAATTGCATATGGATTTCATAATTACCCTCCTTATGTAATTAAGGATAATTAATTAGTGTAATTTTTAATTGATGATTAGGGTTGATTAAGGTCGATAGTAGGAGGTTTATGGAATATTTTTGGGGCATTTCCCCTAAGCTATTCCCTAAACCCCCTTTTTCTCTCCTTAATCTCTTCTTAATTAAGGGTTAATTCATTAATTATCCCCTTAATTAATTTCTATAAATTCTAAGTTCCAAACTTAATTAATCTACTTTGGGTAGATGCTTAGGTGTTTAATAGCCTAAACTCAATTAAGAAAATCAAAACATAATTCATAAGTATGAAAGGGTATTTTGAAATTACTTAAGCTAAAACCCTTAGCTTAATTAACCTTTAATTATGAGCCAAATTGCATTAGGCCTCTTTTTATTAGTAGGTGCATTAAAATTAAATTCCTTGTGAGTTTTATGTTATCTCATTGGCTCATAATTATTTAGTTAATTATTCTAAGGTGGTGTGTGTAAGGGATTAATTAAGTTACTTAATTCATACCTTAACCTAATTAATGCATAAAAATGGATCTAATTAAATTAAACAAAATATCAAACACATGTGGGAATAGGTTAGGAATAGCAAACTCATCTCACCTTTTCAAAATTAAATCAAACTCCAAACTAAACAAAAATCACATTGAATTCACTTTGATTTATTTTAAACTTTCTTATTCTATAAGAATGTCTTTAGGATTTAAGTGAAGTGAACTTGTTTACATGCTTTCATTGCTTTAAATCTTTTTCCAACATGTTAAAGTTGTATGTCAAGTGATTTCATGCATTCATA